>CM070104.1:25538296-25673296 GCA_036178185.1 Liparis tanakae | reverse complement strand
ACAAAAAAAACAAGGCAAACAAGCTTGTTCAGCAGTTTCATAACAAAAGAGAAAATGAATAACTGCTCATAACAAATAAAACAAAGAGCTGTTTGCGACGCCCTGCGGCAGAGCGGCGCTGCTGAGCCCGGGCCTCTGCAGCAACTCGAGAAATGAGGAAGAGCGTGAAGAAAATGTGGTTTAATGCATGTTAATAAGCGAGACGGGGCGCGTGCAGACGCGCGGAAACCTCCAGATGGCGGCGAGAGAGGACGCTGCTCTACAGTGGGACGCGCGAGCATAAGGGGAGGCCGGGAAGAGGACGCTGATGACGGCGACGCGTTATCACTCTGATTAACTTCACGTTTGACTGCTGGAGGTAAATGAATGTTTACCCACACGGCAAACAAGCCCCCCACCCCCCCTCCACCCCCCCTCCACCCCCACCCCCCCTTTCTCCATCGCTGGAGTTTAGAGGAGGAGAGGAAACGCTGACTGTGGCGCTTTTCTCCGCCGAAGCGTTTCGCCATCGCTGCTGTCACGTCTCGCTCGTTACCATGCCGACGCCGCCGTCACCCGAGTCTTTTGCCGCTGGCGGCGCTCCCGGCCGGTCCGCTGCGGCGGCGTTCGCCTCGGCCCGAACCAGAGTGTAACAAATGAGCAAGGAGCTGGAACACAACAGATCCTGGGTGCTGGACGTAACGTCCTTGGAGGAGCCGCAAACTGACAGAAGACCGTCAATCTTTCTCAAATATTACAACAGAGCGCTGCACGGCATCTAAAGGGAAATAGAAACCCATCCAAACACACAACGTACGACAAACACTCGCTCTGGACTTTGGTAAAAAGAATTATCTAGAGCATGGACGATCATTTTAGAGAGGACGAGAATACCAGCTTCAAGGCTCCATCTCCATCTATATCTGGATTAAAACACAGATTATTACTTCAGTGGCTCTTAAATATCTCTTATTGTGGTACTTTTGTAGTTTGACTATGTTGAGGAAATGTTACTTTCTGTATTCTTGTTGTTCTTAGTTTGTACTCTAGGTTGAAATGCTCTTATTGTAAGTCGCTTTGGATAAAAGCGTCTGCTGAGTGACATGTGATGTAATGTAATGTAATCATTTAGTCCTCATTCTGGACTTTGGAAGTTTAGAAGGAACCAAATATCTAAAGCACACAGTTGAGTGTAAAGATGATCAAGAGACGAGGATCTCTTCTCCTTCAGGTGGGAAACAAAAAAAAAAAACTCTATTTCTCTTCCACTGAGGAAACGCACAACACAAACGATTTGATAATGCTGGGGTCACGCTCACTGATATTCTTGTAGTTTGGGTTTCTTCAAGAACACATTCACGTTCCTTAATAGAAAAACAAAGTCCTCCGTCTCTCAATAAACCATTCACTCTGTTTCAAACGCCTCATTTTAGCGTCCGTCTCTTTAAGCCTAACACATCCTGTTAAATCTCATGTTTTCTGATCCAATGATTACATTTTTACTAGGTAATCATATTTAAAAGTGTGTATATACTTAAGATAGTTAAATGCATGAGCACAAGCGCTGAAAATAAAAGTGTCTGAGTCCTGATTGATTTCTGTATAATTCTTGCACAACCAGCCAAACGCGTCCTGAGCCTCGACCGGACGCCGGACCCGGTAACAGCCGCCGCCGCCGCCGCCGCCTGACCTCCACGACCTGCTGCGGGAGAAAAGGTCACGAGCCCTGGCGGTGTCAAGGACGCCCCAACAAGAACCAACAGTGTTTCATGTGAAAGACACAAGGAGGCTTCGCACTACAGCGACGGAGCCTGGGAGGTGGTTGGAAGTTGGGAAAAATAAAGGCTGATAAAAAGGTTAAAAGAATAATTGCTTGACCTTTGAAGAAAAAAGAAAAGAAAGGAGGTTTGGGAGTAAAGACGTTTCCCTGTCGTGTGCTCAGGCTGCGGCAGCTCGGCTGTAATCAGTCAGACCAAACTCCCCGCGGAGGAGGCTCCAGTAAACCGGCCAGAGAGAGAGAGAGAGAGAGAGAGAGAGAGAGAGAGGGAGAGTTAACCATGTGTGGAAATGAGCCGGGGAACGGAGCCGGGCCGCGATGTCGTACATCAACATGCCGGTGTCATTAGGCACAGCCGGGCCGGCGAAAAAAAAAAAAAAACGCCCAACGAGGACTCTGCCCCATGAAATTACACGAGGAATACACGGCTCGCATTAGTGCTTCATTTCAACTGGTGCCAGCTCCGTTCTCACCGTTTACCTCGCGCTCCGACGGCGTGTGCGGCTGGAGCGAGGGAGGGAGGGAGGGAGGGAGGGAGGGAGGGAGGGAGGGAGGCCCCGGCTGCTGCACGTCCATACCGACGCCTCGTAGTCGTTGGTAACCGGTTCATTCGACGGGATCGTTCCCGCTTTCTCTAAAGTGTTTCTGCTGTCATGGCGGCGCGTTAACATCGGTTCATTCAAGACGCTCTGGGCCTCTCGCCGGTATCAGAGGCGTTCGGATGAGACGCTGCAGCGACTGCTTTTCTTTGACATCCTTTCTTTTTTTTTTTTTTTACACTTTTCACACGTCTCAGGCCTTTCACGTTCGGTGCAGGGCTGAGGAAGCTGAGCCGATTTGGGGCGCCGTGTCCCGGCTGAAGGGTTCTGAAGGTCGGCCCGGCCGATGGGAGCGAGTCTGGACCGGCGAGGGCGGGGAGGAGCCGAGGAGATCTAGAACAGCTCCGGCGCCGCTCGGGACGGAGGCGGCGACTCACGAAAGTGGGCGGGAACAAGAACAAGAACCCCCAAAAAAAAAACCACCCCTTTGTCCAATGAGAGTCCTGATAGGAACAAACGCCCCGTGGTGGGACTTTCCCTGCAAATAATACTACACATTAAAAACAAAGTGACCTCCTTTCAACGGGAAATTAGAAATGAAGGGGGTAAAAAGCTGTGGTAGGAACCAAAAAACAAGAGGATCCTCCTCTTCAATACTTGAGCCACATAAACACACCGGAGCGTGACAAATGATTCGCTGTTTAATTTATTGCGCTGCCAGCCGCGAGGATTTGCGGGGATGTTTTGTTCCGGCCTGCTGGGTGCGTGCCTTCTCTCTCTCTCTCTCTCTTTCTCTCTTTCTCTCCTGTCGGCGCCTCCCACAAGAAGCGCAGCCGCGGAGTTAATTACTGCTGCACTCGTACCCAACACGTATCAAATGGGAATCGCTCTCTCGGCGTGATGAATCACCGCGGACACAGTCGGCATAAAAACAAAAAAAAGAAACCGCTGGATGTTTATACCCCGGCCCTCAAAGCTGAACGTGTGTCTCAGTCAACACCTGGGAGGAGAGGCCACTGTGTGTGTGTGTGTGTGTGTGTGTGTGTGTGTGTGTGTGTGTGTGTGTGTGTGTGTGTGTGTGTGTGTGTGTGTGTGTGTGAGAGAGAGAAAGAGTTTTGTCATCTTCAAGGTGACTTTAGAAGTGTTCTCTTACAGCCAGAGGGGAGGTTAGTATAGAAGCATTCAAGTATTGTGAATGTGAGTGTGTAGGAACAGTGTGTGTGTGTGTGTGTGTGTGTGTGTGTGTGTGTGTGTTGTAAAGTACATCATAGGAGTCTCGCAACCGTAATGATGTTAAAAACCCAATATCTGGTTTACGGCCCCTGGAGGAGGCCGGGGTGGAGCGAGCTCATCCATAACACGCCGCTCGCTCTCTCACCTCGCGCTCTTCCTCCTTCGTCTCGTTCTTCCTGTGAACTTGTCCTCCTCTTGCTCGGCTCACATACGAAGCATGCACTGAGCGGACTCTTTACAGACCCGACGCCGGTTTGAACCTCGACTTGGTCGTGTCTCTCGGATTTGCCCCCCCCCCCCCCACCCCCCGGAGCCGATGGCCGCGATCATCGGGCCGGCGGTGGAGCGCGGCGAGACGGCCCACCAAAGGCCGAGCGGCAGTTTAGTGTTTCCAGTCCAGATAACCCGAATATCTCAGGGAACCGTCGGGGATCATGATCCGTCACGAGCGGCCAGAATATCTGCAGCGCCCCGGGTCAGGGACAGAATATAGAACAGAGGTCTCTGAACAAGTGCTGGGGGGGGGGGGGGGATGAACGCTCTTCTTGCCTTGGTGTCGCGGTGACGCTGCGTAACACGCTGGGCCAACGTCACCCACGAGGGAGGTGGGCGGGGCTTCAGCCGCGTTCAATTCCTGGAATCTTATACAACAAAAGGAGTCCTTATAGACCGATTTATCTCGTAATGAATTGATTCAGATACTCTGTCCTATACGGTGGTTTGTTTACAAGCTGTCTGACTGATGCCATGAACCAGAATCCTCATCTCTGTTGTTGTTTGACTCCTTTTAAAGTTTTGTATTTTCAATATCCTTCTCCTCCCTTTCATTTTCAGCACTCTAAGTCACCTTTCTATGTACTTAACTGAGCCAACACAGAGTGACACACTGTATTCTTCTTGTTTCTGGAAACATTGGAACAGCGTTCATTAGGTCCCTCCGCTCCACCGCCACTGAAACGGGGGGGGGGGGGCGCCGACGATAACCAAGTGAAAATCCGCGACTCTACTTCTTCTGTGCCGCGTTTTGCGTTCTCTCGCGGTCGGCTCTCACGCTCGGCCGCGTTTATCTGATCCGGCGGAGCGAGGCGCCGGCGATAAGCGCCGTCAGAAGGCTTTCGGCTGTTTCTTATCGCCACCGGCTGAGCGCGGCTCGGGCGCCGCCGGACATGGAGCGCCTCCGCAGGCCATTTGTTAACGTGCACTCCATCTAATACCTGGTCAGCAAGTGGACAGCCGCTCCCCGGGATCATCCATCTCCACATCTGCGATTCCCATTATGATAACGGCCACGAGCGAACAGCAGCAATGCACACAGTCTCTCACAACATAAATATAAATATATATAATACAATATATATATATCATATATATATATATAATATAATATATATAATATATATTATATATAATATAATATATATAATATATCTAAAATATAAATATATATGATATATATATCATGTATAGTATAGTATATATATAATATATTTTTATATATATTCCATTATCCATACCGTTTATCCTCATTAGGGTCGCGGGGCGCTGGAGCCGATCCCAGCTGATATATATATATATATATATATATATATATATATATATATGTGTGTGACTTTTTATTTTGCCTCCTAGTCGTTGCGTCTGTTTGTTGGACTTCCTAAACGGTAAATGCTTAAAGCAAAGTGGAACAGTAAGACAAGTTGAGAAGACTCTAATGTGTCAGCCTCCATGAGCTAGAAGAACTTGATTAGATACTTCTCTAAGTGTGCACTATCATAAAAAGGTTTGGGGTTTTTGTTGATTGGATTTGTCGGGTCGTACTTGTCATGTTAGTAAAGCCACAGCTACCAAATATTTGTTTACTACAGTAAAATAAAAGTTTCCACGTTCACTTTTTTGACGACGTTTTCACTCCAGAGCAACAATAAAACCGATATCTGCTCCGCCGTGTTACGTCAAAGAACGTCCCCCCTGCTGCGCGTCACGGCGACAATAATGAAATCTGCTGACGCGTCGATTCCACCGATGTGTCGCTGGCCAGTCACAAAGCGGCGCCGTGGCGGCGCGTCACGACTCAGCGGCCCGCTACCGCGCTATCAGATGAAGCTTTACGCGCCGTCTCTTGACGGCCGAGCGCGGTTTGTTTTTGAGCCATCGCTGTCTCCGCGGCTGACAGATAACGGGCGTCAACCGGCCCGACTACATCTCCACCGCAGACGGATCACCTGTCTGCGGCTCGCGCCGACGCAGCGCCACGGAGGAAAATGAAACCACGAGAGAAAATAGATGCAGACGACGCAGACGATAGCCGAAGAGTATGTACACTACCGTTCAAAAGTTTGGGGTCACGTAGAAATGTCCTTGTTTGTCTTTTTTTTCAATGAAGATAACATTAAATTAATCATAAATACACTCTTGACATAATGTGTAAATGACTGTTCTCTGGTGTTTAATGAAGTCTCTCCAGAAGTGTGTAGAGGCCCATCTCCACGTTCTAGTGGTACATTGTGTTATCGCCTTAGAAACGTCTGAGTACTATGAAAAGCGCAATAGAATTGTTATGTATTATTATTATTAGAAGACTAACGGAGGGGTAGAAAACCCTTGAAAACCCTTTTTATGCGAGCGCAGCTGAAAACAGTTATGCTGGTGAGAGAAGCTCTAAAACTGGCCTTCCTTTGAGCGACAAGTTTGAAGAACATTCATATTTACAATAAAAATCATTATTTATAACCTTGTCAATGTGTTGACGATATTTTCTATTAATTTTGCAATTCATTTGATAAATAAAAGTGGGAGTTTTCATGGAAAACACAAGATTGTCTTGGTGACCCCAAACTTTTGAACGGTAGTGTACGTGAGAGCGGACTAACGGTACACGTTGAGTGTTTTGTCGCCGTGCGTCTGAGTGTCATCACCTGCTTGGACGTTGAACGGCTTCTCCAGGAGGAAGACCGTCTGCTTCCAGTGCGTCTTCGTGACCCGGGGACTCGTGGAGAACATCACCTGGTCAGACGGGAAGGAAAGAAGAAAGTAGAGCATAAACATCACAAACTGGTGCTCCTTACAGCAACTAAACCACTTTGAACATACAGTATATTTAGTGGAAATATAATAATAAAACAAATACAAAAGTAATGAGCCGATATGGGGAAACACATGCACGTTGTTTAATGAGAGTCTTGCGCTCTAGTCGTGGTAAAATGACGTGGTGTTGAGACTCCGCCCACTCCTCCTCTCTACCTCCATCTGCCTGATGTGGTGGAGGTCTCCATCATGGAATATGCCTAGTAAGAACTATTCATCCACTCTGTCATATTCATTGAATGTGTTTTAACTCTAAATCTGTCCTTCTGGTCACATGACATCTATTGTTCTGTCCATCCTGGAGAGGGATCCTCCTCTGTTGCTCTCTGAAGGTTTCTTCACTTTTTCCCCCTGAAGGGTTATTTGGGAGTTTTTCCTGATCCGATGTGAGGTCAAAGGTCAGGGATGTCTATGTGTACAGATTGTAAAGCACTCCGAGACACATTTGTAATTTGTGAAATTGGGCTATACAAATAAACTGAATTGAATTGAATTAAAAAAGCAATAAAGTTGAAATCAATTAACCTTGAAATGTCTCAAACCACAAGTGTTACATTCTCGAAAACTTACTTGAGGTTCTGTACGAGTGTTATTTGGATAAAAGCTGCACAACCTTCTATTTCATTCTTTCTATGGGGGTCAAACCACTCCGAAACTAAAACATGAATAGCTGAGTCGGCGTTACGAAGGAAGCCTAACTGCACTGTGCTTATCTAGCTCCGTGTCCCGTTGCTCCAGCCTCGGCTGCTGGTGCAGTTGGGCATTTGAGTGGAGCGTCCACAGCGAGCCGTTTGAGTCTCAGGTACAAGAGGAAGTGCAATCAGGAGGCGTCTCCGCGGCGCTCGCGGAGCGTGGCGGTCGGCTGTTCCGACTGGCCGGCTCCGCTGGGTAAGTGCTTATATCAGCAGTCGGCTAGGACGCCCGTCGATTGCCGGCGGACGCCTCGGGGGCGGAGGAACACGCCAAAGCGTGAACGTAATTGAGTTTCCGTTAAATGACTCGGCCGCCGCCGCCCGCTTACCTTGTTGCCGCAGCCTTTGTCGAAGAAAATGTCAAAGTAGCCGACAAGTGCCTGCAATGAAATATGAGGGGCGTGTTAGAATGTGACAGAGCCGTAAACCCCCGGATTTGTTTTGACGACGCTGCAGCCCCGAGAGAGGAGGAGGCGGGGCGAAGTCTCGGGGCTTTTAATGAGCAAAAATCATGAATGAGTTGAGGGACGAGGCAGAAAAAGCACTCTGGGAAGACATGTTACTACTCAGGTATTAACAGCTATCTTTACAGTACCAGGGTTCTTACACATGTTCACATTTCCAGGACTTTGACCACATTTCCAGGACCAAGCTGAATTCTCGGTGTACACATGAACATTTTTGAAAATGTAGTATTCAAAGAATGAGAATTACAAAGCATACGATACACCTTAAATTAAACAAATGACACCATCACGACCGATTCCTGAGCTACTGTTGCTATGGCCAGCGAACTTTCCAGTTAAGGTGCGTTCACTTGCAACCGGAAAAAATAATAATTGCACCGATAGTATGAGAGCGTATGCCGGCTTAGATTTCAAGTGTCTTCCTTTCAAAAACATATTAATTATTTTAAACTCGGCGTAAATTAACTTGTGAATATAACAAATTTCCATGACTTTAGCAAAACTTTTGTGATTTAAGTTTTTTTTTCCATGACTTTTCCAGGCCTGGAAATGACCATTTTAAAATTCCATGACCTTTCCAGGTTTCCCATGACCGTACCAACCCTGCAGTACTTACCTGGCTTCGAGGAGGACAATAGATGAGTTTGCCTGCCATGCGTACCATGTCATTGTGTGTGTGTGTGTGTGTGTGTGTGTGTGTGTGTGTGTGTGTGTGTGTGTGTGTGTGTGTGTGTGGTCTGGCAACTGTATGGGCTTCCCTGTTACAGCGAGTAGGTATTGATACACAGGGTTCTTACACATTTTGACCAGTGGATTTCCAGGACTTTTCCAGGTCTTTTCCATGACTTTAAACCAAATGTCCATGACCAAAATGAAATTAGAAAATGTTCCGTATTGATTGCGTCTGCCGGCTTATATTTTGAGCATCTTTCTTTAAAAAAACATATTAATATGGAGGAAGTGGACCCTATGGCAGTGACACAGAATTGACATGACGGCAGGTTTTTCTGTTCTTTTCCCCCTTTTTTGTTTTTCTCAATATTTTATTTTTTATTCTGGTTGTCGATGTTGTTGATGACTTGTTGTATTTGTCTTGTTATTGTTGAATAAAAAGAACATTGTAAAATAAACCAACATATTAATTATTTCAAACTCGGCGTATTTCCATGACTTTTACCCAACTTTGATGATTTAAGTTTTTTCCATGACTTTTCCAGGCCTGGAAATGACAATTTTAAGATTCCATGACTTTTCCATGTTTTTCATGACTATACAAACCCTGGATACAACTCCTTCCCCTCAACCAACCAAGTGGGCTTCTCCTTGAGGCCGAGTCAACATCAGCTCCCCCGTGCTCACGCTCCACCTCATCGGGGAGACTTGTCATCGGACAAAAGAAAAAATAAATGATGTCGCCGCCTCCAACGACAGCGAGGCAATTTTGCTGACGATAAAAAAAAAAGAGAGCGACAATTCCAGCTTTTTACATTAAAATTAGCAACGGGGGCTATTTTGGTGACAGCAAAGTGAAAACACTCAGCGCAGAGGAGGAAAGGGTACACAACAAATGAACCGGAAGGTGTGTGATCGTCTGAATAATGCCCACTAAGGGAAAAAAGGAAATTAGATGGCTACATATATGTGCTCCCAGGGACACCATTGTTATGTAGATAGTCGTTTGGAAAACCAAAAGAGGAAACAACTAACGATATCGGGGTTCCCATTTCACAAAAGGCCCCCATGGAAACGTAGTTTTTAAAAACACACTCTGTGCTGATGTGGATTTACAGAGCTATAAACACAACAAAGTAAAAACCAATTCACACAAAGTGAGGGGAGAGTCCCGGGTCCAGAGCGCCTGTAGGTGACCGCTGTCAGATATGTGGAGGTAAAAAAAAAAACCCACCCCCCAGGTTTGTTTTCCTCCCACACACACACACCCCTCCCCCCCCACCGGAGGAAGAGAGAGGCAGTCTATCAATCTCAGGAGCGCACTTGTAGTGGCAATGATGCAGAACTAATAGCTTTTAATCCTGACGCAGCTGACAACTTGGAGGCCAGCTCCCTGAGACAAAGAAGAGCCGAATCAATGGGAGAGGGAGGGAGGGGGGAGGGGGGGGGGGGGGGGGGGGGGACAGAGAGAGACACGAAGAGGAAAACAGAGGGACAGAAGAGGGGAAAAAAGAGCGTTAGAGACAGGAAAACAAACAGACGGGATGTCGGAAAAGAGGGCAGGAGCAGGAAAAGGGATCTGTGATAGAAAGCGAACGCTTGGAGAAAAATGTACATAGGTGTTTTTTTGGGGGGGATTTTTTCACAGCTTCTGTAAAAGCCTCGCAAATAGTATTAAAATCATTTCTGTCAAGTACAAAAAACTGTCCAAGAGCGATGATTGTTCCTCATAATGCATCTTCCACACACACACACACACACACATGCAGACTCAGATTATCCGGCTGGCGTCGGAAAGCCGTGTCCAACACGCTCCGCCGACACACAGAGGCTTCAATCAACCTTTATCGACTCAGACAGGCAGGGGCGGAACGCTAGCTCACAACTAAACCGCCGCGAAAAAGAACCCGAAGTGGATAAAAGAGCACGTCAACCCCGACGCAATTATGGCTTTTAATGAACGGAGACGCTCGTACCGAGGTAATTAGGAAATTAGCCGTAATTACTCGGCAGGCGGAGCCGGAGTCACCCCTTCCTAGCCGGGGAGGCAGAGATCATCCTCGCCGCGCCTCGCCGGTGACAACGCCTCGTAAGCGAGATTGATTGTCACTTCGGCGCCTGTGAGACGGGCAATTTAAAATTCAGGCCACCGAGTGAAACTTGCAAATAACACGAAAAAGAAAAAAAAACGGGAGAAGAAGTAATGCAACTGCCTGATGTATAAACCACTGAAGATGTGGAAGTGCAAGCGATAAGCCATAAAGACCTTGATGACTCACATCTGACACGGACTGGACCGAGCCGACAGCCGATCGCCGGCTTTTTAACGCTCTCCGATTTAAACGGGCCTGAAGGAAAAAGAGTTTTCCAAACTTCTCGCGGCCGTTTGATGGAGCTCGGTGATCGCTTCAAGACAGCCAGTAAAACGGGCAAATCGAGATTAAAACTTCCACTCCAGATGCCATCTAGAAACAGCAGAAGGGGCTTCAGCTGCAGCCGTCTTCACCTTTTTAAAAACACTTGTCATGTTGTATATGTTGTTTCTGACCTTTGCCTTATTGCTAATAAGAGAGGCGAATGACGAGGAATCTCCCTTTGTTCTTCCTGTGGGTGTTTTTATTGGGAATGTGGATCTTTCAGAGCAATTTGAGGAGGGGGGGGGGGTCTAGACAACAGCACTTTCACATTACACAACTTCATTTGATTTAAAACCCAAACACACGTTTCCGGTTATCGTCCTGCGCGAGAATTATCAGGACCATTTAGATTTAAAACAAAGTCCTCGCAGACTTATGTTCAAAATGTACGTTCCATTTAATTTATGATCATTTTAACAATCCGAGTTGTATCTGAGAACTCTTTGCAGTCCCCTGACATCATAAGGGAGGGAGGTGTAAAGAGGAGAGAGAGACAAACGGAGAGCGCAAGAAGGAAAGGAGAAGGTAAACTTAACACACACACACACACACACACACACACACACACACACTCACAATGAGCGCTTTTCATTTTCATCAGCGCTTAGCCTTGGGCCCCGGCTGTCTGTGATAAGTGATGGCGGTGGGCTTCCTGACGGCCCACGGAGGAAGGAGGCTCCGCAACGCTGGAGCTCTCCGGCCCCCATTCTCTGGGAAGAGCGGGGATGGGAAGAGGGGGGGGGGGGAGATTAATAATTATCATCATGGATAACACCAACAGGGGAGCAATTCATCATCGCTCCCCTTTCGCCCGGCTGTGTGTCAGCGAGCTGCGTGGCCCGGCCAGATACTATTATACGACGTAGGGGGGCGTGGGGGAAGGGGGGTTAAGGGGAGGGAAAGAGAGGGAGGGGGGGGGGGGGGGGGGGCTAATGCGCTTTTGATGGGGTTTATCCAGGCGTGGAGGCTTCCAGCACGACCACCTCACGGGCGGGTTTGGTGTGAATCCCCCCCCCCTTCTCCAACATCTCCTCTCAGCCTCTCCACCCGACCGCTGCCACTCCGGGGAGGCGGAGCGCGGATCGGACACGGACGCAGCGCACCTCCAGCCGGCGTTCCTCACTCTTGAACGCACGAGAACGACTGAGCCGTGACCGTTCGAGACGGTCCGGATTCACGCCGACGGTGGTCAGCTGAGCTTTGCTCACATTATTTTTCCCCGGGAAGAAAAGCAACGGACACAGTGGAGGGGGACGTGGGCGGTCGGTTCCCCCCCCTGCATGAGGAATGGTCATATTAACTTGCTTTCTGTTCTGGAGACATTTCCTCACGTTGGAGGATAGGGTGATAATGAAATATGTTTTTCTTTAGTTGATGTAGTGGCACTCCGTCTAGTTCTGGGGTCTTATGTACCACTCGTTTGAGATCAGTCCTTTTAGAAAGCTATTAATTAAAACGCGAGTGGTTCGTTCATAAAAAATGGTGTTTACTAAAACAAAATCGTAAAGTTACAGGTACACAGGTCGTACGGTCACACGGTCAAAAAACTATATCGCTTCCAACCTTTCTGAACTCAAAAAACAAGACTGACAGCCCAACGCACGGCTGATATAGTGACGTGACGTCATCTGATTGGACGCTTGGATTCTAACAAATTATTAAGCTGTTAAATACAATACTAAATTAAAATGTTAACATAAACATTCTTTCAAATAATAATAAAAAGATTTACCTTTAATTACCGTTTTAAATCTTTTTAAACTAAATTACTATAACAAATTAAATCAAGCATTTGGCTCTTACAGTTGAGATGTTGCTGTTCTTGCCGAGATGCGTGTTCAGACACACGTTTAGTCCTGTGCCTCTTCTGTGACGGACCTGTGACTACATTTGATTTGCTCGAAAGGTGCTATGTAAATAAAACTTGATCGATCGATTGACGATCTTAGGCTGCAGTTCAACTAGTGGCCACTTGGCTCCTAAAAAGAATGTCAACATCATGGATTAGTGGACAGTTAAGTTACCGCGTCACCAACCACAAGCGAGATCACATAGAAGACTCTCCATAGGACGGCTTTTATAAACAAATACAAATGTATAAATGCCGCAGAACCAAAAAACCTGGCGTCGACATTACCCACAATGCAATTTAACGGCAGACAGCTTGGTAGCACCTCGAGCACCTTGTTAATGTTGCCGAGGAAAAACTCATTTCAAACAAATCCGCGCCACCATTAAATACATTCCAGGAACTAGTGCTCACTTTTACTCCAAGTGTAAACCGACTGAAGCGCAAAATCAGCGCTTTCCCCCCCTCCGACTTCGAGGACGTTGACATAAATCAGGATGGAGAACATTTGTAGATAGTCGACTGGAAATAGAATTCCAAATCAATTCTATGATCAGCTAACTCTGAATGTACGGTTGAGCGTTAAAGAGTGGATTCCTCCTCCCATTAACATTCTCTTCTTAATGTGCTGGAAATTGTCCTTGAAGTTGACGAGTGCCTGCCCAGACACTCCAGAAGGCCACCCCCCCCCCCCCCCCCCCCAGACACAATTTAAATGAGATGGAAAGCAGGTGAGAGATGGATTGCAGGGACGTATTCCAGTATACAGTAGCCACAGAGCAGCGATGAGACCGCAGCGTGAACATTTATTACAGGCAGAAACTTATTCTCTCCTGCAACGACTTCAGCATGCACAATGTTCACGCTCAACGCCGGGACGGTTCAGGTGAATGGATTATGGAGCATGGGGAGAGAAAAAAAGAAGAAAAAAAGAGGAATATGGGTATTGATGCTCTGAGAGAATTTCGGATCCAAGTTTTAATGAAAGTTTTAGTGCATACATATACACACACATATATATATATATATATATATATATATATATATATATGTGTGTATATGTATGTATATATATGTATGTACATATATACACATATGTGTATGTGTATATATATGTGTGGGTATATATATATATAATATATACATATACACACACACATACATATGTATATATATATATACATATGTGTATGTATATATATAGGTGTGTGTATATATATATATACACACAAACACACATATGAATATATATATATACACGTATGTATACATATGTAAGTATAAATGTATACATATACATACACATATGTATATATATATGTATACATGTATATATATATATATATATATATATATATATATATACATATATATAACCTGTACCAGGTATCACGGATTGCAAAAGCAGACATGAGAGTACAAGAATATGTGAGATGTAAAAGGGAGGCAAAGAAAGGAGGGATTTTTCTTCATTTTAGAAAGAAGAAGAAAATAAATAGAAAGATAATTTGCTGTGTGTGTGTGTGTGTGTGTGTGTGTGTGTGTGTGTGTGAGTGTGTGTGTGATCGGCGCAGTCGCACAGGGTTGTGCTGTTCATTTAATGCAAGGTTAGGCAGGCCGGGCTGATGAATGGACTGTCGACAGGAGAACAAAAGCAGGCGCTCCATCACAGGACGGGAGGCGCAGCAGCTCTCCCTCACCGATCCACCGGAGCACTGGTCCAGGAGCGGTTTACCCTTCACACATCCTAACCTTAACAGCTACTGAGGGGCTGCAGCCGATACTGACTACAGATCAGTATCTTTACGGTAGCCCCCGCACTAACTCCTGCAGCTCAATAACACATCTTTAAACCCTGGGAGGAGGAGGAGCGGGCTGGACAGGCAGGAGGCGGGCATCTGCAACGAGTACGAGTGATGCCCTCGAGGAATACGGGCATTATAAAAAGCGAGAGGCACTTGGATAAAACGAGTCCGATAGCGCGGCTGAATAATAACTCATGCACGCATACAGTGTGTGTATGCTGCTGCGTATAACTGAGGATGATTGGTGGAAATGGGAAAGAGTGGCGGTGCGCCCCGAAAAAACGATTACAAAAACTCTAAAATCCCACCGCCGTAGGATCCCATCTGTTTTGCTGCAGGACCCCTATAACATGACTGGACTCACACCCTAGATATAGAAACGGGATGTTTTCAATTACAGAGCACAAGAGGGACAGGAAAAATGAGAGTATGTTCACGGATCCCATTAAATCCACCGGCCTTACCCTGTGAGCGAGCGGGCCAGATGATAACCACCTATTGATTACCCATTAAACCAGTACGCCAGACGGCGGTGGGAACACTGCAGCACAACAAAAAGCTGCTTCCACACGATGGGCTTTTCCTACAGACGGATCACTCCTCGCGGAGCCAGAGAGGCGGTGGTGAGACTGCGGCTGGCACTACGGAGAGAAACGTGGCTCAGGAGCTGGGAGACGTTCAGGGGAAGTGGGTTGGGATGGGGGGGGGGGGGGGGGGGTAGCATCCACACCAAATAGACTCATAAACCATCATCCGTGCTTTGGTGCCTGTAGCTGACCCTCACCGAGGACACACGTTTCAATTTAGCGTTGCGGTCGTCGGTCAAACTGAACCCGGAAAAGGTTGAGCGTGTCTCTCACGGGACTTCGGATTTTTTTTTTAGGGGTATAAAAAGAAAGTGTCCACTGGTTTATTTGAGTTATATGTTGGGGGTATTTTTAATGCCCCTTAAGCACATGTTAAAAACGTTTCACACTTTGTTCTGTTAATTTGTGCACACATGCTATTAGTTAAAACCCCAAAAGCACTCAATATGGATACATTGTGTATTAATTCAATTAATTCATCATATTCACAGTCGTCAAGATGATATTTGTTTAATGCCGGGACATTTACTAATTAGCCGTTAAGAAAATATAACCAGGACAAACCTTATCTAAGTGTTACAGTTTTTAACGTAACTGGATTACTTTCAATTACGTGAGATTTAACCTTCCAGCTGTGAAAATGCTGACATCATCAAAAGGACTAGAATCATTTCGCACATTTGTGTTGCATGATTTGAACTCGGAGCAGTTCCCATATACAATTTAAATTAACCTACATGCAAATTTGTCGTGTGTTACGTTGGCTGAACCAGATATTTCCAGCGGTTCACTAATTTCCTCATGACCCTTAAAAAAAGAGAAGAAAAAAGTGACGTCTCTTCAAGGTCACGAGACTCCGTACTCGATACTTTTACCTCGCGCGACATGCGAGCTCCAGATCAACAGCTGCCTCACTCGGTTGGTTGGTTTGTGGTATCGTGCGTCTCTGGTGTTTCAAAGGGTTTGTGTAGATTCACCGACGTCACACAACAACACAAACAAACTCACCAATGGAGGCAGCTGTGGACCAACAACTCACAGCATCCTGCGAGGAGCAATGACAGGGTTTCTCCAATGGAGGCTGCTGGCTTGTAACCCTCCTGTGACCTTTAGGGTCAATTTGACCCCATTCAATGTTTAACGTCGATGTTCTTTGGGGTCAATTTGACCCCAGGCTGTTTTTCACTGTGTCAAACATATAAGAAATATCAACTTTTTTATTTATTTAAAGGGCCATTTAGGTAGTCAACAAACAAACATAAAGTACCTCACACAATATTAATTGTAATAATTTTCTAGAGGTTTTAATTGCTGGGGTCAAATTGACCCAGGGGGTAAAACATGTTAGTAAATGTGAAGGCAACAGGAGGGTTAAGAGACCCTGGATGGAACCGGTTCAGTCTGAGTGCGTGTTAAATCAGGGGAAATATCCTAAAATATAGCGTACACTTAGACTGATATTGATTTCTTATTTTTGCTGCCCCCGGTACATTGCCGTTACTCCTGTACTGGATATGGATAAAACAAATTAAATACATTTGCCTCATACTTAAAGGTACATACATAGAATTCGACCTCTAGGAGCGGCGGGCAGTAAAGCTTCGGGGTCCACCGTCCCGCTCAAGGGCACTTTGACGTGCAGTGGGAGCCGGGAATCAAACTGCCACCCTCGCGATTAAAGGACGGCCCTCTTTACCGCCCCGATGGGAATCTACAGCCAAGACAAACATGTTTTTCTTTTTTTTAAAGACGCACCGCGATCGGGTCCGGGCTCAAGCGTGAGAGGCGGCCGGCGAATCGTGTGAGCGAGTGTGTTTCCCAGAGAATGACGGGGCAAACAGGCTGTGAACATCCACCATGTTGTATGACATGTAATTCAAAGTCGCATTAAGCCTCTCTGCTCTGATTCAATCTGAAACTCTATTAAATATCACACTGACAGACATCCTCTTAAATACAGGCCCGCGATCCATCACCGTGAGCTGACTGATGTCTCTGCTGGTTGTACGGCGTGTTCCTCTCACACCGCCTCTCTGATGAATGATAGCGGGCCGGCAAATGTTGGTTTCAGGTCATTTTTTTGTGTGTAGTCCAGTGTGTCGGATTTGTTATGTTTGACACTTGGAGTGAATTTAAAATCGTGATCAAAGTTGCCTAAGTGAAGACATACACGATCTCCTGAGTGTTTCTTATGAACATGAATATTAAGTATGACTTGCTAATGAAATAGTTCGCTCAATGAAGTCCTTTTCGTTTCACAAGGGCGCTGCATTCTATCAGATATATAGTTCACATATTATAATGTTAACATAGATTTAGCAAACTCTTTATCAACTTTACAATATGACAAATGGCAGCGTGGGCGGCGCAGGCGGCAGTGACTGTGTGCGTGGACTTACTGTGCATGCTATGGTGTTTGTCATCTTCAGGCTGAAATCTGATGCAAACTCCAGCTCAGACAGAGACACTTTGTTACAGTCGAACGTCTGGAGGAAAGACAGAAAAAAACACAGCATAGGATGCACAATTAAAAAAAGATAAATAGGGATGACAATATGAACGGTGATAGAAGAAGAAGAAGAAGAATGAGAAGAAGAAGAACGAGAAGAAGAACGATAAAAAGAAGAAGAGGAAGAAGAACAAGAAGAAGATGAAGAACAACAAGGAGAAGAAGAACGAGAAGAAGGAAGATAAGAAGAAGAACAAGAACAAGATGAAGAACAACAAGGAGAAGACGAACAAGAAGGAAGATAAGAAGAAGGAAGAAGAAGAAGAAGAAGAAGAAGAAGAAGAAGAAGAAGAAGAAGAAGAAGAAGAAGAAGAAGAAGAAGAAGAAGAAGAAGAATTAAAAACAAATATCTGCAATAACCGAACAAAGGATTATTGCAGGTAATCGATGCAACCCATTGACCTTTCCAGCGAAGCCCAAAAACGTTCAGATTATTTTAAATGCTGTGGGTATTTTACATTTTTTTATGTGACAATTTAAGAAATGGAATTGCACTTTTTTTCCATCTGGCTCTGAAAAAAAGGAAACGAAAGATGTACAGGCAACAGAACACCCAATTAAAACCTACAGTCAGGGGCAGAAAATACATACTGGTTTCTAATTTGTTAAACTGATGACTGAGAACATTAAACTTGTTATACAAGGCAGGTTCAAAGCTGCTGCAGACAGGTGCAAGTTAAACATTCATCAAGTTGAACATTTGTATCCGGTCGCATTGAGAGAAAAAGAAAACTAATTTGTTTTGGAGGAATTTATAATTCCATTGAAGGGCTCTCAATTTTACGCAGTCGCAGCCAGCCGTAATGGAATGGTATTGGATCGTATCAGCGGGAGGCGATAGATGAGAGTCCATGTAATTTGGGCAGCGGGGGCTGTCTATTTGTCACTGGAGGGGAGAAACTATCGATTAGAGGATTCAAATTCCATTACATCAACTTCTCCCCTCGTTCATCACGTCCACAGGGTGCAGGACACGCTGCTTAGCGAGCGGGCCAACAGGCGAAGAATCACGCGAGTAGCGTGTGAGACGCGAGGAA
Organism: Liparis tanakae; assembly: GCA_036178185.1. NCBI lineage: Eukaryota > Metazoa > Chordata > Actinopteri > Perciformes > Liparidae > Liparis > Liparis tanakae. Next base: position 25,654,649 of record CM070104.1, on the reverse strand, counting down.
GAACATCCTGACACGGAAAGATATCTGTGCTCTTATATGTTGGACTGTGTGTGTGTGTGTTTGTTTTATCTCTGTGTTATGTGTGCGCTCTCCCGTCAGTTAGAACCGTCTATCCACAGGGGGCTGAGAGTAATGTAGTTTCCTTAAGGGGAACTTAAACAAGGATTAGACAGATCAATCACCCAGTGCTACAACATCACACACACACACACACACACACACACACACACACACACACACACACACACACACACACACACACACACACACACACACACACACACACACACACACACACACACACACACACACACACACACACACAGGCCTTATCTTCATCTTCACAGCTAACTCCTGCTCTTATTCCCTGGCTGTGGGGATACACACTCCAATTTGGAGGTTTGGAGCAAGAGTTTTTTAATTAAAACCGTCTTTCGTGCACATTTTTCGTATTATTTCCAACACCAGTGATCATCTTATGACCCCTCAAAAAGGGTCCTGATTCCGAAGTTCGGAACAAATAATCAATATAAAAAAATATAAAAAATCACCTCGGCAGAACTGTTCATCAGAGGGCTAAATGGACTCTAGAACTCTAGGTGACTGAACATCAGTCAAACATTTGTGGTTGCAAATATAAGTATTAATTATTAGACCTCCAAAGCCGCCACGTTGCAGGTTGAATGTTGAAGTGCGTCGCCTGTGAACTTGCGGTTACCTGTATGACTGCAGGTTCCGAGATGAGTGTGTCCTCTTCCACCATCACCACCATAGCCTCAGGCACCACAGCCTGCTTCATGCACGCCATGTTGAAGCCGTACACGTCGTCCCAGAATGTAATGTGCTCTTGGTGCTTCTGTGAGTCTCCAACTGCAGCCAGGCTGAGGTTACAAAGGTCTGGGTAGACTGCGGGGAAGAGAGAGGAGCGACGGATCGTCAAACACACACAAACAAATAATAAGTATAGGAATCGGCCTCAAGTCTTTACATCCAGGCCCCGGGGTCATTACCTGAAAAACATTCTCTGCACTGCATTCACCTGGGTGACTTCCCGCTGCTCACGTCACACACACAGATTTATTTAAGAAAACAGTTTACCCGTTTTCCCCGATGTGCTGGCAGAGTGATGAAAAGGCCTCATTTCACCATCTAATGACCTCGCCAAGAGGAACCAGATAGAAGAGGAGATTGGAACGTGGAGTCAGACACAGATCGAGAGAGAGAGAGAGAGAGAGAGAGAGAGATAGAGAGAGCAGGGGGAGACCACCTGCAACATGCTACAATAGCTCCTCTGGTGCTGCTCACTCTTGGCACTGCCGTTAGCGATGTAAGCCGGCCGGCAGCCAGAGGGAGGACCCTGGAAACCGACCATCAAAGAGGGCCTCGGCCAAGAAAATGAATACAATCAAATCCAGGCCCAGCAGAGCGGCTTCTGCTCAGAGCTGGTGGCAGTTGGACTTATTACCAGCCGAGTGGCTGCCTGGTTGGTGGTGTTTTCACCGTGTGAGTCTTTTGAGTGTGCGGGTCATCGTGGCCAAATGTGGTCCTGGAGTCACCCTCTGCAGCGGTAGTTACCATAGAAACAGTTTTCAGTATTTTTTGTTTATGGAGTAGATTTTGAGCGTGCAAGAAGCAGTCATGAGACTTTACTAACCAAAATGTGGTTTATGCACCTTTTTGGCATCATGGCAGGTGTGATCCTGTTACAAGATGGTCTCTAGTCTATTTCTGCACTTGGGCCCCATCTACCAGCCATTTAAGGAGATAAAAACTGACACTTTTATTGTTAGTTCTTGAATTATCTGTTGGAATAAAAAACTGTTAACCAAGGTCTATTGACAATGCACTTAAATTGAACCTGACTATTGCTTAAACCTCCTAAGAATGCACTACACGTCCAGCAGAAAGCCCTCACAATGTATCGCAGTCCATATTTCTGGAGGTTTGTAACAAGGCCGCCTGGTCAGCAAAGAGTGAATCCCTTCGGGGGATGCGTTTTCCACGAAACTAAAAGATCATTAATCACGGATAAATTCTGCTCCCGTAAACTTCTACTCCCAGTGCGGAGACAAGTTAAATATCAACAAATTGAATGGCTCGAAAAGCATTCACCAAATTCAAATCGGAGAACGCCTTAACATCTTGTGGGTGTGGAGCTTTGCATTAATTCCATGAGGCTGCCGTAATGACGGCATCCATCACGTTTACGCAACACAGGCCCGATGGCCATCTCGTCCCACTTTAATACTTCATACTTTACACGAGATGGCACCAAAATATTACCATCTGTGATTGTGAAAAGATCTCATTGTCCCATGAGCACCGGGCTCACCTAATATAACAGCACTCCTCAAAAAGGAGTCTTAGTGGCGTCTAGCGTTGAAGTTGGAGATTGCTCATCCCTCCTTTTCCAAGCGTGTTGGCGTGCTGGGCTTGGATTTGCACATGGTGGTCATGTTCATGTTGAAACAGGAAAAGTCCTTTAAAAAAAAGATTATGGCTTGTATTACTTACTTTTAATGTTTTTTATTACTTACTTTTACAAGCACGTATTACCTACTTTTAATGTGCTGTACTGTATCTCCGCATTGTGTGCATTTCGTTTTCTTCTTACCACATATACTGTGGTAGTGCGTCTTATCCTGGACTATTTGTTATTGTTTTATGTTTGTTATTGTCCGTCAAGGGACTACAGATGCAAATTAGCTGTATAGCTACAATCTGGGACAATGCATCACATGGTCCTTTTGAAATAAAGATAATAATATACAGTGGGGAAAAAGTATTTAGTCAGCCACCAATTCTGCAAGTTCTCCCACTTAAAAAGATGAGAGCGGCCTGTAATAATTATTATTATTTTACCCAGTAATTTACCAATTCATTCTTTAAAAAAAAAATCAGATAAAGTGATTTTCTGGATTTCTTTTACATCATAGTTTCGAGAAAAAAAATCCAGAAAATAAATTACTGGGTAAAATAAGTATTATTACAGGCCTCTCTCACCTTGCACAAGTGAGAGAACTTGCACAATTGGTGGCTGACTAAATACTTTTTTCCCCACTGTATATATGAATGCATCTAGTGCATTTCCAATGGGGTGGTCCTGCCAGGCAGGTGTGCGTCTTCATACTACGAGCCTTAAGTGGCCTTTTGAGAGACTTCACCGGCGCTGGAAGGTCGTGAAGCTCGTGCCAGTGGCCAGGACACTTAACCACGGAGCGTCTCCATCACCTGAGAGAAATGACTGCTGCTGAAAAGCACCCCGTGTTCCTGAACCCGCAGCCTCAGAAACACAATCGTTCTTATAAAAACGTCAGTCAGTCAATGGGGGAAACTGTGTGTCTGGTTTCATATTTCAAAGCTTTGAAGACGGCCGAGTATCGTCAGTGATTATTGTCGCTCCTTATATTACACACTGTAATATTGTCTTTTGAATAAACATCATCCGTGTCTTAAATGAGCATTAAACGTGAGCTTTAATGTCCTTCTCATTGTGTTCTCACATCCGAATAGATGGATTTGTATGGGGTAATATGCTTGGTGATTAAGCCAGAGCTGAAGCCATTGGTACCCCGACTGTGAAGTTACATTAGCCGACTCAGAGGCCTCGGGCCTAAACTAGAGTTCAGAATACACTCATGAGAGTATATCAAACTTAATATTTGAACATAAGACTTGCTAATATTGCTACTCGCGGGCAGTAATGGAATAATAGATGTTCATAGCAGGAGAGTCAGAAAGAGAAACCATGCATAGTTATCCATGGCTATATATATATATATATATATATATATATATATATATATATATATATATATATATATATATATATTATTTAATTTTACAGTGCTGTATTACATATATATATTTTTTTTTTTATTTTTTTTTTATTTAATTTTACAGTGCTGTATTACATATATGTTGTGTATATATACATATTTGTCACGTCAAATGCTGCACCTTCCGCCACAAGAAATTCCTAGTTTGTGTATACATTCCTGGCAATAAACGGTTTCTGATTCTGAGATATATATATATATATATATATATATATATATATATATATATATATATATATATATAAAATTTTATTTTATTTTGTATTTTAAATTTCACTTTGCACACTTAACTTTATGCACAGTCACTTTCTTTCTTTCTAATATTTATATTTTATTGTGTTTAGTTTTATCGGTGCTGCTACTGTTGTCAACAAATTTCCCCTTGGGGATTAATAAAGTATATTTCTATTCTATTCTATTCTATGACTATGACATTGTGATAACTGATGAGGTTTACGTCCATGTCCGTCCAGAATGTCATTGTTTAATCCTGATAGACATTTGTGTGAAAATGTCATAATTCAATGTTTTCTCATACGTTTTTTATGTAATCTTGCGAAAAAAGGTTTTCCCCGGAAATATCTAAACTTGAGACATTGAGTACACGAGAACTGACCAGTGCAAAATGGATGAATAATTCATATCCAAGATGATGCTAGGATGGTTAAAATATCGGTAGAAATTACCGTTGGCTTTAGCGGATAGCTGGTAGAGTTAGCATAAGCTTCAGCGACAGGAGACATTAGCACCAGCAGCTACTACTTTTATTAAGCAGTTATTTTCAGAAGTTTCTAACAACATTTAGCCCAGGGTACTTACACATTTTGACCAATGGATTTCCAGGACTTTTCCATGACTTTTCCATGACTTTAAATCAAATGTCAATGACCAAACTGAAATCTCGGTAAAAAATATGAACAATTTAGAACATTTTGCGTATTGAGAGTGTACGCCGGCTTATATTTTGAGTATCTTTCTTTAAAAAACATATTAATTATTTCAAACTCGATGTGATCATGACAAATTTCCATGACTTTCCCAAAACTTTTATGATTTAAGTTTTTTTCCATGACTTTTCCAGGCCTGGAAATGACCATTTTAAAATTCCATGACTTTTCCAAGTTTTCCATGACCGTAAGAACCCTGTTAGCCTCTTCCAACCATAACAAAGGTTAATAAACTTAATTTATCCTCCATTTTTTTCAGACAATAACTATTTAAGTGTTTTACGGGAGGAATAAAAGGGGAAAGAGAAGGATAGAAGAAACAAAGAACACTCCAGAGAATTTAAATCCATTCCAACTGCTGCAGAAACCGAGCCATCCCAAACCTTTTGTTCTCCATCGGGAGGAAAATGCTTTAAAATAAAATACTTTTGAAGAACACAAGCCCTTCCTGTGAGCACGTTTTACAAGTTTTACCTGGCATGTGCGTCGGTGCTCAGCCACCTTCGACACATCGGACCGTAAAACGAACGGATGGCGACGGCTCAGTGACGGGCGACTCACGGCCCGCTCATTATTAGCCGAATCCTGCTCGTGACCCTGTGAGTGTCACCGTACCTGATGACTTTGCACACACACACACACACACGTTCAAACATATTCACACACACACACATCCAAACAGTGTATTTGTCACTCCACTTTACTCTGATTACTGAACCGAATGAGTAATCATAGGGGGACCAGATGAGAGGAGTGGGAGGGGGGGAGCAGAATGTCGATTGGGCAGAATCCGGACAGGCCCGTCTGACTGACACACACACACACACACACACACACACACACACACACACACACACACACACACACACACACACACACACACACACACACACACACACACACACACACACACACACACACACACACACACACACACACACACAGAAAAGGAAATGGAGAGGGGGGTGCTGCGTTGTGGATGGAGAAAGACGAAAAAGAAGGGGGGGGGGGGGGGTACACGGGCGTCCCCAGATTCATGGCTTTGACATCTGCGTCCTTCTCGACTCGCTGCTCCCGGCCCGTTTGTCATGCCCCCCCCACCCTTCTCTTCTATCTCCATCTACCCCATTGGTCGGCTGTGAAAGAGGGAAACGACGGTGTGTGTGTGTGTGTGGGTGGGTGGTGGGGGGGTGCATGGGACAAAACAGAACCCGTTTCCCTGGACGCTGTGCTGTGCCAGGCATGCAGGGACACATTTAAGGATGGAAGGGGAGGTTAATGTAGTGGGGAGAATGAGCAGGCCGCTGTAACTCTCTGCTAATGTAACACACACACACGCACACACACAAACGCGCGCGCGCGCACACACACACACACACACACACACACGCGCGCGCGCAAACGCAGCCGGCCAATGTTCACTCAAAATCGGAAAATAAACTACAGTAAAGAAGTTGATGAATCTAATGTGACTCTAATGTGACACAGTAATTACTTTAGGACCAACACTCAATCAATTAAAAAAAAGGGTTGTAACATCGGCGGGTTCGGCTGCACCGGAATGAAGGAATATTTACTCAACAGATTTGCACATAAATAATAACTTCCAGAGTGTTTATTCTAACTAACCCGGCACCGTGCATGCTCAATGAGACGCGGGGAATACTCTGAATTTATCAAATGAATGAAACTATGAATCTCTTACTGACGTAAGTTTCTGAATTTTCATAATAGAATTGTCTCAATTTCATATAATTTCACTGACAACAACCAATGAAAGCTGTAATATTTAGCTGGCCTGACTAGTTTATCTGGATAAACTTTTGACCAACATAATAAGTAAAAACAACGTTTATCTAAAAGTAGTTATTGTAACATAAGTGACGATTCTGGGAGTTTTTTCCCCCGGCCACGTGTCATTCCATTCGGGGGGGTCATTCCATGGGGTTGTGTGTGGGAGTGTGACCTCTCCCTCGAGTCCCAAGGAGCCACTAAAAGCAGTGTGCTGGAACCCTCCCTTAGTTTGGCTCACATTTGGCACAAGCTGTTAAATCCGGTTGGTGGTATGACACCCACACACACACACACACACACACACACACACACACACACGCACACACACACTATTGCACGCTGGAATTCCAAGCGGCACATGAGGTCGTGTCGATGTCACCATGCTTTAAACCAAACTGCTAGAGAGGCAAAAAGTGCAACGGCAACACCCAGACTCAGCTTCTGTGTGTAAGCACCCCCCCGACCCCCCGACCCCCCCACCCCCCCTCAGCCCACCCTGCGGACAGCCACACAGGAGACACGTCGTCTTTAAAGCAGCCATCGCTGCTGAGCCTCAGCCGTTTGTCATCCCTCCTCTGAGCACTGCTCGGCTTAGACGTCCCGAAACCTCTTTTCCATGTTCAAGTTGTATACGATTAAAATTACACAACTCAAGAATACATTTTGAGAGAAATGCATTTCCATTCTCGCCTATATGTTTCTGGCTTTTCCTCTGTGCATATATGTGCAAACACTGTATCGCTGCAGTGTGTGCCGCTTGAATTGACTCTCCCAGTGGGAAATCCGAGATGATCTCTGTCATCACTCCAACGTGTTACTTGTAATAACCACAGGGGGCTGGCGTGAGCAGTTTATCCCTGCTGACAGATCAAAAGGTCAGTAAATCTGACCTCAGTATCACACGCCAGCTTTTCAATGGCCTACAAATTATATTTTTACAACATTTTAAGATTTGCAGAGAAAAACTCACACGTTCGTACTTTTGGAAATTAACCAATGTTGAGAAATGTGATCATACCTGAGATTGTCAGGAGCTCTGTTTGTTTGAGCCGGGCTGCTGCTTGTTACACTGTGACAGGGAAACCACTTCACTGGAGCGCATATGGCGACAGGCCTGGTGTTGAATCTCCATCAGGTGATAATTAAACAGCAGCAGGTGATGGAGATGCCATGGTAGGTAAATGTAGCCTTTTTACAGCTTTATGTCGAGTACGAAGAGATAATATAAATTCAGATATTGCAAGCCTTGATCGGTTTGAAGTTGTCGGCAGTGTGTTTTAGAGAACACCCGTCGTAGTTCAAACCTACCGTAAAAAAAAAAAAGTGGCTTTGTGTGTCTGTGTCACTTTAGTGTTAATAAAGCCCAGAAACGCCCCGTGACTCCTCCCACGTTGAACATGTGTAGGACACAGGGACAAATTCAGTTATTGAGTTATGGGAAAATGAAATGACAATGCCAGGAGAAAAAAATATGTATCAACACGGAACTGTGATTTAAGTCAGAACTCCACAGAGCAATGATAGATGGAGAGGAGAGGAAGAGGAAAGGAGAGGAGAGAGAGGAAAAGAGAGAGAGGCGAAGAAAGGAGAGGAAGAGGAAAGGAGAGGAGAGAGAGGAAAGGAGAGGAGAAGAGAAGAGAGAGGAGAAGAGAGGAGAGGAAGAGGAAAGGAGAGGAGAGAGAGGAAAGGAGAGGAGAAGAGAAGAGAGGAGAGAGAGGAGAAGAGAGGAGAGGATGAGGAAAGGAGAGGAGAGGAGAAGAGAAGAGAGGAAATGAGAGGAGAAGAGAAGAGAGGAGAGAAAAAGAGGAGAAGAGAAGAGAGGTGAGAAGACGAGAAGAGAGGTGAGGAGAGGAGTAGAGAGGAGAGAGGAGAGGTGAGGAGATGAGAATAGAGGAGAGGAGAGTAGAAGAGAAGAGAAGAAGAGAAGAGAAGAGAAGAGAGGAAAAGAGAGGTGAGGAGATGAGAAGAGAGGAGAGTAAAAGAGAGGAGAAGAGAAGAGAGGTGAGGAGATGAGAAGAGAGGAGAGGAGAAGAGAGGAGATGAGAATAGAAGAAAGGAGAGGGTTGTTGTTTTTTTAGGAGAGGAGAGGAACAGAGAGGAGAGGGAAAGGACAAGGTGCAGTTCTTTCAACGTAGCCACCCGCTGTGAGACCCTGGAGTTTGTGGCGGAGAGAGAGAGACCCACCTGAGCCGCCGTCCGCCAGGTAGCGGTCTCTGGCGTACAGGACAGAGTCCAACATGGACTCGAACAGCAGGAAGTAACCCTAAAAAAAAGAAAGAAGAAGAAAGCAGAACCGCGTTACCATCAAAGTATCTTCTGGGGGGAAAAGTTGACTTGACAGTTCAGGGCAGGTAATAAATGTGTGCGGAGGAGACGACCACGGAACCACGGGACAATCCAATTACCTTTTTTAATTCAAGATCACTACGGCGGAAATCTGAATTAGCTGCGACTGTGATTTGAGTGATGTGGCCCCACGTGGTCCGCCACCCAGCATCCAATGGTTTGACCCTGGGTTGACCTCCTGTTCTGCTCCAGCAGACGGCACATTAACCGTGCTATTATTCCATTAATGCTGAAATTGAGTTCTGTCCACATCTTGTTGGCTTCGACCCGAGTGGCACGTACTGCTGACAAATGGCTTTTTCAACCTCCGATACCCCTCCAACCAATCGGATGAGCCCGCGCTGCAACGCTGGCCCCTTCGATGCGGCGTTCGCGTGCAATGCAAAGGGGTTCTTACACATGTTGACCGATGGGTTTCCAGGACTTTAAACCAAATTTCCATGACCAAATTGAAATCTCAGTTTATACGTGAAAAAGTGAGAACATTTAGTATTTAAACAATGTGAATTCCAAAGCATACAGTATACATTTAATGAAACAAATGAATAAGAGACTAAATTCTATTTATAGAATAAACATTTGCTTCTCGAGCTATGGCCATCCAACTTTCCAGTTAAGGTGCGTTCACTTGCAACGCGGAAAAAAAAGAAAATCGCGCTGCCAGTATGAGAGCGTATGCCGGCTTATATTTTGACGCTTTCTTTCTAAAACATCTTCATTATTTCAAACTCGGCGTCAATGAACATGTGATTATAACAAATTTCCATGACTTTTCCAAACCTTTAGAGATAAAAAAAATGTTCATGACTTTTCCAGGCCTGGAAAATACCATTTTAAAATTCCATGACTTCCAGGTTTTCCATGACCGTAAGAACCCTGAATGCATGTGGGGCGGGTTCAAGCGTACGGCATGTCTCCATCTGGGACAAGTGGGAGGAGCCAAATCACTGGATGGACATTTGTCCTGTAACTGATGACCCATATCAGTTGTTTCAACACTGATTTCAGGAACACAAACACCCATCTATGCTTACAGATCGGTGTTTTACGATCAAGGCGAGAGCTCTGGGGGCAAAATGTCGAAAGTACAACCCCATCACATTTCAACCTGGACATTTCGGTTCCCATCATTTCCCTTCACAATGACAAATGTGTCCGCATGTTCGGCGTGGATCCGTGAAGCCGTACATGGCTTGATATGGATTTCCGGTGCCGTTCTGATGGGATGTCTGACATGGACATTCATTCTGGAGTAAATCACATTAGTGCCTAATCCGCAGGTTTATCCACGGCCTGACAAACTTTTATTGTTTCGTATTTCGTAAAGCTTTACAGGTCCAGCATGGAGGATATAAGAGGCCCTGTTATAAACGAGATGATTTTATTATCATCGTTGGTTCTTCTAATGAAGCACCTACCAAACATCTCAGAACATGGAAACAGCTCTTAAAACAAATTACAAAAAGCAACTTCATTTTTTTAATACAGGCATCAATAAATCGTGGACATGTTCAAAGTGTACATACTTGATCCGTGGCCTGGACCAAGAAGGGAAACCTCCCCCTTTCCACATTGACAAAAGCAGTGCAGACCATATCCACTACTTCCGTTCTTAGCCTTCACAATAAAAGCCCTAGATATATACAGTTCACTGCGCTCCTGCTTACAATAGGGAGCTCGTAGTCAATCAGGGCGTTTTGCAAATGTGAAACTCTGTAAAGCGGCTTACAGTATCTGAGGATATACAACAATACGCCTCAGAGTGCCAGACGTTGCTCTGGGTTAACAGGATCCCAGCAGCCGGTCCTCCGTTTGAACCTTATCCCGTAAAAGTGCTGCAACGATTGAAAAATAAGAAAACAGAATGGAGTTATTTCTCAGATTCCAAAATCTCTACTTTCTCTTCAGCCGTGGGGCGACGTAGGAACAAGGAGAGGTGAGGGCCAGGACAAGAGATACAAACTGAATGAGGGAATGGGGGGGGGGGGGTATGATTAAGGGTAAGTAGAAGGGGAGGAGAGAGGAAGAGCAAGACAGAGTGATAGAGAGAGGATGCAGTGGCCAGCAGAATAGTAATTCCCCGAGATAAGAAGCGTATTATTCAAATTAAAGACAACCTTTCATTGGAAACCGGAGAGGAGAGCGTGATGACACGCCGGGGGAACGGCCTTGATTTATAGCCAACTCCCAAACATCGCCCCCATCTCTGTCGTGAGCCCGAGCCGATAATCACGACGGCGATGGAGCCGATAGAACCGGCTTCGTCCTCCGCGAGGCGATAAAAACGGAGACGCCGTCGACAGCGGACCGGTCCCGGGCCGGAGACGGGGCCCGCAAATATTCTGCCGCCGACGTGCCGAGGTCCAGCCGACGTCCTTAGCAGTCGAGCGGGTCGTTCTTTTTCTTTTTTTAAAACCCTCGCACAGAGAACACTGGCCTCGTAATTTAGATCCCAATTTCACGGCACGCTGCTTCTCTTGAAGGGAAGAGGATACGAGCGAGAGAGGGGGAGAGAGAGAGAGAGAGAGAGATGCCCGAAAGCATAGCTGCACCTCACTTTTATCGTCAACAATGCTCCAGGATGACTGCCCCCCCCCTCCCCCTCCCTGCTGCCTTCTACGTCCCCTCCAGCAGCATGTACCCCCCCCCCCCAAAAACGTATACATCTGCCATGTTTATTACCCAGAAAACAGTGGGTGCCATTAGAATGGGATGCGACGGGGGCTGCAACTAAAGCTCAAGTACTTAAGTTTGTCCGAGTTCTGATTAGATCTTGCCAGAATACTTCAACCTTGACATGAAATTATATTTTTTAATGTACAGTAACAATCCAACAGTGGTCACATTGTCACTCGTGATCGACGCAGGTGACCGTGAGCCGCGGGTGGTCACTGAAAGTCCAAATCTTGGGCTTGGGCCTTCAGGCTGATGTTCTAATTACGAGAGTGGGGCGCTCAGATGTGACATCCCTCAGAGCTTCATCAAACTCCGACCGACGGCGTCGCAGCGGTTTAATTAAAAGTTCACGTCCGACCGATACGACGCATTCGGAGCAAAATGCTGTCGGGCAACGTGAAGACGAGTCACCTCTTTATCCCCGTCTGACCGCTGAAGTTTGTCAAGTTTGGACTCAGTTGTCGCACTAAATGAAAAAAAGTACGGCTTTCCCTGATGAGACTACGCATCTGTCGTTGCTGAAAATGACCTACGCTAAGCCCCGCCCCTTTCTGCGGCTCAGTCGAGCTGTCAGAGCTACCAAAGGAGCCCATACCGCCACTCACCTGACTCAATATCATCGATACAGTTATTTCAGAGACACGCGGCCAGAGGGGTATACAGTGTCTTTGAAGGATTCATCCAGCGAATCAAATTGAAAACAAACAATGTCAACACGTGCAGACTGCTGGGGAGGATGCGCTCCGCACAGCTGACCTCTACACGCCCACTGGCCGCACAGACGAGTCAAAAGCATCCCGTGAAAGTTGCTCAGCGGTGCGTTAATTAAGCTCGAAAAAAAAGTTTGACGTCGAAAAATGTACGTCACACTGACTCTGGCGCACTCCCCGACGTGGAAAGTAGAACTTTGGCTCGAGTGTGAGGAGGCGGGCGGAGCTTTACTGCCAGGCAGCTCGGCTGGGGCCGCCGCCGCGCCGCAGTATAGTCGCTGTGCATTTCCATAAAAAGAGACTAATGAAATCCTAATGAGAACGGGCTGGAGCAGCTTATACACATTAACCAAATTAGCATATAAAACACATTCCCGAGTTGGCTATCACACACACACACACACACATACACATCTATATATGCACCAAGACACACACACACACTATAAGAAAAACGGCAAACACACTTTTACAGCTGTGTTACTAATGCGCAGTGTTGTGGAGTTGTCCCTGCCCTTAACTTTACGCAAATGCTATTAACTTTAAATTGTATTTATAAAACTCCGCTGATGGAACTTTTATAATGTCCTGTCTCTATTCGCTGGAAGCAGAGTGAGAAAAAAAAGAAAAGAAAGGAAAAAAGGATTGGCGTGTCACAATTTACAGATGTAATGTAAAGCTGTCAATTATTTGACACCAAGAGGCATTTTAGAACAAAAGCCCGCGTCAGCAGTTTACACTTTCCTCCGCCCCTCCAGTACCTCCCCTCCCCCGCAGCCTTCGGCATACGTCTTCCTCAATTACTGCGGATCGTCGTCACTTCCAGTCCCGCGAGGGGCCGTGGCAAAAAAGAAGAGAAGATGGCGGTGTATTTCTGGGATCACTTCCACGCTTCTTTGAACAGGGAAGGCCTCTTCGCCAAAGAGACCCTCCGATGATAGTTTATGGTCAGGTGACTCCAAATCAGCATAAACATATCACACACACACACACACACATCGGAGTAATAGATTTGGGTGGGTTAGCGCTCGGCGGGTGTACATTGCACGTGTTCCAATAACGGCCTAATTTCCATTTAAAAAGGCATGCAAATGAGAGATAAGAGGGGAAAGATTGTGTAACATCAAAGCAATTTGCAGTATAGCTACAAGGTTATTACGAGCAGCGGCTCTTTGGAAATCAATGATATGAACATTGTGTTTTTTTTTCAATTTTTTTAGAAGATGATACGATAATTAACTTGGCCCGGGAAAAACATTTCAATCATGTATGGAAAGGTTTGAAGGGAAATGGGGAACTTTTCACTAATACACATGTATCCATTATCTTTTTTTCCCATTCAATTTCATGCTCCCACATTTGTATTCCCCAAATTGTATCTTGTAAGACAGGCATCAGCGGTGCTCGGTGTCTCAAAGGTGCAGACTTCAAAACCTTCCAACGAGAGGAGTTACTCCTTAAGTTGAGCAGCAGAAGGACGTCATGCATTCATTTGTGCATTAGTAAATTTAGATAAATAGAGCCCGACCTAATTAAAAGGTCTTGTTCGGTTTTCCAGGCTTTATTTGATGGCTGTAATGAGGAGGGAGACTCCATCGCATCAGGACCGGATTGTGATGATATGAATTTGAATACAGGTACACACCATTTACTAATGTTTGGATTTTGGGTAAGGCACTTTTACCAGGGCTCTTACACATTTTGACCGATGGATTTCCAGAACTTTTCCATGTGTTTTCCATGACTTTAAACCAAATTTCCGTGACCAAATGGAATTAGATTTAGAACATTTTACGTATTGAGAGCGTACGCCGGCTTATATTTTGAGCCTTTTTTCTTTAAAAAAAACATTAATTATTTCAAACTCGGCGTAAATGAACATGTGATTATAACAAATTTCCATGACTTTACCCCAACTTTTATGATTACATTTTTTTTTAGGACTTTTCCAGGCCTGGAAATGACCATTTTAAAATTCCATGACTTTTCCAGGTTTTCCATGCCCGTACGAACCCTGCTTTACATTAAAAAAATATTTTTGTTTTAAAAGGTCAAAGTCAGCAGCATAACTTGAAATAAAAAAATATATATCTTTGAATTGACACATACCCTAATATATACTTGTATTCGGCAGGTGTACTTGCCCAAGCGTTCGCGAGCCTTTATTACATTCATCATTTAGAGGGAACACAGAGGCCATTCCTCTCCACAAAAAAAACGATGTTGGACCGAGCGCCGCAAGATTATGGGTGTTGGGTTTATGAGAACGTCTGTTTGAGGGAAATTTCAAGTCGTGAAGTTATAAAGGTCGTGTAGAATTTGTATTCAAACCGGAGAGCACTTACTCTCTTTCGCCCAGATGAGTGAAATGCAACATTGCATTTTGGATCTGTACAGTATATATAATCTTGAACCGAATGCGCTGCAGATCTTTATGTACCTCCGTGACTTGTTGTAATAAATGGCTTCCTGTATGCTTCACCAGGCGGGTGGGGCGAGAAACACAGAGGGGCGGTGCACCAAAGGGAAACGTGTCCCATGGACTTGTGCATCGTCACGTTTATGAACAGGGAGGATGGTGTGATGCGAGAGATGGACGACTGAGGATGTTAACGCAATGCTCGGGTAAAATTGGGATTTTAGTCCAACAAGAGCTCTGTGCTTTAACCCTTTGTGTTTTCATTTACTAACATTGCATAGTAAGTAAAGCATTTGCTTTTTACTGACACGGCTGCCCGGTTTCACTAAACAGGAAGACTGTGGGCTGTGCTTATTGCCCAATTTCCAATTAATTAATTAGAATAATAGCCCAATCTCAATAATCACACAACCCTCAATCTGAAGAGTGTCTTCTGATCACAAGGGGTTGAGAGGGCTGGTGAAATACTTATTGAACACTTTGCTAGTGTTCAATCAAAGAGAAGGACATTATGTTTTACATTCGCGGATAAGGTTGCTCGTGTTTTCGGAAGAAACCACACAACTAAACTGACATGTTCAGCGGATTAGACTCTGCCCAAGTCCAAAAAGTTGTATTCTGATTAAATCCCTCGGGGGATGTAGGACGCACATCTTATTGGAGAACTTCATTTAGCGTCCGTGTCAGCAGTTGTGTTGCAATCTGTAATCTGAAGAAATACTGTGCATGCAACCGCAGTGAGCAACTTTTAGGAGTGTGTGGACATCTGTTTAAAATTACCCCAAAATACACTCACAGATAACCAACCTGAGGTACGCAGGCAGAAATCCACTTCCTGGGTCTTTCGAATGTGTGTGTGCGTGTGTGTGTGTGCGTGTGTGTGTTTGTGTGTGTGTGACTGACTGACTGAATGACAGGATGACTGATGACTACCGACCTCTTCTTGGGCAGGTGAGTCTCCCAGACAGATAATGAGGCTGAAGAGGAAGAGCCGCCATGAATTTAACTTCACACCTCTACCCCCCACACACACACTCACACACACACCTGGACTATGTGTGTGTGTGTGTGTAACAAAGCTACTTGTTTTGTGGTCAAACTATGTTCCCCGAGCTTCAGGAAGAGTTTCTCCAAGGTGAGTCAGCACATACCTCACCAGGCTGAGGGGCACCGGCCTTCAGCCTCTAGTGGTTAACATAGTTTGTTTGTTTCTCTTCCGATGTAATGAATAAGCTTAGAGGCAATTTCACACATGGACCAAATATTTCAGTTTATATGCAGAAATGGAGAGAATGATAATCCAAAATGTGGCCAGGATTGTTTTGGGTCCAATATCACATGTCGACACTTCAAGCTTTTTTTTTTCACAAGTCCACATCAAACTCGTTTTGGGGACAGCTGTGGTACTTTGATGCCGACTCAACAAACAACCGGCACAGAGAGGTGGTCTGGACCTCAGCTCGGTTCGAAAAAGAAGAAAAAACACGGTGACATCTTGTACAGTAATAATTTGAACACACACACACACACACACACACACACACACACACACACACACACACACTTTCAGGCTTTAGTTTATGTGTTTTCTATTATCATGCACCTAAAGTTGGTGAAAGCCACCTCTCCTCCGACCGTCTTCGTCTCGAGACACTATCGAGCCGGCCGGCCCATCACCTGGGAATGATCTTGGAGTGACAGTCTTTATTTAGCCTTCGGCGGACTCAGCTCTCCTCCTCCTCCTCCTCGTCAGCCCCCCCACTCTCTTATCTGCTGTGGACGCGTTTTCTTTTCTCTTTCTCTCTCTCCGTGCGCTGAGAAAGAGAACCGATCAATGTTGTGAGTTATGAAATGACAGCGGTGCCGCTGAAGGCCGTCTCTCACACACCGCCACGACAGACACGCTCTCATTGTCCTCATTTCCATCCAGCACCACCACCGTCAATACGAGGCATCCATCACCCCTCTCTGTCCATTAGCCCTGTAAGCACCGTCATCACGCCGGTGATTTAATCCTTTGTCTCGCTTTCGCTAACAGCATTAATTGTAAGATAAGTAACTTATTACTTCATGGTGAAACTTGTACGGTTACGCCCATAAAGCTACAATTTGGTCAATGGATGGTTAAAGAAGTACTCCTCTCTTTTGACTTTTGACTGATTTTTTTATTACCTTTTTTGCACTATTTCGACCTCTGTTGTTTTGTTTAATCTAGTTTGGTTATGATGTTTAAACGCCGATATAAAATGCGAGTAATTTATGTGTCCATAACTACATACGAATATAAAACACCTCTTGCAATGTGGGATTCAATTTCAACCAAGACGCAATACATTTAATTAAAAAAAATATTCTACATACAGAGAGATTATAATCTATCAGATGCAGCTCTATGGCTCCTGTATCCCCCACCCTCCTTTTTATTTATATATATATGCTTTTTTTTCACAGCAATTAATAAATATATATATATTAATTAATTGCTGTGAAAAAAAGTTAAAGTTATTAAATTGGTTGTACAGTTCAGTAATAATTTTGCAGCCTAATAATAAATGCTGATATATTTCTTTCCACCTCACCCAACAAGCTCTCATTCTGTTCCAGTTATTTTCTCTTTTGAAATTACGTGCTGCATTTGCTTCACAGTCTCTCTGGAATTAATACCTTTCCAAAGTCCCAGACATTCGTCAATGCATTCCTTCCACTCAATACAGACTCCTTCCCAGGCCAGAGAACAACATGTTCAATCACAACACACGTGATATGATAGATGACGATAGATTTTTTTCTTTTTTAAAAGGAGTGATGCTTTTCCACAGTAAACCCGAGGCTCTCTCTCTCTCTCTCTCTCTTGATCCACATAGCATGGATCTGAAGATCAATTCATTCTCCAAATTTCAGATTAATTACATTGTTCAGTGAGTTTTATAATGTATTTTCTCCCTCGACTAAGGTCCTCGATTTTCAGTTCTGGTCTTCCGATTTGAGTTCACGCTTTTCTTTTTTTCACGCCAATCTAATATTCTTCCAAACCAGAGGAAGGAATACAAAGCCAGCCACGTCTCTGCAGAGGAAATGCTGGATGCTAATCTATTCTTAGTTACAGAATTCCCTCGTGTGCATCCCAAAGACGTTGCTTTGACCTAATTTGGCCATTCAACGTTGGGGGCTCTAATCTGTGTGTGTGTGTGTGTGTGTGTGTGTGTATATTTTAAGCAGGATTAGCTCAGGGGCATGCATTAAATCCATGTCAGGCCGAGGTATTAGACCCTGATCAAAGTCATAAAGACAAAAGCCCTTGATGTTGGGGAAGTGGATCGTTGGGTTTTGTACAGGGAGGATCTGCCGCAACTGGGTGGGACAAGAATAATCAGAGTGACTTTAAAGTCCTGAGGATTCCAGTTCTGGTTGATTTGGCCACAACCGTAGTTACAGTGGTAATGGCAAGTGCTGTTGAACACTTACGCTTCTCGAAATTAGCGGGCAACAAACACTAATTGAGAAGTTATTTTTTATTCGTATCCATTTACAGAGCAGCGGAACAAACTTGCATAAGAATTGGACTTTTGAAAGTATTTCATGCGGCAGCTCACGGTGCGTGATCCTTCTCATTACATCACTTCCTGTGATATTAAACTGCCAAAGTCATTTAAAAAGAAAGAAAGAAATGTACACTTTTATTGATCCCCGTGGGGAAATCCTTCCCTGCATGTGACCCATCCTGAGTTATTAAGGAGCAGTGGGCTGCAGTGAAGCACCCTGGGAGAACTGGGGGTTTGAGAGTCTTGCTAGAGGACACTTCAACATGGAACTATGGGGAGAGCGGGGAATCGAAAGCGGCTGCCTTGTGGTTACGGCCCGACCGATCATCACCATGAGAACGCCCTTGATGTAGCAAGGACGTTCTTCTTTTGCTTTCACATTTTAGATGCCTCAACCCCATTAACCTGCGATTGCTTCACAATAAAAGCCAGTTGAGGGGCCGTAAATGTTCAGTTTGCATTTAAAGTCACTTAATAAGGCTGGGAGAAAAACTACCAGTCAGCTGTGAGGCTCATATGAACAACATCACATGACATCACAGTCACGCTGGATTGTATGCATACTGTTCAGAGAAGAGAGAAACATTAAAAAAAGGTTTCTCTGATAATTAAAAGAGGTCAAATTGAAATTGTAAATCAGATTTAGTAATAAAAGGTCATTTTAGAGACTCGGTGGGTAATGAGGGATCACTCTTGCAACCCCACATGGGAAATTCCAATCAAACACCACCTGTATTTTATTATATAACATATTTAGTATTTATTTGAAAAAACTAAATATTTTGTGATGTTTATGCGAGATTAAGTTATTGTGATAAGTCATCTATACAACAAGAAAATCAATAAATACACAGCTATGGTATTTCCAATGGTAATAAGACACAAGCCATATTTGTTTCATACAGTCTAAAGCCCAAAAGTCTACTCCAGTGACAACTGTCAGTTTTAAACAGGCAGATTGTCGGGCAGCTTTTAAAGTTCTGGCCACTCTGAGAAATGTCTGCCGTTGCCGCCATGATGAGAAGTGACTGGGCGATTCTTAGATTTATTAGCGCCACGTGAGCCGGTGTCATCGGAGATTACGGCCCCCATCCTTCACCGCTCCACCGGCAAGTCAACCACCCAATTTCAATTTCCCCCGGTGAGGGGATGGGAAGGCTCTGGCTGGCGACCCCTGAGCGTGACCCTGGGATTTTTTTCTTTCACGATGGATGGATGGGGGGGGGGGGGGACAGATATGGGACGCTCATGAATTAGGTATGACTTCAGTGGTGCGTTCAACTTTGGCCGTGCCGCCTGTATCGCCACGGAGGATCTCCCTGATAAATGGGCATCAAGGGGAAGGGAGACTTCTCCTCCTGGTTAGCTATTCAGGAGGAGCTCATGGTCGAGTTTAGCCCCGTTTAAAACATAAAAAAAAAAACATGCATCGCAGCTTGCTGGCACCTTGGGATCCTGCATGCTCATTGGCTGATAACGGCCCCATCCGAGAGTATAAGCTGAGCATTTCACATCTTGGGGTGAACGGCCGCATGTGTTCCAAGACTTCAAAGACTGTCGGATGGGAAATGAGCCGACAAAAAAAGTTCCTTTGACTTCCCACCGTTGGTGTTAATACCTCCACCTGAGCTGCTCCCACCACAAGTAAAACGTCTCCTGTGAATTCAATTCAATTCAGTTTATTTGTATAGCCCAGTTTCACAAATTACAAATTTGTCTCAGAGTGCTTTAATAATAATAATAATAATAATACATTCAATTTATATAGCGCTTTTCCA
This sequence comes from Liparis tanakae, assembly GCA_036178185.1. NCBI lineage: Eukaryota > Metazoa > Chordata > Actinopteri > Perciformes > Liparidae > Liparis > Liparis tanakae. Next base: position 25,634,598 of record CM070104.1, on the reverse strand, counting down.
GGTGCTCAAAGACGCTTAAATGCTTTACAGTCTGTACACACAGACGTCCCTGCCCCAAAACCTCACATCGGACCAGGAAAAACTCCCAAATAACCCTTCAGGGGGAAAAAAGGGAAGAAACCTTCAGGAGAGAACAGAGGAGGATCCCTCTCCAGGATGGACAGAATTACAATAGATGTCATGTGACCAGAAGGACAGATTTAGAGTTGAATCTCGATGCATTTGACTTTGAGAGGACATACGGTGACGATGTCCAAGCTTCAGTCGCTATTAATAACTCTCCGCTATGATCATCCTAATTCACACGCCTGCTCTTACAAAGCGACCATTCATCCCCTTTTTTTGTGTGTTTTTTTGAAAGGTCTACCCACTCAACTCTCCAACTGTAACTAATAACGACATGCAGGCGGTTTGAGTCCTGACCTGAGCGGTCCACACCACTCGAGCTACAACTGCATTTATTCGAGCGACCTTACGAGGTCCCGGGAAAAACCCGCCGCATCCACGAACAGGGTTCTTACACATTTTGACTAATGGATTTCCATGACTTTTCCATGACTTTTAACCAAATGTCCATGACCAAACTGAAATCTCGGTAAAAACATGAACAATTTAGAACATTTTGTGTATTGAGAGCGTACGCCGGCTTATATTTTGAGCGTCTTTCTTTAAAAAACATATTAATTATTTCAAAATCGGTGTGATCATGACAAATTTCCAGGACTATTCCAAAACTTTTATGATTTAAGTTTTTTTCCAGGACTTTTCCAGGCCTGGAAATGACCTTTTTAAAATTCCATGACTAGTCCAGGTTTTCCATGACCGTACGAACCCTGCACGAAGCTGGTTGAACCCGTGTATTCAATGTATCCATTCAGCTTCGATTAACACAGAAGATCTCAAGTAGAAGATCTTCTGATGTTGATTTTCTTGGAATTCGTGGAAGTCACACAGGATGAATTCAGACTTTAAATGTCAGTCAGCTGACTCGCGTTGACCGATCCCCGGTCCTCAGACATCGATGTGACTGAACATGCGTTCGAGTGGGAACCAAACTGGTTTTATGAGGCGGCGTGAGTGCGTTCCCGCAATCCTAACCGCCAGGGTGTGTGCGTGGATGTGCACTCACCATCCATTCTGAGATGATGATGTCCACCTTCTCCACTGGGAGCTTGATGTCTTCGATGCGGCCTTTGATCAGAGTGATCTTGTCCTCCAGCTGGTTGGACCTGTGGGAAACATGCAAGAGTCAGAGGACGGAAGGAAAACACCCGACAACCCAATGGTGGGAGAGGGGGCTGCTAGTTTTGCTGATGTGGTCACATTCAATAAAGTGGATCCTGAAAATGAGAATTGTGGCAAATAATGATAAGATAATTCAGTTTTTAAAGAACAACACAATACCGAGGGATTATGGTCCGATAATGATCCACACACAGTTGCCCACGCACATGGTTATATATCCATGACAGTTTGGTGTCTTCTTTAGTTGCAAAAATGCCGTATTGTGTTCACGAGCTGGTCGTCAACTGTGCCAATCTACACTTGGTGCTGGGCAGGTAGCGTACAGCCGGTTTATCCGAGCATCTTCACAGAAAACAGCTGTATACTGGGAGTGGGAACCAATGGAAAACAAACGTTGCGTGCCATAAAACCTAGAAAGACTAGCAAAAAAAGAACAAAAGAACAAAAGAATGACTCAAATCTGTGCAGCAATCAATTTCCAGACATTTGTTAGGCAAAACTTCCAAACCTATACATTATGTGTCCGGTCTTTCCTGAGCCGTGCGAAAGGGAGGGAAACTGTAACCGTGGCTCTGCAGAGGTGTCAGACTCAGGTGGGGACTGTAAGATCGGTGCAGCGGTTTAAATGATCCCTCCTTCCAGACCGGCCGGTCCGCGTATCAATCTCTGTGAATATTCCATTATCATGACAGCTAATGTTACCGAGGACAGAACAATTACTCACGGCGGCCCTGAGTGCATTGCCGTGGCAGCGATCCTTATCTCGAACCGTCTCTCCCCTCTCTGCTACCGCTCCTATCACCTCCTCACAGGATCCAAACACCCCCCCCCCCCCCCTCTCCTCCCCCTCCCACCCCTTTCACAAGAGGGAAACACTGTAATCTCATTATTGGGGTAATTTAGAGGACAATGTCAGGACTCTGGGGAGAGAGTCAGTCTATGTGTGGCTTTGTGGTGCTTTGTGTGTGTGAGTGTGTGTGTGTGTGTGTGTGTGTGTGTGTGTGTGTGTGAGAGAGGATTCATTCATACAGCAGGTTAAAAGGGATGTTGCGTCGTTATTTTTCGATTTTGCCGTTCTAGATTTTTTTTTAAATGTAGGAACAGGGATTTTGGGGACAGAATTGTTCCGCCGTTTAGCCGGAAGCGGAGTTTATAAAAGAGTCGAATAGACATCTGTGTAACAGCGCAATAGACGCGGACGTGTTACGCTTTACGGCGACTAAAATTACACACCGGGGCAGAATGACGTCGGTGGTGTTTGGTTCAGTCGTGACGGATCTCCTTTACGGAAGTATTGTCGAATATCTGTGTGAAAATGGGCGACCGAGGGAGAGCGAAGAGGTTTCATCAGAGGCAGTCGGTGTCTTTTCAGGGTGACTACATCATTCACGACATTCAAATGAGGTTTTTTCCTTCATAATTCAGATGTTTATGTTCCGAAACATCATTGAAACAGGTTTTTAATAGCAAATATATCCATGAAACAAAATATGCAGGCAAACACACATGACTGCGTGCATATATATATATATATATATATAGCACAAGAAATGCAATGTAAACATATAGTGAGGTAATGACACCCTGACCAGAGAATGAATTCGCCCTGCCTCTGAGTGTGTGTGTGTGTGTGTGTGTGTGTGTGTGTGTGTGTGTGTGTGTGTGTGTGTGTGTGTGTGTGTGTGTGTGTGTGTGTGTGTGTGAGCGTGGCCCACTGGTTCGCTAATGGCCGACCACGCCGCAGCGCTCCACCCTCGTTGAGACTCGTTTTTATTTTGGTCATGTTTGGGTTCATGTGAATTTGGGATAATGAACGACACAATCTTCAATACACGGCACAGGGTTCTTACACATTTTGACCAATGGATTTCCATGACTTTTCACCAAATTTCCATGACCAAACTGAAATCTCGGTATAAATATGAAACATGTTGAAAATATTGCGTATCGATTGCGTACGCCGGCTTTTATTTTGTGCGTCTTTCTTTAAAAAAAAAAATCACATTAATTATTTCAAAATCGGCGTAAATGAACATGTGATTATAACAAATTTCAATGACTTTTCCAAAACTTTTATGATTTAAGTTTTTTCCATGACTTTTCCAGGCCTGGAAGTGGCCATTTAAAAATTCCATGACTTTTCCAGGTTTTCCATGACCGTACGAACCCTGACGGCAGTCTGTCCTGAAGCCCTCGTCTTCGCAGGAGCCCGTTGCCGGCTGATCAGGAGCCTTTAACCAAAGTCAAACTGATAATCTGTCCTTTGGGTCACCATTAAAAAGTTCAATTTCATCAATCCATGTAAAATGTTTTTCCACTTTGTTGTCACAATTCAAAGCGTTCAATTGGATAATCCATCAATTCCAGCCATTTAAAAGAAGAAGAACGTTTTCGGTCATTATCCATTAAGGAAGTGACTGTGAAGGAAGGAAGTCACGTCTGGCTTTTCATTTAAACTTCGCCGACGGAGTGAAGACGGGAGATGGATGCTCCTGCCCAACCAACAGGAGCCAATTTAATTACAATCCTGATATTAACATCGCGAGGAAGTGGCGGACACACACACACACACACACACACACACACACACACACACACACACGCACACACACACACTCGCACACAAATCGCAACCCAAGCGGACGGTCGCTTTAAAAAGGGAGCCGCGGGCAAGTGCGTGTGTCTGAATGCATGCGTGTGTTTTGTGTGTGTAGTGTGTACATGTGTGAGTGTGTCGGAGGGGAGGGGGCGGGTGTGTTACACATCTTTTTTTAGCTGAATCTTCACCGCTGGCCAACCTGCGACGCAGCCAGCATGCCAACGCACCCTCCAACAGCGAGTCAGTGGGCTGTAAAATTAAAACGTCCTTTCCCTTCAGCAAACCCCGTCGTTTTGCTTATGCGACACTCTTCTTACATAACGGTAATAATAGCAGTCATAATGGCCCCTAACTCAAAGATGCTTTTTAGAGGCAGGGGTGCGATGGAGGACGTGGTTGGGGGGGGGGGGGGGCTCTGGTGGAGGTAAATGACTCGGAGAGGGAGCTGCTGGAGAACTGGAAACGCACACCACCTGAAATTGGACTGAGGACTATTAAAAAGGTACCAACAGGGGGTCATCTACATGTCTGTGTGTGTGTGTGTGTGTGTGTGGTTGAAGAGACGAGTGGTGAATGAGTCCGGTGTAAATTCTGTGCATTATGGCCACCCGGCTGACAGCAGCTCTATTGAAGTCAACCAGCTGCAACACATAAAAAGGTGGCTGGAGGTCACACGGACCTCCACTCCCACAATCCTCTGCTGCCGCACGCAGAGGGAGAGAGGACCCGTCGGCTCCGCGGTTGCACAAGGAGACCCGGATAGAACGATGGTCATTACTAGGAAAGTTTGCTCGGTGGAAAATTCTATTTCCCAGTATATAATTCAATAAAATGACATGAACCGTCTGCATGGGGCCCATAGAGCAGGAAAACTAGTTTCATTTAACCCCGTCTCCCATTCACACGAACGGAGGAAGGAACATTATTCTAGACGTGTTCATACTGGGAAGTTGCTTTACCTAAAAAGAAAAAGATCCCAATGTAAGTCTGTGGGGGAAAGTCTTAGAATGGAAGTTGTCATTGTAATTCCACCGCTTGGCCACTATGTAAAATTAGCTTCTGCCTCTTCTTAGTCTACTCTTGAAAGACCGCTGTGGCGTGCAGGAAAGGCTCACAACTATAGTGTGTGTGTGTGTGTGTGTGTGTGTGTGTGTGTGTGTGTGTGTGTGTGTGTGTGTGTGTGTGTGTGTGTGTGTGTCTCACACCTGACTATGTCCATGGCCTTATAGATGATTTCTGATTGGTCGACCGCTATGACCTGCTTGGCCCCAGCTCTGGCGGCGAACATGGCCAGGATGCCGGTCCCACAGCCCACGTCGAGCACCACCTGCAGGATGGGAGGGGAGGAGGAGGAGGAGGAGGAGGAGGAGGAGGAGGAGAAATTATATACTGGAGGCAAAAAAAAAACTTGCTTGACTAAAACTGCTCGAATTGATCCGGAAATTTAGGCGACTGAATCGTGAGGATGAAACGGAACTATTGGCTTTGTACGTTTAAGTGGTTAACAAGGTTTAATAGGAAATTACAAAACGGCTAAAGATGTATGGGAAAACAGCGTAGTCAGATCTGGTTGTGAATCTTCGAACATTTAAATATCTTTTTTTTTTTTAAAAGGAGGAGCTGCAACACTTGCAATGCAAAAGAGAAATATGTTTAGGTGCTAGGTTTGAAAAAAAAAAAAAAAAAGATCCTGCACTGCAAAACCCAAACATGTAGATGGACAAGTAATGAAGGGATGAACAAAGCAGCAGCTACAACGGAGGCTGACGATGTTGATTTTGAAGGACTACATGAACTTCAACATCCAGGTGACCTCTAGCTGCTTCGCCATCAGCGTTTGTACACACAAGTCATCAAAATTAACAGTCTGTATGTTCCACATGCCGTCTTCAGCACCTTAACTGCCCCCGCCCTCCGTTCTATTTCAGGTTGCCGTAGGTTACAGTTAATCTGTTCATCTTCACCCCCGACTGGCGTTAAACGGCCGAGGCACAGCTGCAGTGACTATATGGCGTCTATATGCATCACTATTTAGGGCGACTTTAACCTGCCTGCGAGCGTCCCGCTGCCTTTATGGGTTCACAGAGGGTCGCCGACACGACTCCTCTCTCTATTCTCCATCTTCTGTACTCTCTGTACCCTCTCTCTCTTTAACCGGACAGAAAAAACAAAATATCCCGTTTTTTGTTCTCCGTCCAGCACTTCCTGTAGAAGGTGACACTTCTCTCTCTGCGACAGGGATAATGTACGCTCCCATCAACACAACTTGCCTCCCCACTCTACAGCCTCATCCCATCTAGCCGCCCATATAATGGATGGTCATGATACAGGCTGCTGCTTTCTGCAGGGGGGGGGGGGTAGAGAGAGAGAGGGGGGGGGGGTGTTCTTGGTTTGGTGGTGGATTGGATGCGGGTGTTATCAGCACTCTGCAGTCGACATTCAAGGAGCTAATAAAGTGCACTCGCCTTTTTTTTCTTTCCGTTAATAGACTTGGATGTAGATTAAACCGGCTACCCGGCAAATACTGCGTGTCATACACACATAAAAAAAAAACGGTATGCATTCGGCTCACCTTGTCGAGGAACACTTCGGGGTTGCGGTACATGAAGTCGCGGTAGCTCTCGGTGCGCACTTTATCCTGCGGAGAGAATCGGGGATCAATGTTAGTGTTTTTATTTTTCACACGGACGGCAACTTTAGAAATTGACTTGCCCCATTAGAAATAGCTAAATGTATTAGCAGTTATAACATTATTTTGAAAAAAAACACACAAAAAAATCAAGTTAATTGTCATGTTTTAATCTTTATTTAAGTAAATTAATCTCTCACAGCTCTAGCCCGATAACTTGATGAACTTAATACAAATAATACGCCTATAATCTGTACCCGATCAGTACTGCGCAGGTGCAACTCTTAACAGAGGAAGCGAGATAGTCATTTATTATTGTTGAGCCCTGAGAATATTCAGTAAAAGAATTAAAAAGACAGAATAAATGAATGTGAAACGCAGGCGTTCTAAAGCTTCGGGGAATCTGGCCTTTGAAAGATGATTTGAAAGATTTCTCGGACGTCTACGTTGCGATATACACGGCGGCCTTATTGTCAGCATGGCGTGTCAAGCCTTCGCTACAGAGATAACAGGAGATCAAAACAGACGGGGAGGGACTTCAGAGCAAATCATTGGAATAAATACAACTGGGAGGGAACCTGAAATGTGCACTGGAGGTCAGGACCGGGTAATTAACCTGCCAATCAAATCGGCCCACAAACACCAGCATGTCCTCCCTGGAGGAGGAGCTACAGAAGCTATAGAAACTACAGATGCTACAGAAGCTATAGAAACTACAGAAGCTACAAAATCTACATAAGCTACAGAAACTACATAAACAAAAGAAGATACATAAACTGGTTGCTGAGGGACAGCAACACAAAGGAAAAGTCCAGGACTTTAGAGACATCTCTGTCTGCTGATGATTCAGAGAAACCTTTGAAGGCATCTTTGCAAAGAACAGGTAACTTGTATTTTGTTTCTCACCACTTAAAAGTCATGTTATAGTTATCGCGAAATGGAGGAAATAATACAGCAACCAATCAACTCTTTCATTGTACATATCGTATATATATATATATATATATATATATATATATATATATATATATATATATATTGCTATTGTTTTTAATGGTTGGTATTCAAGCGTCTTTGGGTATTCAGAAAAGCGCTATATAAGTCAAAATTATTATTATTATTGTTTGCAATGGTGTGTAAAATGACAGCTAAAATTCCTATAAGAAGTTAAAGTGTAAAGACAATTCATTCTCAGTTTCGACCACGAGGGGACACCAAAACTCTTCACTTTACCTAAACGTGAGCTCAAAAGCAAGCAGAAGACGAAGATATTCCGACCTCTTTCGTGTCTCGGGGACAAATTGTTATTGTATTTTTTATTGCAACAGAAGTGACGTCCATTTGATCCGAGGACGCTCAGGAATCGTGATGCCTCTTTTCACGCGCTCTCTGAAACCCACGTCATAGATGATGCACTTCCCGGCGACCTGTGAAAGAGTTGAACACTTTCTACCGCAAAGCCCCCCTCCCCCTCCCCCCTCATCACATGCTCCTTTGCCCTCCTGCGGTTTCGATGAGAGTTTAGAGCCTGACGCAGGCACAAGTGACGCAAAACTTAACAGTGCTTGGGACCAATCAGGGCGGCCAACAGGAATATGTCGAAGCACTGCGGTAAGTAGAATAGGAAGGCGGGACACAGACACACACTCCGGCTTGCTGACACTTGAGAAGCGTAAGAAATGTATTTCCACGTTTCGAGCATCCGACACGGCTGGTGTGTCTCACATGAGAGCTCCGCGCTTATTGCTGATGCATCACTTTTGAGGAAAACGTCTTGTCCTCCGTATCAGCGTGTGCATTAAGATGATGATTTCTGTATTTTTTATTAACATGGAAATCTCTCAGCCAAGACGTACGCTGATGAACCCACTTTTGCTATGCGGGGACTGTAATGAGACCTGCAGGCCTGTATGTGTATGTGTGTGTGTGTGTGTGTGTGTGTGTGTGTGTGTGTGTGTGTGTCTGCACGACTCAGACCTTCAGCATCTCCTCGTGGATGCTATAATGGCCGTAGGAGCTGAAGTAGGCCTCGTCTTCGTCCTCGCGGAGGTCGGCCACGGCGCTCTGGTTAGCCGGTCTGCTCGTCTCGCCGTTCAGCACCAAACCCTGAGCCAGGAGTCTGAGGCGAGGCGGGACACATCTGCGTTTAACTTCTCTTGTTGGGACAAAAGGCGGCGAGCAGAAAGGCACTGAGCACACACAACCTTCATGCAGGACGTAGCAGTAAACGGAGGAGACGGGAGGCATTAATCTTCCAAACTCTCTTTTCAACCCCCCCCCCCCCCCCTACCTCACTCTTTCTGTAATTTTCCCTTTCTCCCCCCCCCCCCCCCATGCTCTCATTTCCTACCTCCCCTCCTCACTTTAACCTCCATGCTGCAGTGGAATTTTCCTTTCCCTTTTTATATCCTTTCTCTTCAAACTTCTTCAACAAGGTACTCTCACTGCTGCTGCAATACTGGGTTCACTGTGTCCCCCTGCTGGCCGCGGGGGGGTAGTGCAGAAGTAGAGCAACCCACCAAGTAGGAGCTCTCAGGATCGTGGAAAGGAGAACACAGATCTACCCAGGGTTGAAATAAACTAATAGGACACATATTACACATAGTAGTCATATAGAAAATGTTGTTGTAAAAAAAGAAATGCAGAAACACCACTGACTTGAGTTTGTGCAGGTCGTCCATGGCTCTGGTCAGCGCCTGCTCTGACGTACTGGCTCTCTCCTCAGCGGCCTGGGCCCTCTGCTGCAATGCATCATGGGACTGGGCCCCGGACAACGAGCACACCGACAGGCTGGCGTCCTCACAGAGCTCCTCGGGGTCTGCCAGAAACACAATGCGGAGATGTAAGACATAAAGGCTAACGACAGCCACCGACACAGGTTTTAATCAATAAAAAAAAAAATATATATATATATATATGCATTGTATATATTGATTGTATTTATGCCGCTGCATGTTTTGCATTGTATTTGAAATGGCTGTCGCACAACAGGGACAGTTAAGTGAGTGATATAAAAAAAGAAAAAAAAATCCTAATCTGTTTACGTTCCGATTGTTCAGCCCCTCCAGCGGTTTTAAAGACCGCTCGTGAAAAACCAAACGCTCCATGCAAGAATCGGGTGTTGCTTTTACGGGACGGACACAGAGGCCGGATCCTAGAGCCAGACTGCGGGTTGAATGAGGTAAATCCCATTGCGTTTTCTCAACCGGAATATCCATCACTCCACCCGAGCTCTCTGCACCTACACAGCATACTAAACCTGCCCCCCCCGTGAGGGGCTTTTCAGAGGGAAAAATCATCGACTGCAGCAAAAAAAGAAAGAAGGGCCATTTATACCATCGCCTTGATCTCCTCTGCGCAACCTAGCTTTCTCCACACTGTCAAGTGGGACCGTTCGGAAAACAATTGCGCAAACCATTCTGCCTTTTTACGTTAATTGGGGCGACACTAGTTAAATTGAGTGTTACACCTCACTCTCTCTCTCTCTCTCGCCTCTGAACTACAGCTAAGAACAGCGTCACAACTGCAGAACCAGCACCGATAGGAGAGTTTTTGTGTTGGGCGAGCGAGTAAAAAGCCAGTTCCACGTGGTGCGGTGATACACATTGGAATTTCTTCTCATACAAATTGTTGACATATCGGATGAGGCTGTTCGTCAAACTCCGGACAATGGAGGCTGTGACTGAATTGTGGCAGACCTGCCGTTTATGAGTTGAAAAGTTGGACAAGGACACAACTGTGTGTGTGTGTGTGTGTGTGTGTGTTTGTGTGTGTGTGTGTGTGTGTCAGGGTGCCACGTTGACTTTTCTTGGCTTAGTCCGTGAAATCTTGGAGGCTATACTGCAAGACTTCAGTGTAACACTGCAGCACAGTGGAGGGAGGGAGGGAGGGAGGGAGGGAGGGAGGGAGGGAGGGAGGGAGGGAGGGAGGGGGTGGATTCCCCTACCAACTACCACAAGGTATTTTTGCACACTGGCCACACCTATCTGCAGCAGAGGGTCGTCCTGCAGGACGGGTAGCAGGAAGTCTTCGCTCTCCCAAGGTAAAGCGGCGTCTGGCAGTCCCGTCAGACTGGATGCATCACATTTCTAGAAACACAGATTAAAATTAATGCAAGGTGGGTAAAAAAAATAAAAAATTAAACATTAAAAAAATGTAACAATATGACGTGGGTGTTAAATCCCATCTCGTTACAGACACTACTTACTGTGGACCGGATGAAGTTGATCATCTTTATGAAACCGTAGTCATCTAAATCTATTGAACAGGAGAAGAAGAGTAGGGTGAGCCATTACAACGACGTCGAACGATCCTCTGGTTCTTCCTCGACGCGGGGAGTGTCTTCGTCTACTTACGGTGTCTTTGTATCACTTCCACAAGGTTGAACTGGTGATCGGCCGCGCAGTGCTGCAGGGTGGCCGGCACAGAGCTCAGCAGCCTGACAACACACGCAATATGAAACATGTAAACGCTTCTCAGATGTCTTGCTTTCTTGCACGTGTAAAAAGAGTACAGTGCGGTCCAGAAAGGGCACTCGGTAGAGCGCATACCTTCGCCGCAGCCACTTTTTTGGTACTTGGCATGAGAGAGTGGGGAGCTTGATGTCAAGTGAACTGTTTGGCATTAGTTGCATGCCAATTGGATACAAATTTACCGCGCTATAGTAAAAACAAGTTGACCTTTTCATGACCTTGACCTTTGACCCAATCAATCCCGAAATCTAATCAAATGGTCCCCGGATCATAACCAATCATCCCACCAAATTCCATGCGATTCGGTTTAATGTTTTTTGAGTTATGCGAATAACACACACACACACACACACACACACACACACACACACACACACACACACACACACACACACACACACACAAATAAATAAATACACAGCGATCAAAACATAACCGTCCACAGAATGTGAAGGTAATGAAACCTTGAATTTGTATTGATAGTACTTCTTGAGGTTCTCGAGTATGGATATCCAAATAATTATTTCTGATTATGTTATGGAGAACTATTGGAGTCCTTCCCTCTGGCAGGAGGCTGCGGTCCATCAGGACCAGAACTAAGACCACAAGCAGTTTCTTCCTCTAACTGCTACACCCCAGGACGATTTCCTTCAACACCCCTTGCACATCTTTACATCATTAAATGTACCACTTTTATTATATAAGATATACTCGTTTTAAAAGTACTCTTATCTTGTTTTCTTTGTTATAATAGAAACCACCATTGAAGGGAAGGGACGGACAGGTGGGCTTGTCTGTCCGGAGATGGAACCGCCACCTCACCTGTCACAGAACAGACACGTAACGGTCGCCGGCCGACTGTCCTCTTCATCCTCCTCCGCCGCCTGCCACAGGTCTTCATCATTATCATCGTTGTCCCAGTCGTCGTCGGAGAGCTCCGGCATCTCCTCGGCAGGTGCATCGCCGCCTGTCAAAGCAGAAATAATAATAAAAACGTGACGTTACCCCGGCGGCTCGCTCACAGTGTGTTGGAAAGGTTAGCATCGACGGTTACAACGGTCCAAACGGCCGCTAACACGTCGCGTGACGTGACTGAAGAGACAACTAAATGGACCACACGCAGGAGAAATGTTCGCGAGACTAACATTGAGAGCTGGTATTTTTAACAGATAAAGTTTCTGGGGGTTTTATTGTTGTAAATTCTTCTATTTACAAACTCACGTGGGTCTATGTATTCTGCCATGTTGCCGCCGCCTTGGTTACAGAGGACTTCCTGGTGACGTCGGGGGACGTAAAAAAGAGGGGAGGGGCCGGGCAGTGTCAGAAGAGACACTTACACATGACCGCCGCAAGATGGCGCCAGAGTTTAATTTATGAGACGCCGATGTCACTTTTAACACCTCGACACTGACGCTAAACACTGAGGGTGTATTCGTCACATATTAAACACCTGTATTGAAAATGTATTGATTGATTGATTGATTGATTGACTTTAGCTCTAAGCAAACCATGAACAGTCTGTCAATAAAAGATTAATTGCAAAGAAAATATGTACAGCTCTGGAAGCTTGATGGGGAACATATAAGGGAAATGTATTTACATTAAAATACAAAATATTAATTATTTGGCTGGAATTATGTTTTCTAAGTTTTAGGCTACATGCTAGAGACAAACCTTTCTGTATTTTGGTTAATAAAATATGGACCCAGACTCTCAGGTGTCAATTCTGTATTTTTTACTGCATGTTTTTATTCTCATAAAAGAATCCAAGTGTTTAGAGCCCAATGAGTATTACCACATTCAGCCACAAGGGGGCGCTGCCAGATCAGAGAAGTTTATTTGAATATCTCATGGCAAATAAAGGCAATTTGAAGGGCTTCACAACATACAAAAAAGGAAAAAAGTCAATTAAAGTAAATACAATTGTGTACAACAATGAACAGTTAAATAAAACAAATGAAAATAATTAAATAGAAATAAAAAGTTAATATTTTAGAAGTCTGAAGAAATTAAAGAAAACAAACTCAGAAGAAGAAATAAGATCATGGGTTGAAATTCATCATCACAAATAGCATGTATGTGATGATTTGCATCCAATATATTCCCCGTGCATATTTATAATAATGTAATACAAATACATTCAGGACATCCAATATTTTAATGTAGTGAAGAATAAACTCAAGCGTTTACTCTAAGGCAGTGTGTTGACTTGGGTGCACAAATGGTGCACAATGGCGAAGGTTCCCTGATGACAAAATCACAATAGCATTCAATCAAGACCAAAGAAATCAAACCCAAATACACCTCAGCATTCTATATATTGGAGAGCTTTACGTTTTGTTTTCTCCGTAAATAATCTAGCACATATGTACATTTGTAGGAAACTAGTCAAGTATTTTTAGAAAGACCCTTTAGCTTTCTGACAATGGCTTCATGGATTCACCAATGTCTAAAAATAATTGTCCCTCACTTATACACAGAAACAAAAGGCTGAAAAACACCAAGTTACACTTCAACTGTGCACAAGTACAGCTTTAGAGCAACAGGGATATGAATTGAAATGTACTTATTTGAGGAGGTTGAGGGGGCGGAGTTTATTCTAGAAATATTAACCCCACAGGCAAAAAGAAAAAGGCAAATTGCAGAATTGTTACCTTGATGCGAAAGCTAAAGGCCCTTGTTGTGCCCCTGTAAATGACAGTGATCACTGGAGTGGCACATTTTGAAGACGACTTCACAGCGTAATTGATCGAAATTTAAATCTGAGCCCCAAAATGTACCACCCAGCCATTTTTAATAAGAATAAGAGCGTTATTTGTCCTGTTAGTGTGCAGTTGAAGAGTTTACTGGACAAAGGCATTAACATTACGATGAAGATTATGCCCACCCGTTTGTGTGCTGCACCGCCTCAGTGTCCTCTAATGTAAATGGCTTGATATCAGAAATAGATGTCGAGGAGTTCAACTTATGCAAGTCCCGTACCAGGAATTATTGCTTGATTTTAAAATCAGTGGAAGTGGGCAACATGTCCCCACCTCCCTGGTGTTTCCTTCTCTTTCTCATTTCCCTGCACTTTTCCCCAGATTGGTGATGTCTGCGTTCTCCAGGATCTCCGTCTTCTGCTCAGGTTGAAGCAGAGTGTTTGACGCCATCGCTTTAGCCACCGCTTGGATTGGGATGGACATGGACGTGGAACACACGGCCGAAAAGGCTCCGAAGAACTTCCTGATCATCCACTCGGCGGGCCGACTCTCCTGCCGGTCTACCAACAAAACCCTGTTGGAGGGAGAGAAAAAAAAAAGAGCCACAAAAGGTATTGATTTAGAGATTGTTTTGGGTTTGATCGGCTCTGCTTCATTCAGCAGAATTGACATCTATGTTTTTCCTCCATCGGGGCGATTAACAACATTGATTCTCAATATGTCATCCAAGAATAACTCATCTAAATCAATACATTTGGATCATGTAAAAGTGTGCGATCGAATGTCTTTTCATGGTCTGCACCCCAGTAGCTTCTAATTGTTTATTTGGTACATTAAAAGGGATAGTTAGGTTATTTTGAATTGGATGAGGTCAATTGGATCCATATGTGTGGATGAAAGTCGGCCCAGTTTAGAGAAACAGCAGAAGCAAAGCACTGGTGTGAACCGGGCAGCAGAAACATTTTATTTTAGCCACCTCCAATAAAAAGACCTAAAAAAAGTCAATATGTCTTTGAGTGTTATTCAGAATATTTTCCAAACAGCCCCTTCTGCAAGTAAAACTTAAATCAGCAATTTCTTTTTCAACAGGATAGATATGTTATACTTTCTACATTGGAAAATGTTCCAAGATACGGCGTGCAGGAAGAGATCATTTCCACAGCCGAACATCGTTTTGCATCTGTCCAGATTCTCCCCACTTCAAAACTATAACTTTAAAACGTTACACACACTATTATGATCCATCCATGACCGTAAAATATAGAGGATGCGATACCATGTTTTCTTTAACTGTTCCGACACCGATATTTCCTGATTACCCTTCTACTTTGTTATTATCAGCTCAGTGGTTATTAAAAGAAAAATGTAATCACACAATTCAAACAAATAAGAAATTAATGTTTAATCAGGTTTGCATTAGTTGTTTTAATGATGCATTTATAAGATGCTTCGAGTGAGTGTTTCAGGAAGTGAAACATCTCTTTTATATTGCTGTGAAAACGTCTCACCTGGATTTATTAAAGTTTCTCGCCAAAAACTCAATCTCACAAGATTCATTTTGAAAATGTCATGATAGTATTATAATTTAAATAAAAGTGTCAGCTAAATGACATGTAATATAATGTAATTTACCTTTGCCCGGATACTTATTTTAACTGAATATAGCTTGAACGCATTATAATGTGACTCAACGCCACCTCCGTTAGCCGCTAGTTCTGTTGTTCATCCAAGAAGGACTGAGCTGCTGCTAACAGCTGACTTCAACAAGCTCCTCCCACCGATTTCAACACCAATTATGTTTAACTCAGGAAATAAACAGGGTACACACGCTGTTTAACCACGTGTGTGTAGTAATAGTTTGCACACAAACATGTCCGTTAATTGGACTGAGTTCTGTTGTTCATCCAAGAAGGACTGAGCTGCTGCTAATCACATTTTAAAACCTGGCAAACTTCCAAATTAGCAGCCGGGGAGGAGTTGAAAAGGGAGTTTGTGTCACTTCCTGTTGACATCAAGCCTAACAACATTTACTACAGGGTTTTGTTTTGTGGGGGGGGGGGGTGATGATGATTTTTAATCGAGTAAATGAGAACACTCACCCTGGTCTGTAAATGGCATATCTGTCAAAACCCAACACTTCAATCTCTGCTTCCACTTGTCCCTGGAAAAAAAAAGGAACAAAAATAGTGATGTCATTGATTGAGTTGGGGAAAAAGAAGAAGACAGGCAGGAGAATAAAGAAATCAAATACTTTGACTTTGAGGTAGAGGAAGTTGCTGTTTTTATCGGCTCCTCTGGAGGACTCCAGGTGGAACTGGGTGCAGCCGCCGGTCTTGGCGAGCTCCGCTGATTTCAGGACGTAGTCGTGATCAACGCGGATGAATCCTTCCTACGAGTGAAAAAAAGAGAAGAAGAGAGAAAAAAAATCAAACCTCCGTAACATTCATCTGTGACTGAATAGCACTGACGCTTTGCCTTTTAAATATATGGCATGAGAATAAAATATACTACTGGAGCAACTGCTCATTTGCTTTTATTTTACCCAAAATAAGTGAGCGTCACACGCAGGAAGCCGGAAAATACACCCCTACAGATGCTGACCTGTTTAAGGCAATATCATATCGATACTGGGCGGGGGTTAAATTATTAATCTTCTTTTACACAAACATGTATAATGCGTATGGTGATAGCGATATTGCAAATATTGCCATATGTATCAGCCAAGTCTTGCACAGTCTTTGGTAACTTGTGCTACAGTTCCAAGAGTAAAAGACTTAACTGATCCACCGCCTGGTACAGACTTAACTGTACCACTGCCTGATTACCTTCACATTGAAAATGCGGAAGGTTATGTTTTGATCGCCGTGTATTTATTTATTTATTTGTATGCGTGTTACTCGCATAACTCAAAAAGTATTAAAACCGAATCGCATGAAATTTGGTAGGATGGTTGGTTATTATCCGGGGACCATTTGATTCGATTTTGGGATCGATCGGGTCAAAGGTCAAGGTCATGAAAAGGTCAACATCTTCTTTTTACCATAGCGCGGTCAATTTTTATCCAACTGGCATGCAACTAATGCCAACATGTTCATAATTCAATGTCCAATCTTGTTATATGCGAAGATATGCGCTCTACCGAGTGCCCATTCTATTTCATAATGTTTTACTTACAGTCCCTGCTTTTGCCTTGGTTGTTCCCAGGCAGCAGTAGCCAACATCGTGGCCCTGGAAGGCTGCAGCATAATCTTCAAGCTTCTCAAAGTCCACCACCTCTTGAAGCTGGAGGCAATAAAAAAGAAATTGTCACTCTCTGATACATCTCGCATGATGCGTGTGTGTGTCTGTGTGTGTGTGTGTGTGTGTAAACTGAGTCCAGCATGAACCCACTAACCAGGTTTTCATACGCTTTGTCCTCAAAGGTGAGCTGTCTCCTCCCGATGAGGGTGATCTTGGAGAAGATGTTGCGCCCCAGAAGGTCTCGGAGCAACGCCCGGCCCGTTTCCCCGGAGGCGCCGAGGATGAAACAGCTTTTATTTTGCTCCCGGAAGTTCCCCTCCAGAGTCTTCATGTCCTCGGCCATGCTGCAAAACAAAGAGACTGCTCTTTAGCGCAGGTAATACAAATCAAACACATCGGGGTGTATGCAGGAAATGTAGAAAAATGTAGAAAAAAAACATGCTGAGCGAGCATTGTCACCTTCGCATTGAAAATGCGGAAGGTTATGTTTTGATCGCCGTGTATTTGTATGCGTGCGTGCGTGTTATTCGCATAAGTCGAAAAGTATTAAACCGAATCGCATGTAATTTGGTGGGATGATTGGTTATTATCCGGGGAACATTTGATTAGATTTTGGGATTGATCTGGTCAAAGGTCAAGGTCATGAAAAGGTCAACATCTTATTTTTACCATAGCACAGTAAATGTTTATGTTCATAATGCAATGCCCAATCTAGTGATATGCGAAGGTATGCGCTCTACCGAGTGCCCAGTCTAGTTTATTTACTGTCTTGGTATAAATAAACACATGTTTTCACAGACTGATTCAATCAATAGGAAATACATTTTGCAGTTACATAAACACACTTATTGTATTCGTTTCCTGAGAAGAACTGCTCAATTTAGACTATAATTACACATTTAAATGAATAAAAACTGAAGACACGATTTAAGACGAATTTATGAGAGTATGCCTATAATTTAGAATCCAGTCCTAGTTTTGTTTCACAACATGAGTATGTTTTCCAAAAAGGTAAATTAACGTTAAATGCACACGTTTCCTGGAGGGGTCTGGTGTGACGCTCGCGCTCTGATGACCCAATGGAGATCCCACATGGCGTCGCTTCCCTCGTTACGTTCACATGGGTGGTCCACGGGTACCGGACCACTGTATCTAACGCTACATTTTATTATTAATATTCACATTTAGCACATTTAGCCGACGTGACGTCGCCTGTTACTGTTTCCTGGTGTTTCCAGCGTGCGGTTAGATCAAAGAGACGCGCCCCGGGGTGCCTCACACGTTACCTTAAGTATTTAACCGAAGCGGCGTCGTCGAAATAATGCAAAACAGCCGCGAAGACAATAACGACGGCCGTCAAGAGCCCGGTTGCTTTTCCTACGGCGGTGTCCGGGAGTTTCATAACAGACGTCGCCGGGGGACGCGGTGGGCAGATTGCTGCAACACTTCCTGGTTGCTTCGTCTTCACGGACTGCGCGTGTCTTTCCGCTGCGTTGATAGGCCGAGGGGGAATATCAATAACACGTCAACGAGACACTGCACGGGTTTCACGGCAATAATGTTTGTTAGTTGTGTGTTTTATTTAGTAGTGGAGTAAATGCCATAGAAAAGGAGGGATCTGTGGACTTCTGTAAGCTAGTCTCATCCTCTTTTCCCAGGACGATGCGCATGCGCACTTGTTATTTTAGAAAACCTTGCACGAATATTCATATGGATTATGTTCTTGCAAAGTTCTCTAGAACTTTAGGATGTTTCCTTAACCCGAGAAAACTACAATATTGTTAATTAATCTGCTACTCTGATTTCGTGGCACATTACAACATAATTAGTGTCCATCTGTTGTACTTAATTTTAGTATAGAATAGAATAGAATAGAAATATACTTTATTAATCCCCAAGGGGAAATGTGTTGACAATAATAATATTATAGTATATTATTTGGCCTACTTGCCATCATTCTCGAGGCCAGTATTCAATTAATAAGGCAAATCTTCAACAAGCATAGTTACAAATATGTATTTAAAGTGGGGTTGAATTAGTGTCCGTGCATAAAAGGACATCTTGCAACGTTGTGTATGCGTAAAGATCACAACTACATCACAGTCCTCCTTAAGGATAAATCACACATAACTTCAGAACTGTTTTGCCCTTAGGAACATATTTTTTTAACGAGGTATTAAATACAAACACACAGCTTAAAATACCATTTATATTCGTTCTTTTCACATTAAGACAGTGTTGTGTCTTTCTTCACTGTCGGTCATAGAGATGCATGTTGCCCAGTAGTCGGAAAAGTACTCTGATATTTTACTTGGGTTAAGTAATTAATTAAGTCAGTAACTACAGTGTAGAAATAATCTCCGACAGCGCTCTCAGTGCCATTACATAAGCGCTCCTATATCCTCCCATGTTTCATTGTTTACCAGTGCAGAGAGCCCAGCGTTAGTTGCAGTGAACTAACGCACACAAGTTGTATAGGAATTTTAATGGCTTACATCAAACCATTTTAGTTTATGTTGCATAAAAGGCCATGCATGATTGACTCAGTATCTGTCAAGAGTTTGTCCTCTTCTTTTAAATGTAATTTGTATAAATCCATTCCACTGGGCCAGCCCTGATAGAACAAAGTAACAGCGTCGTTAAAATCCAAATATTTTGCATACCGTTCTCTTCAAGCAGATGGAGCTTCAAACCCTCAAGAAAAATATTAGTCTCAATATTCATGTAAAAGTCATTGTAACCTGTTTCATCTCTCAAAAAGCCCAAATGCAAGATGCTGTTCAGCCAGTTGTGTTGTCTTGCCAACTGGCCGGTTCCCACTCATAATGGTTGGATAAGAAGAGCTTCTTTTACATAAGAAATATCTACTAAAATCATAAATGGAAAAAGCTGAAAATATGTCACATATAGTTAATATATGTGGAAACAGGGTCTTGCAGGTGTGTAGAGAAAGAGAAAGGCTCTCCATCCTCACACTGATAAATAAAACATTTACACTTTGGGCACTGTACAAATTAATAATGAAAAGCTTTTAAAACATATTATATACCTTTTCTTTCCTAAAGAAGAAGAAAACTTCTCCGGGATGGCAGCGCTTGTGCGTAATTTGGTCAGGAAATCCGGCCTGGACCTGGAGTGCTAACCAAACCCGGAAAAAAAACATCTTTGCCTTTTGTCAGAGCATCGGGGGGTTTCATTAGCCAAAACCTCCACACAAAGAAAGCGAGTCCAGTCACATGCAATGAATTCATCAACACCCCATGTTTTCAACACCCCTGCCACTTTGAACACAAGACATCGACCCAATCTAATAGAATATGATGGAGCCGGGGATGAATCTGATCCTTTAAATGTGTCAGCAGTAAGAGACAGAAAGAAAGCAGGCTGAGGTTGAGAGAAGAGGCCTTTAACTGGCACTCTGCTGAAATGAAATGTCGCCTCTTTGTTCCTGAGCCGCGGGTGCTAATTGGGCCGAGCGGCGGGGAGGAAAGCTGCCGCTGGGCTCCTGTCTGTCGCACCTGTTGAGTCATTGTCTCTCGCATTGATCAGACAGGAAGTTGGAGTATAAGGCTTATGCCACAGTGGGTGCGTGGCAGAAACGTGGTTCAATTTCCTTTCAGAGCTCCGCTGCTGGAGGTGGAAATACCAATGGTGGTCAGTGGTCAATTACGTTCGTCCATTGATTAGCGCGCACTAAAGGACATATGGATCATAAAGAGTTGGTTTTCATTGGGCTTTTTTTCGCTTTCTTTATTCCTCAATCACGCTACGTCTTGCATTTCCTCAGCATTGCATAATGTGTTTTCTTGTCACTGCTGTTCTGCCACACTTCACCTGAAGCCCTCATCAGGCATGATGAGCTTTTGGAACAGTGGTGGTGAAATAATGGCTCACACAGTACAGACTGACGCTCCGTGTCACACGGATGGGTGTAGGTCTCTGGAAGTTTACGGTTTTCCACCTGCACTGGAGAACGCCGACACGTGCGATTGTACGATTTTTATGACAGTAGGGGAAGAAACAGGGAGAAAAACAATGATAATGCTCTTTAAAGTTGGTATATGATGATAGTACACTAATGTATCCAGGCATTTGCTGATATTAATAGATTTTACACCCTGATTAGAGAGACCGGGGCAGAAAATTACTCTAAAACTGGACCATGTGACCACGTTGAACTTCTGAAATAGAGACTGAAATGCACAAACATTGTTTTTATTCATAGACAAATGATCACATTTTTAATTGTGGCGATAATAGGTCCAATGATAATCTCGGCCGTGTAGTGGGAGTGAGCTCAAAGTTCATACATGATATAAGGTTTACGCATTGACACCTTTCTGATATCTGTAACTAAATATGAATCAAACAAGCTGACTGTACAAAAGTCCTTAATCTTTCATCCTGAAATGTGCATTCATCCATCACCTATATTCTTTGGTGCAAAATGCAAATAAATACAGCTTTCAATGTGGAGATGAAGAGCAAATATATGCACTTAGTTGGGGTCTCCAAACACTGCAGTCGGCCACAAAGTCCAATTTTAAACGAAACTGACTATTTCTGCTGGTTATTGTTTTAGGAATACATTTGTTGAGACCTCTGGCAGTACAGAGAGTTCTTTCATGACACATGATTGCGTTCTTTGGCTTTTCAGGAGTCCCAGATTTAGTTACAATTCCCACCAATGGCTTTGCGGCTTCTTATCTATATGGACACATTTTTATTTTGTGACATATATTGTGCCACATGTGTTATTGGATGTTATTTCTATTTTTAAAACCGACTGATATAATTGGAAATTGAACGCTATTTTCCAAATGAAACGCATGTATACATGCATGCCTGGTTATATCACACACAGACACACGCACACACACACACACACACACACACACACACACAATGCTGTACAGAAACCTGGTTTACGGCTTAGGACTCTGACTCCACAGACTGTGGAGTGTGATGCTAATGATAGAAATTAATGGAGCCCGACAGCACAATCTGCTGCCCATTGTCTCCCAATAAACAGCTTTACAGTCCACATGAGCCACAGAGGGGACGGGAGGTTTAAGCTGAGACAGGGAGAGCAGGAGACAGGCCGGGTGGAGGGTCAGACCTCGGGGGACGGAGCTGATCCTGAAGTGGGGATTAGCTCAATTAGAGAGGCAGTGTCTGATCAAGATGCAGGTTTTGATGTGTGTGTGTGTGTGTGTGTGTGTTATGAGTCTCCATCATCAGAGCCGACTGTTGCCATTATGTGTTGCTGTGTCTTCCGATGCAGCTGGTGCGAACAATAGTCAAGATGATGACCTTCTGCTGAAATATCCATTTATCGTCATGCATTCTCAATGCTAATTAATCTCCAATGTGTTTTATCGTCCAAATTATAACAGATCTATGAATATTTCAATGTGCTTCTCGTCAACTTGTTACAGGTCAAGTTTTATTGGTACAAAAGCAACTTGAAGCGTTTTTCTTCTGGGGGGCGGTCATTTATTTTGCATAATTCTCAATTTGTCCCTAATAATTTTGTTAACTTCAAGTTTGACACTTTCACAATTTATTCTGATTTACAGGAAGGGCATGTAATGAGTATGACATATTTTTGGAAGAAGCAGATACAGAATATACTCAAAGCTCATATTTCTATAATTTATTTTTACAGATTTGTCACTGGAAACATTTTCAGATTTAAAATTTAATGACTTTAAAAAATACATTTAATTAAATTTCACGTCCATGTCCACTAAAATGTATCTGTGTCCGCCCTCTAAAAAGACACTGATGGCTGTAGTTTACAGTAAATGACATCCTCTTTAAATGAACACAGATTAAGTGCCTATATATAATAATTAAAAAAAGATATAACCAGAGAAACTGTAGTGGTCTTGTTTGCAAATTGTAATATTGTTTTAATCATCATATTTGTAATTGTGTTTTCAGTGGATTGTCACTCATTAAAAAAAAACATTATCTACATTAAAATGACACATAAACATAATAATAATAAAAAATGTAGTCCTGGTTCCTTTAAAATATCATCATTTATAATTACAAAATACTTCCTTACAGTGTGGAAGCAGTTTTGTCCCATTTTAAATGACATTTGGGGGAAACGTTCATATGTTTGAGGGGTTAAAAAGGCCATGCCAGCTGCCAGATCCTGTGATCAGCGGCGGAGAAGAATAAAAAAGCGGTACAATAAAGTAACAGCGGCTCAGGGTCTTCCTCGGGCTCGGCTTTGTTGCAGGCTCAGACTGGAGGCTCAGACCGTCACAATATGTGTCGCGGAGTATCGCCGGTGCTCAGAGCAGCTTTCCTGCTCAAAGAGCCGCAGCTCAGCAGCAGTGAGACCTGCTTTTCCGCCTCTGAGGAACAATGAACTCATTAAAGGAGCAAACAGATTATAACTGTTTTTCAATAGATGGTCCTAAAAAAGGAGTCTGGGGTCCCCGGCAGCTCCCAGCAGGTAGAGATAAGATGACACTTGCACATCTGGCCGACCTGCTGCTAACTATAACTACGTCTGTCAGGCCATCTGCATATCTGACTATTTTAGTACATTAAATGTCATTTAGAAGATGCTTTTATCTAAAGCAACTTACAATAAGTGCATTTCAACCTAGAGTACAAACTAAGAACAACAAGAATACAGAAAGTAACATTTCCTCAACATAGTCAAACTACAAAAGTACCATAATAAGAGATATTTAAGAGCCACTGAAGTGCTAATCTGTGTTTAATCCAGATATAGTCGGAAAAGGTGCGTTTTCAGGTGCGTTTTACATCCTTGTTCTGATGACTCTGAATTTTGTTTTTCCCCCTCATAGAGAACATTTAATATAGAAAACATAACCAAAGTAAATTAAAACTTTAGAAAAAACTGCGACAAACAAAAAAAGAGTTGAAGGCAGGAGTTTGTGAGATGTTTTTGAGGGACTTCTGGTGATCAATTTATAAGAATGGTATGTTTACTGGCATAAGTTGTTGTACACAAAATGGAAACAAACAAATTGTGTTCTTTTTTTTAAATAGGAAGAATCCACGTCTTTTATGTATCATCTGCAAATGTTCTGGCTGTCCAGATAATAAGAGTGGAAAGGGGAGAACACTCACATAAGTCAACATGGTAAACACTCAAACTAATTTTAAAAAGTCTCACAGGAGTATCGTCATTCTGAGGTAAGTGGAAAAAGATGATTTGTATATTTGTCTGATGCTCAAATGACAGTTTTTTTCGTCTCCATCTTTCCACTTTTCTGCTTTCACTGTATCTCAGTTCAAACAGAGACACATTTCTTCCTGCTTTAAGTCATGACTGATCCGATGTGAGGTCCTGGGACAGGGATGTCGCATGTGTAAAGATTGTAATGCCAAATGTATAATTTGTGATATTAAGGCTGTATAAAAATGAACTGGATTGAATTGAATGTCCAATGACAAGGGGCTGCAAACTGACGCTGAACAAGAGTTGGCCAACAGGAGGCTGATTTGCACCGGCACAAATCTGTCGAGTCAGGCAAACGCCAAAGTGCAAGTGACCTGAATATGGCCACCTTTATGTATTTGTGTGAGAAAGTAGAACAAAAACAAAACCCTTTGAAAAAAAAGAAAAAGATAACTCCGAAGCTGTACAACCAAGCTTGCCCGTTTGACTGACTGCTCATCGATGAGCATATCGATCAATCGGCTATATGCCACGTCGACGGTGAGGATGGAGAATCCAGAAAGGGAGAATGCCGCGTGAAATGTTCGACAAATTGTAGACGAGCTGCTTTGTGTTCTCCCAGATACGTCCCTGTGTCTGTACCCAAGTCCCCCACCAATATGCACTTGTGTCACAGCCGCTAAAGTAACGCAGACTTTGTTCTGCCGCCGAGCAGCAAACCTTTGTCAGAACGGACGTGTATTGGCCCCTGAGTCCTTTTCATCGGCAGGCCTTTGTTAAAGTCAGTCGACTAATTGACTGGAGATTCCTTTTGCTCTGTCGTCGGAGGTTATGCTAACATTAGTCGAGGTTTACTCGCCCCTTTCTCAATGTTACATGTATTTCAGAAGATAGCCGATATGCTCTTTCAGGCAAATGCTATTTTTACCAGAGTTTTAGCAACACATGAGATGTCAATAGTGCCGATTCGTCGTTTTCTGCATTTCCCTTTCGCTCATGAGGTTGACATGAAATGGAGAGATTATTAGGGCTGATGAGTTTCCCAGGGCAAAATTAAACTTGAAACAGTTAAATCTGTACGGTCCCGCGTGAGGTATAATATCAGCATAATACTCCAAAGCCTCTTAGTGGATATTTGTGTTTGGCTTTGAGTTTTCAGCATCAGATCTATTTGCTGTCTTAAATCTCCCCTTTGTGGGAGGACCGGTGAAGCTTAATGACTCCTTTGAACTGCCGATATCCCCGGCGCAATGGCTTGGGGAATGTCAAGCAACTAACCTTTAGTCTCTTTCCCACATCCAGCAACAGCGTAGGGCACCTAATGCCCATCTTTCAATTCCCATATTCATTTTGTCCGTCACGCATGCAAACAGGGAGCGCTTGTCGCTATAAACGGCGTGGAGCGCGGCGGACCTACCGCACTCTTCCCGTTTGGTGGAAAACATGTTACTTTGTTTCTCTGGAAGACCAAATGCAGAAATCCTCCGAATAACCGCAGCCACGATGCTTATCGTGTCCTGAGAACAGTTTGTGATCTGGTTTCTTCGTACGTTATCTTAGAATGCGCTGCGATTTCGTAAAAATCCCACAAAATCAATTTGTACGAAACCAAAAGTCAACTTTTTGTTGCGATTTTATTGTCACATGACTAAAGTAAAGCCATCTCATTTGAACCCAAACCAAAATCTTCTATCAGAGCTAAATTAAGTTGTTTCCTGTGAAGACTTGTAGTTTATTTACCGTATTTATAGCATACATCCATTCCTCACACGTCTTGCTGAGCATTCTTTGCATTAAACAACTTTTCGTAAAATATCATCCAAACCATTTAAAATGCAAGTTGATCACACTTAAGTCCTTTTAGTGACTTCAAGCAGCTGATCGTCACACGCCAAAACAAGTAGAAGTACATCTTAAAATTAGAAAAATTAGTAAGTCATTTATTCATTTCTGGACTTTAGGTGTAATAATGATATTGTGTCACATTTCACTCATGAATGGAAGAACAGAAATCAGTTGAACATCAATTTTAGAGTTCTGCTCATTTATAGGTCATTTTATTGGACACATTTCCCCTGTCTGGACATCTGTCTTCATCTAGTGCTTCATTTCGTCTCATCAAGGTAAAGATAAACCATGTCAGTGTTTTTTGGGTCACTTTGTGTTTCCATGTTTGTCATTTACATCATTTTCTTTCTTAATTGCCGAATGAGATTTGATCATAAATGCTACGAGCTAACCGAAACTAATGGTATATCCCTGGGCTGCTACATTGAGACCCACGATCACATCGCACACTTAAAGCTATTTCCCACAATGAGGCGTTGTTGGTGTTGGTTTCGTGTGGAAGGCCACAACAAAGTGTGCGTTCTCAGATCATCATACACATTGCTGCACACTGTCTCAGTGTGACGCCCCCCCCCCCCCCCCCCCCCCCCCCCCTCTGGCTCTTCTCTTTCGGATGGGCCCTGCTGTCCAGTGGCCCTATACAGTGAGAGTGAAAGGAGGAAGAAGGGAGATCATGTCGGATCATAACGGACCCACCACAGCACGGAGACCTCCCTGCCGACGAGCAAACACCGCTACAAATGGCAGAGCTGGCTGGACAATCGCTCGGTGAATGGAAGCTAATTAGCTGGAGCCTAATGCCAGTTTACTAACACCTGTATTAGCGTGCTCGCCCAGCAGGGAGTCAGGGCCGGCCAACAAGCGCTAATCCCTCATAAGCCCAAAGTACTCCTCCCAAGAACCGGCATTAGCATATTCTGCTTCAGCCAGCTGTTGCCAACCTAAACCTGGAGGAGACGGGCTGCGACAGTGATGAGGAGGAGGAGGAGAGGAAGAGGAGGAGGAGGAAGAGGAGGAAGAGTTTGTATTGGATTACCTGTGTGTTCCCATGTGCGTCAGGTTCCCAGGAGAGAGTCCGAGGGCTTTTTTTCCCGATTGCTTCTGTTAGGTATTCTGAAACAGAAGACTTCCCAGATGGTGGAAAACCGGCTTCCGGACACGCGTGAATTAAGTAATCAACATTTAATTGCAGGAAGTGTAAAACAAACAGTCAAGGCTCACGTAAATCGATTTCCGGCTCCTCCTGTAGAAAGAAAACGATTTCTTCTTCTTCGCAGAGTTTTGTCGCCCGGGGGTCAAAATGTCATTTCCGGTCAAGTATTTTCACAATAAAATTCCCGTCTATTATTTTCGGTATTAAAGTCACCTTCACAATAAAAGTCCCTTGTAAGTCACGTCACAGATTTCAACAGGCTTCGTCGATCTATAATACTAACATACAGTCACTCTCATGCAACACATTAATTCTTGCCATTTACATTTGCATAGAGTAAACATTGCTCTTAAGCTTCATAATACATTAATAACAATATCAATATTCTCTCTAATATTTTCTATTATAATATCTTTCTATATGTATCAATTTAAAACATAAGACCTCTGCAGTGTTATACAAAAAAACTATTACAACCTAACACAAAAAAATACAAGGGCTCAAAGCCCCTGGAACACGCCCAAACTTCCAGAATAAAATAAAACTAAAACTGAAATCTCATAACGTTAACAGTTTAAAACCAGAGGACGAGGACAACCGCGACAACCCCCCCCCCCCCTTATATTGCACGCCTCCAACATTTTCCAGGCCCCTGGGAACTCCAGCCGATGTTTATGTGTTCACTCCCCGCCTCATTCCTTTGCTCTCCCATCCTCTCCCACTGCCTGGGTGGTGGAGTGATTACCCCGGTAGCCGGGTGCGCATCAAGGCAAGTGCGAGGCCGCTGTGTGTGTAAGGGATTAGCCAGCTTTGGCATTACCATCATGACTGGACTGGCTACATTCCCTCGCTCTGCTAATAATTTGAGGGGAGGAGAAAGCGGCTGGTCCATTAGCTCAGTCTGTTTGCTCGGGAGTTGGCCGACTCTGATCCCCTAATTTCTCTCACCGATTCCAAGAGGATCTCTCGCTTTTGTGACGCCGGGACGGGGAGGATAAAGGATGGGACCGGGGGCCGCATTGATTCGGAGATCGCCGTCCTCGGGACATTCTGTACACTTACGAAACTAATCAGTGTGTGTAAACACGGGGGGACATGTTGAGGGCTGGCGGCTAAAAGGCCGGGGTCTCCGGGGTTGATTAGCAGGAGCTGCCGACGGACCACACTCGGTGTCCGCCCGCTCTGATCCGCGGACCCCGTGCCGACGGCTGTGACTGGCTGGGTGTTTCTGAGCGGCTCGGAGAGGGCCTCTGCTCTGGTCTCTGGTGGGCCAGATCCATGAGCTCTTTTTTGCTGCAAACACAACATGTAACCGGTACAATGAGTGAACCCAAATGCAGGATTAGGGAGAAATAGACAGCAGGAAGATTACATTGCTCCGTATCAGTGTTTGCAGCTCTTGATACATGCAATATCTTTAACCCTCCTGTTACCTTCAAATGTACCAACATCTTTTACCCTTGGGGCCAATTTGACCCCCCAGCAATTAAAACTTCCAGAAAATGATTAGAATTAATATTGTTTCAAGAGTTTAAGTGTGAGTACTTTATGTGTGTTTGTTGACAACCTAAATAGCCCTTTAAATAAATAAATAAAAAAGTTGGTATTTCTTATATGTTTTACACAGTGAAAAACAGCCTGGGGTCAAATTTAACCCAAAGAACACTGATGCGTATAAGTTGTGTTCAGGACAGTGAAAACATATCATCATGTACATTTTTGTTTTTCCAGTTGTTCCCAATAAAGTAGGAAAAGTCATGAAATATGAAGCAAAATTTAGAGACGTTAAACATTGAATGGGGTCAAATTGACCCCAAAGGTTATAGGAGGGTTTAAGCATTTATTAAACTGAAGAAGCATAGATATGTGATCGACAACAAATGAAAATTCAGTGGTCTGGATCGGGGTCCTAATTATTCATACATTTCTGTCATATTCATTTAATGTGTGTTAATGTAACGCTGTTCATCTGGTCACATGACATCTACTGCTGTCCATCCTGGAGAGGGATCCTCATCCGTTGCTCTCCTGAAGGCTTCCATTATTTCCCTGTGAATGTTTTTTTATATTTTTTAGGAGTTTTTTTCCTGATCTGATGTGAGGTCAAAGGTCAGGCATCACACATTTGTAATTTGCGATGTTGGGCTGTATAAAATAAACTCAATTGAATTGAATAGTAAACCTGAATATTAACAAATATGTGTATCCACAGGTCAGGAAAGAGATGAGTCCCCATACACCTGACACCTGTATAACTATGACTTCTGTCCAAGTATTTGGAGTGACACCAGAAGAGTCCAGGCTCTGGACAGTGTTTACATGTTTCACACAGTCAACAGAATTACATTATTTTGAATACGAGTGTGTAAGATCTTTCTCTTTCATCCGCCGCACATTTGTCACGGCAATACGTTAATCTTTTATCTCTACACATTCAAAAAGCTGATTGTAAACCCAGCCAGCTGTTCGGTTACATAAGCACATGTGTTTACCTTTTTCACAGGTCTGCTACATGTTCTCCCTGCAAGAGGATACGGGCATGCAACCTCTTCGAAATAATTCACCCCCTTCTTTGTGGATGATCTTATTTCGGTTTGCGTTTGTAACAAAAAACAGTCCTATAATGATAGTGTTGTATAAGTGTTGATGTTTTCTGTCTTGTAGTATGTATTGTCTCTCCTGTTTGATTCATGTTGTGAGGAAAGCCTAAAACTGTGCTATTTTACACTCTGCTAAAATTGTCCCAAATTGCTTCAAAATGTGAGTTTTTATTCCTTCCAAAGCAAATGGCCCCTTAAAACTTGTATACAAGGAGGTGCACGTTTTACAAATCTAAAGTAGAAATGTGTGCACAAAAGGCCTCATTCACAAAAGGGGTGTACTTTCAAATCTGTGCTTGTACAGAGTGTATACGAATGTTTTATCCACAAATCAGTGATTCTTCAGTATTTTTTTACCTGAATTTCTTCTTTCACTGTGACCAAATTGAGCTTTCTTAATGTATACACACATATTTCAAAGGTGCTATACGTACAGGATTGGAAGCATTTCTGTTTCCTCTAGCGGGGCGAACAGCGCTGTCAGGGCAAAAGAAAAGTGCTGACGGAGCACACAGCTTTTAATAACTGCTAATATAATTCAATTCAATTCAATTCAGTTTATTTGTATAGCCCAATTTCACAAATTACAAATTTGTCTCGGAGTGGTTTACAGTCTGTACACATAGACGTCCCTGCCCCAAAACCTCACATCGGATCAGGAAAAACTCCCAAATAACCCTTCAGGGGGAAAAAGGGAAGAAACCTTCAGGAGAGAACAGAGGAGGATCCCTCTCCAGGATGGACAGAACCATAGATGTCATGTGACCAGAAGGACAGATTTAGAGTTAAAATACATTCAATGAATTTGAGTTTATCAATAGTTCATATTAGGCATATTCCACGATGGGGAGTTTGGAGACCTCCACCATCCATCAGGAGATGGAGGCAGAGAGGAGGAGTGGGCGGAGTCTCATCAGTGGGCGGAGTCCCAACAGGGCAGCGGCGCAGCTGGTGGCAGGAATTCACGACCCAGACCTCGATGATCCTAGCCTGACGATGTCATCCTCATAATTCTAGAGTGAGTCTGATGCCGCTCCGTTGGGCTGTGGTTATGGGGCGTGTCTCAACCGAACCAGGAAAGCAAATGCCTCTTCGCTCAATTGGATAGAGCTACAACCAATCAGAGCAACAGAGTATGTGACGTATTTTAAGCGACGCATAGTTGTTGAACTCAACTGCACGCACGCTGGAAGAAGCAAGCGCCTTTTGATGACGTGGTTGGTTACGTTACTGTCGATCATCTGTCCGTCATCGCATAAAGCCCGCCCTGACAATTTGATTGGTTCGGTCAATTTTTGACCGGAGATAATTTCTCCCCAATGGAGCAATGCCAGACCCAACTTCCCGACCCAAAATGTTTAGGGCGGGGCTAAATTCGGTCTGGTATCCAGGCTACGATGATCCATCAGCAGATAGTAATATACTAATACATTGGCCAAATGTATTAGATTGCTATAACATTGCTGTATTCTCATCCACTGAGAGATTGTTCATGTTTATAAATGTAACCATTTTGGTTGTCATTGTTGTAGTTTTTTACTTTTACGTTTGCATCTCCTATAAATGATCTAGTGCCATGAAATTGCGCACATGTAGCCAATGTTCAGTCATAAAATGATTTGTTTTTTTCTTCACGCTTCTCTATTTAACTGCTTTCTGACTCACCGAGAGGAAAGGCTACTTCCTTATAGAGAAATGGCGATGTGGCAATATGCTGATTGCACCTGCTAGTTTATAATGAATGTAGTTCACGTGCACATAAAGGAAAAATATTTTTTCTGGTGCTCACATGTCACAAATGCGATGGTAATTTTGCACAAGCACTTACTTGCATGAAGGGAATGAAGCCCCCCCAAAAAGTAATTTACCATTGTCTGTGAAATTTAAAGGTGGTATGTCAGCAAGAAATTTCACATAAAATGGGTAAGATATATTTCTGACATTTAAAATATTTTGAGCATGCACAAAGAAAAAGTCAAACTAATGCTGATATTTAGCTGTTTCTTCAAACAGATTTATTTAATGGTCAGAAACCAAATGTCCAGTGAAAAGGCCGACTGCGGCACACAGAAAATGAACGTAAAGCAAAATCACTCCTGACACTGGGGGCTTGTATTATAATAACCCATCAATCATCAGATCCTAAGCTCCATCCCAGGGGATCCTCTTGTGTCAGCACACTATGACTCAACATTGTCTTTATTTTAAGTGGACATCAGATCAGATGTCACTATCAATTCCCTGAAGCCACGACCCCTCCTAATACCCCTCACAGCCAATTAGGGAAAGTAGCGGCAGCGAAGCTTCAATGGAGGTGCGCAGGAGCCGGCCGGAGCTACACATGCTACCCTGTTAGCCGCCGTCGGTGGGGACGGGGGCTAATGGGCAATCACAGGGGGGCTTATGTTGCAAATCAGTCCCGATCTGCGAGACTCTTCTGGGGATTCCTGTCCAGTATGGCCTGTTTCTGGAGCTTATGATCCAGTAATGGGTGCTTTGGTGGAGATCTGAGAGGGCCCCGTGGGAATGTTGTGTCAAACTGGCCCGGGCGTCCTCGGGCTAAAAGGGGCTTTGATAGGGAAAGCAGCTCGGCACACGGAACATGGAGGAACAGGTCCCCGCTGATAGGAGGTGTCACTCCTAACTTGTATATTAGCAGTTGACCCTTTGGCTTGAAAAGCGTCAACGGACAAACTTGTTTGTCAGATTTTTTTATGTTCATAATGTTTTTTTTATGTGTGTGTTAAATGTGAGTGAGGTGAATTAACACTGATGATCTTGACATATTTTTAATATATTTTTTTCCATTCAATAAATTGGCGTGAGACGAGAAAATAAACCTCAGCAGCATCACCAAGATAACTAACCCTAACCCTTAACCCTGTAACACTGCTGACAGTAACTACAACCACACAGTGAGTGTGTGTGTGTGTGTGTGTGTGTTTGTGAGAGTGAGTGTGCCATTTTTTCTGTATTATCTGTCAATGTGTTTGCCTGTTTAGTCCGATGGAAGATCATCCTTAACTTAATTATTGCCATGTTTTAGATTTTTATTCTAATCTGAGATTCATATGTCAGTCCAACACATTAGTCCATGAAATGTTGCATTCACATTATATTTTCTACAAACAAATGATAGAAAGCAAATAATCAACAATACAAACTCCCACAGAGGCTGCGGTGCTGCAAGATTATGCATCCTGTTATTTATCCCCTTCATTAAATCATGAATCAAGATCTCTTCTGCAAGAGACTCTTCACAACAGCCTCACACACACACACACACACACACACACACACACACACACACTGAAGCCATCTCAGATTATTAGGAAGTATTTTCACAGTGGAAGGACTCTATCAAACTTCATCTTGCATCGTAGTTAGTTTCAGGTGTGCGGTGCGAGAAAGACGAGGGCGTTTATGACGTAATGTGTTTTTTTCCCGTTTTTTGTTGTTGTTACTGTGGATAGAAGTGTTTTAGTAACGCTTGTATCCAGTGGGAGGTTTTGGGTCTATTTTCTTTAGTTGCTGTGCTTCTTTAAAAAATAAAAAGTTCAGTGTATATGAGGAACTCTAAAGATCTGGTGTCATGGCCGCTAGTGTGTGACATGATTTACGGTGGCGCTCACACTCCTTTGTGCGTTATGAGCAAAGGTAAAAGCAAATTATGAGAATATACGACGCCTACATGGATCTGCTCCGAGCCACATGCGCCCCCCTTCTGTCTCCGCCGCGCACAATATTGGCCTGATTGAGAAATTGACCGTGATCTCCTCTCATTGCTCATTATTGATCACTCTAATCCTATAAAGGGAACACTGTCCTGTCAATGCGTGTGTGTGTGTGTGTGTGTGTGTGTGTGTGTGTGTGTGTGTGTGTGTGTGTGTGTGTGTGTGTGTGTGTGTGTGAGCGGGGCGTTCAGGCTGAGTTACGGGGGTTTATGCCGTCTGTTAGTCCTGTCAGCGGACGGGTGGGTGTGTGGTGAAGAATGGTGAAGGCAGGTGGTGTGACTAAAGCAAGGACTGGACCGAATTGGGCGGATGCAGGCTTTAGCCGAGGGAGGAGGAGGAGGAGGAGGAGGAGGAGGAGGAGGAGGAGGAGGAGGAGGAGGAGGAGGAGGAGGAGGAGACGGGACAGGGGTGTCACCAGCCGACGGGGCCTGTCCCAAACACCGCCGCGCACCACACCCACCCAACTGTTCCTCTTTCAGCACCCCTTCTGCCCAGTTTCTGCCTCTCTCTCTCTCTCTCTCTCCTTCTCCCACTCTCCCTGTCTCGCTTTATCTCTCTCGCTCTCCTCCTCTTTTCTTTTCTTTTCAGAATGCATTGTTAACAAAACGGTTTACAAACCCTGGCTGGTACATTATCCACGACCGCCTCCTGTGAGATTGATTTAGGCAAATGGATTCAGAGAAGGAGGGAGGGATGGAGAGGAGGAGGAGGAGAGGGGGGGGGGGAGTGCATGCAAAAGGATGGAGAAGGAGAAAGTGAAAAGAGGTGTGTTCCTGCGGCAGCTTTACAAAACCCACCACATGGGCCACGTTGAATATTCCCCCTCTTCTCCCTGGCGTTTTGAGGAGCCAGACATTAAACGCTCATTATACGGCCTTTATGTGCAGGAGGAGGCTCCGTCGCTCTGTGAGGGCAGAGCGGCCGAGGACGGGCTATGATCTCCCTGCATATGCATGCATGGAGCATCTTTTAGAGGCTTTCTGACACGTATGATATCATCATGACCGAGAGATTCCACTTTCCACAAAGGCCTCGCAGGAAAGGAAGGGGGCGTGTCTATTGCGAGGCTACTTTTTACGCTGCAAATCAGATTGTGAGTAATGTTTAATAAAGTTGACGATTTGGGGCCCTCTGGCTTTCCTCTCTCGAAATAGTAGCAGAGGGAGAAGAAGAAGTCCAACACTTTTTATGGTCAATTGGGACAAATATGCGAAGTGAAATTAAATCAAAGCGGCAAAAGTGACAATTAGAGAAAGTTACCAGCGTCTCTATTTTATTGTTATTAGTTTCACCAGAAAAACAACTGAAAAGCACAAAAATGTGTGTGTGTGTGTGTGTGTGTGTGTGTGTTGCTCCTCACTGACCTTCATTCTCACACAGTCTCAAGGACACACTTCAGCTATACGGATGAATTTCTTTCACTTTTACTTTTCATTTGACATTTTAACTATATCATTCCACTTTCAGCTCCATTTTCACAGTCTTCTCTTCTTCTTCTTCTTCTTTTTTTTCCAACAATGAGATCCTTCTTCTAGAGGTGTGTGTGTGTGTGTTGTGTGTGTGTGTGTGTGTGTGTGTGTGTGTGTGTGTGTGTGTGTGTGTGTGTGTGTGTGTGTGTGTGTGGCGGGCAGAGGTTTGGGTTGGTAGGGGGGGGGGGAGTGGGTTTGGGGGGAGTGTGGGGAGGGGGGGGGGCAAAGGTTGAACCGGGCATCCTATCATGATAAATCACTGGTTAATGAGGAGTCCATTGTATCCTCACACATTGTGTCCCCCCCCCCTCCTCCTCCTCCTCTCCTCCGCCTCCTCCTCCTCCTCCCTGTGTCCCTTAGACCGCTACCTTTGGGTTGTTAAGCTGACACAGATAATGAACTGGCCGCTTTGAACTGTCCTCACAATATTGACTGGTTGCACACAGCAGATGTCTCCCTGGCAGAAAGCAACTGGTAAAAGCACATTAGGTTAACAAAGAGAGCTTTGCTTTGTAGGGGTGGGGACTGGAGAGGAGGTGGCAGAGGGGTCTGTGTGGGTGTGTGGGTGTGTGTGGTGGCGGCGGCGGCGGCGGTGGGGGAGCAGAGGGCAAGCTTCAGAGTTGACAGATCTGGAGGATTATATCAAAACAACACATTTGTCGATTATATGACGAAGAGAGGAGGCGACAAAGAGACGACACGTCCTGAAAGAGAATATCTTCACAGGCTTGCGTCGTGTTATGAATGCGCTTTGCATGATAATCTGGTTGCAGCTTGTCGTAAACGCTTTTCTTTCTCGAGTGTAAACCGCAAAACAAACAAAGAGTGTTTGAACGCAAAAATCAACAACAAAAAATCCTGAAGTCCTAACTGTTGTTGATATTTTTAGATGCACATTTTCTGCAGTTCCATTGGTACTCGTGCATTTTTGTATGAAAATAATAATTTGCATACTCTTAAAACTTGGTGGGCTGTCTATAGTGAAGTATCTTGATTTATGTCAAAATTCCATTGTTTATGTAGCTTTAATAAAGTAAAACAAAAATAAAAAAATATCAGCATTCAGAGAAAGAAAGAAAAAAAACAAGCATTTTTTTTTAAATCCCAGTTTAAATAAAATGACATTAGATTTAAAATCAAGACAACCATCTTTAATCCTCAAGCATATCTTTTCTTCACTTTTTCTTTTACACTTTGATCAATTGGATGAGTGGCAACTGATATTTATTTAAAAAGTTTTCCCCGTTATCTCCAATTAATTATTACATTTTTATTTCAAATGAGCGCAGGCTTGTCGTTGACTTTAAATATTTTTATCACAAGTTCAAGTGTTTTGAAGAGTTTCTGCACATTGATTTTCACATCTAGCGGATAAATAAATGGATGTGTGGAACGGTTAGGCGACGGTGAGTCACGATGTAAAACATGCAAACCGTCCGGCGTGATTCTTTAAAGATAACAATCTGAATCCCATTTTGGCACCGATGAGTTCATTCATTTCTCCCATAGATAACAAAATGATTAACTTCTTTCTCAGTCCCCCTCTCGCTGTTGTTGTTCCGTGAATGCGGCGCGGCCTGTGAGCCGACTGGTTTCTTTCTGGCAGTGGGACGGGTGTCTAATGGGTCAATAATAAGCCGTGACTAACCGTCTCCCTGAGGAGCAGCTTGGCCAGACACACACTCACAGAAAGCAGCAGAAAGGTATGAGCCACCAACACTGATTACCATATAATTGCAGCCATTGTATTTGACATGGAGAATTAGTAGCCCGCTAGGTGGCTAACTGGCCTTTTATTCTGCTTCGGGCTGGACAAAAAAAACAACACACCCACACACACACACACACACACAAGCAGACACACACAGATGGATGGAATATGCATATATGTGCACACAACACAATTGTTTGTGTTGTAACGGTGCAAATCCCCACATTGGAGAAAAAAAACTCAAATCTCCGAAATGTGGAGCTGTGTGTTTTTGAAGGGCCGGAGGATGAAGACGAGGGTCTTTCAGCTGCTAACGTGCAGCGGAACATAAAACTCCTGGATGAACTGGCTGTCGGGAGGATTTGAAATGACAATATGGTGGAAGAATCAGCGTGGAAGAGAGAGAGAGAGAGAGAGAGAGAGAGAGAGAGAGAGCTTTAGTTGGTTTTAAGGGGGATTCATGGTGAATGAAATGAATACTTCTCCGCTTCTTTAGAGATTACCCACCGGCGCACCTGTTTCTGTTGAGCCGCCGCATGGAATCGAATGCACAGAAACAGCTTTCCCACTTTTAACCGTCCCGAGTTCAAGGATCAGTGTTCATACACGCCGGATAATCTGCTGTGGCCTATTCAAATTCCTCCTTTCCACTTTGAAAATTACACACGCCGCCAGTTGTGTGAAGCCGCAAGCTTTTTCGGACTTTGAGGCACGGAACAATTTGATTTGGTTCCTGGCGTACGAGTCAAGGGGGTTAACAAGACGGAGTCGCTTCACCCCCACGTGTGGCTAAACGATCACTTCCCTTTGCGCGCCTCACTCGCATCGCAACGAATCTCTTTTCACCATCACTTTTCACTCTTTCTCTTTCTTGCCTGACTGGGTCTTTTTAGA
The DNA here is from genome assembly GCA_036178185.1 of Liparis tanakae. Classification (NCBI taxonomy): domain Eukaryota; kingdom Metazoa; phylum Chordata; class Actinopteri; order Perciformes; family Liparidae; genus Liparis; species Liparis tanakae. Next base: position 25,597,131 of record CM070104.1, on the reverse strand, counting down.
GCGAGCGAGCGAGAAAGAGAGAGAGAGAGAGAGAGAGAGAGAGAGAGAGAGAGAGCATTTCTTTCCCTTTTAAAGGTTTTGTGTGAGGACGGCTGAGTGAGCGTCCATTATAGAAAAGGCCCAGACCACCACTGGATGACCCTGCTAGGAGCGACAAAACCCGATTGGTCACGGCCGCCAGCAGCTAATGGGCCAGAGAGGAATAGCCCTGGGTGGGTAATGACTGTATTCTCTGCCTTTCTCTTTACGCCCTTATGGTGCCCTCGGCCCCCCTCCCACACACACACACACACACACACACACACACACACACACACCACCACCACCCCCACCCTAACCCATCGGCCACCAGCCCCGTTCCCCTCCCTGTACCCCCTTCACCCAAACCCCGGGTGCCCTCCTCCCCCCTCCCCCTGTTTTTTTTTCGAGTGTCATTTACACTAATACACACATCTACACAATGCTGTTGGTCACAGTGTCTATGCGGTGCACTTGCCAACAGATGCTTGCAGACGGATCATTCAGAGGGAATCAGAGGACCATATGTCTGGATGAGTCATGGTCCCGCGCTCCTTTCCCACACGGCGGAGCCCGATGGAGGAGGCTCTGTCCGACGGACACGTTGGACTTCTTTAAAAAAAACATTTTTGATTTTTTTTGTTGAATTGTTCAGACGCGGATAAAAAATGGCGTGAAGAAATGCAACTTGATATAATCTGAAGTCTCCGTCAGAGCCTTTTAAAATGACTCGCATGACCGCCCTCACTGCGTGTTCACTCGCTAGTTTATGCAAATTAGAGTAGGGAAACTTCATGTTTATGGTAAAAAAATAATTTAAGATTGCATTTCATGGGAAAGTCCACCCAACAACCCCCCCCCCCCCCAAACACACACACACACTTTATCCAGTACGTAGGATATAAGTCTAGAGTAGACGAGGGCCTGTGATGATGATGAGAAGATGAAGGCTCATCTGACTCTATCTTAGTGTCAGAAGGTCTTGATAATAAAATGATGCAGGATTGTATTCCCTGGAAAGTTGTCACAGCAGTATTTCCCAAACATAATCAAGTGTTTTAAAGTCTCCATTTCCATTTACTAGTCAGAATGTTGCTTTTATTTCCACTTTTTTACGCAGCAAATGAATAACGCTGCAATATCTGATTCAGAGAGCTGCGCCTCTCGTGTCAAAACTCAACATCGTCAACTTCCCAACGTCTTTGCAATCTGACGTACAGAAGAGTTGTATTCACCCCATTCAGAGATTTAGCTGAAGCTTAATTCTTTAACTTCTCACAGAGAGAGAGAGAGAGAGAGAGAGAGAGAGGGACAGAGAGAGAGAGACATGAGAGAGAGAGGGCCAGAGACAGTGAGAGAGAGAGACAGAGAGACAAGAGAGAGAGAGAAAAGAGAGAAAAGAGAGAGAGAGACGGTATAAAGTAACACACAAACACTATTGCTATTTGTGAAATTGTATTATTTGAAAATTAGCTCCACTCTCACACTTTAACACTTTTGCATCCTTTTAATCAACATTTAAATGGGACTTGGTATATACAGATACCCCCCCCCCTTACACACACACACACAAAGACAATAAGGGACCCTGAACGGGATCGGAGCCAAAAGGACTTGATCTCAACATCCATAGTTGAGAAATAAATAGATGGGATTAGTGATTTGTTTTGGTGGCATCGAAACAAGAACCCTGGCTGGAAGAGATAGTCGCTTGTTTGTGAAAGACAATTTGCCGATACGGCACTTATCTGCAGCGGGATGCCGGGTGGTGGTCGTGGTGGAGTGGTTGGCAGCCAGCGGGAGGGGTTGATGGAGAAGAGAGGAGAAGGAGGAGGAGGAGGAGGAGGAGGAGGAGGCGGTTGTGGCGGTGGCGGTGGATGTGGGCAGGTCACACTGGCTCCATTCAGGCCCTAAGACAACACCACACAGAATGATAGACTCCTCAGGATTGTTTGTCCCTCACGGACCATTCTCCCCCCTGTCTCCCTCAATGGCACCCTTAGCCGCACATGAGAGGCTCTCACAGGTACCAGAGAGTGTGTGTGGGAGAGAGAGACGGAGAGAGAGAGAGCATGCGAGTGTGTGTGTGTGTGTGTGTGTGTGTTTGAAGGGTGGAGCGGGGTGGTGGAGGTGGGGTTGTATTTTAGAGATAAAGCCTCCTCGTCCTATGGTTGATTGCCCCGCTATAGAGACTCACTCAGCGGCTCTGAAAGGCTCCCTCAGACACCAGTGAATAAACTCTTACTCTTACGCTTCCATACATCACCCTCCATCTCCCCTCCACCCTCCTCCTCTGGCAGATCCCCCCCCCCCATCCATCCACTCTCTCACTTTGAATTTTCTGGGGATTTGAGCACAAGCCCCTCGATCCCCCGCCCCCCGAAGGTCTTCCACACTTCTCCGGGAATAAGAAGAAAAAGAAAGTCTTCGCCTTTCTCTCGACCTTTTCATGCTCGCAAACGTCCATGCCTCACAAAATGGACAGTCAACATTTCCACATCGACCATTGTGGGCGCAGCGCATAGAAATATATTCATGACGAATCAAAAACACCTTGAGGATTAATTTACCTCTGAATGCTTCTTTTTTTTCTTTTTCTTTATTTTACTTTACAGGGAAATCTGAAGAATCACAAATTAGCGGAAAGTGGTCATTTTTGTTCGCAGACAAATACAACGGCAATATGAACGTATGGATATATCCACGTCTGATAGGCAGAACACTCCTCAAACCAGCGGCAGGAAACAGGAGCGCTGCACTCCGTCAGCCGTCTTCCTCCCTGTCGACGTCGTCCTCCCGGAGACATAACCATTAGCCGGCGTCTCTAAAGCAGAATCCATCCGACACTCCCTGAGACAAGAGGAGGAACGGTCCACTTCACTCTGACTGGAGGGAAGTCACTGAATATATATTATTACGTCTTCAAGTCCCGTAGGAGCACCAAACTGGCCTATTTGTACATTTTTAGAGACCATATTGAATATTTAATGTGTCTGCTTTAGATTCAGAGTTTCCACTCAACATAATGAATGTATTTTAACTCTAATCTGTCCTTCTGGTCACATGACATCTATTGCACCTGTCCATCCTGGAGAGGGATCCTCCTCTGTTGCTCTCTGAAGGTTTCTTCACTTTTTCCCCCCTGAAGGGTTATTTGGGAGTTTTTCCTGATCCAATGTGAGGTCAAAGGTCAGGGATGTCTATGTGTACAGATTGTAAAGCACTCTGAGATAAATTTGTAATTTGCGAAATTGGGCGAAACAAATAAACTGAATTGAATGATACAAGCTCATGAAATCAGTTCGTCAGGAATACATTTGTTAGTTTTAGATACCCGACTATGACAAGACATTTATTGTCTCTGATCTGACTCTTTGGGGAAGGTTTGGAGAAGTTTAGGCTCAAACAGGAGTTGGTTAATGATCGTGGTTCAGGTTCAAATGTCTCATGAGATGAATTTAGTTAAGTGAACTTTGTTGTCAGGGTGACAGTCATTACTGCTTGTAGGAAACAGGAAATAAAAGAGTGATGTCTGCTGTTTATTTTTCTCTCTATAACACCGTCACTCGACTTCCTGATTTGCAAAAGAGCCCGAATGCCTACGAACTCCTCGAGGATCCTCATCACATTAAGATGTTTATATTTTTATGTCCTCCTGATGGCAAGAATTCTTCATCTTCTCACGTCAAAGGAGTGTATTTCCTCCATGTCCTCTTACGTCATTCTGACCTGAAAAGCCGAGCAGCTTCCAGGGGGCTCCCTCTCCGCTGCGGGTTGATGAGTCCTGCGTGGCGACCCGGAGGACAGAGCCCAGTGGACATCTTGAATGCCGCTCCGCTCCCATGTGGCCGTCTCTCCACAGTGAAGACGAACAGAGAGTGGACGCGCCCTCAAAGAGCTGGGCGGTCAGGCTTTCCACACCGCGGTTTGATTGACACTGTCTGTCACAGGCAATGAACTCAACTCTCCCTCTCTCCGCTCCGGGGTCACGCATCGGGGGTCACCCGCAACAAAGTTTGACCCGTTAGTCATTCATTTGTATTTGTCTTACCGTTAATTAGCCTTCCCCTTTAACAGCGACACCATACATACTCACATTTCCATTCCTAAACCCCTGACTTCCCACTCACCGTCACGCATTTACATGTTCTAACCTTTATATGTAAAGCCAAGTGGGCTGCGGGAGCTGACTGTTGCCTCCTTATGGTGCAGCCTGGTTTAAGCCATTCAAATTCAGCCTCAGTGTGGAGGTGCAGGGCTTTGCATATTCCCCAGTCCTCTGGGACCTTAACACAGGCGGGCCTACCTTTGTCTGCACCTCGGCCTGCAGACCTCTGGGAGTTCTCTGCTCTGATCAGGCCTCCATTTAAACAAGTGAAACAATAACAGCATTTAAACACACCGGGTTTTCCTCCATCACAGATTTATTTGCAAGCTGTCGCCTTTCTGCTTTTGCTCCGACGGTAAATCCTAATTCCTCTGGTCTTTACATTATTTCCACATCGGCTGTTTCGCCGCAAAATACACCACTGTTCAAAAGTTTGGGGTCACTTAGATAAAAGGAAATAAAGCACTGTTTTTTCCAATGAAAATTACATTAAATTAATCAGAAATACACTCTATGCATAGTTAATGTGGTAAATGACTATTCTCTGTTTTTTAATGAAATGTCTACAGAGGTGTGTAGAGGCCCATCTCTAGTTTTGTGTTATTGCCTTAGAAGACTAAGCAGAGGGTAGAACCCCTTTGAAACCCTTTTATTTTATTTTTTACAACTTTTTATTTAGCATTTTCCACAAACAGATTATTTCTTGACATTGAAACCCTTTTTATGCGAGCGCAGCTGAAAACAGTTATGCTGATGAGAGAAGCTCTAAAACTGGCCTTCCTTTGAGCCACAAGTTTGAAGAACAACATGAATATTTACAATGAAAATCATTATTTCTAACCTTGTCAATGTCTTGCCTATATTTTGTATTAATCTTGTATTCATTTAATAAATAAAAGTGTGAGTTTTCATGGAAGACACAACATTTTCTCGGTGACCCCAAACTTTTGGTAGTGTAAATCCTCGACTGTACCTGCAGATCTTGAGCATTTTGATATCACCTCGTGGAAATTGTATTTATTTGTTTTTATTGAAGGAAAGTATAGGCCAGCTGATTACTTTTTCTCTCCATCTGTTAGTTTCTCTTTAATGACACATTGAGGCACTTCAAAATCTTCCACCACAATAGATCTAATATCGGCTCTCCTCCAGCCCTCGTCTCACACACTCGGGAGCAACCATGGCTTAAATTAGTCTGCTTAGAAACAGAGAAGTGCCTTAATTAAAACTTCATCCTCTCTTTCAAATCCCCCTCTCCACTTCATCCTTCTCGTCCCTCCTCATCCTCCTCTCTCCGCCGCCGCCGCGTCTCATCCCCGCCGCCGCAGACAGAAAGGGAGGCGTCGTTGACTCGCAATCCGAGGCCTCCGCTTGTTCCCCCGGCCTCAATGGAGAGACCCCCGTTAGATACAATGACCTCGCAAATTAAAGGAATGACTGTCCAAATTAAATCAAGCAAGGCAGCCCTATGCAGGCGGGGCCGGGCGCTCTCCGTCTGAGCTTAGCCTGCTCTCTGCTCCCCACCCCCCACCCCTCCCCTCCTCACCCTCCAACCCTTCACTCTTTCTCATAAGCGAGAGGTGAGCAGAGAGAGTGAATGGAGGTTTTCTTCCCAGTCCTCCTTGAGATGCTACTTCTTGCTAATTAACTGGCGCTCTTTGTCATCTCCTCTGTGAGTATGAAGGACCTCGGGGAGACTGAATGGAGCTTTCTCAACTGGCAACCCTTGCCAACTGTCTCTTGCTCTCATGCACTCGTCATTCTCTTCCCTTTGTCAGAGGTTGCAATAGCGAATTAATTGATGGCGCTTTTATTAATTTGACTTTCTTCTTCTTCTTCTTCTTTTTTTTTCGCTCGTCGCTGACGACATTAACTTTCCTGGTGGGAAAACGGCCCGATTGCGATCGACATTTCTCTCGTGAGAAGTGCATTTTCATATGAAAAGAGGAGCGATGTTCACCTCAAAGTGTGTAAATGTGTTTAAGTGTGTGTGTGTGTGTGTGTGTGTGTGTGTGTCTAGTCTCTTTGCATGTGAATGCAGCCGTGATCCCTGGACTCAGGAGACGGCCTATCACGGCCAGTTATCTCTAATCCTTGCAATATTGTCCCGTTTCAATGAATGGTGTAAAATTGGACCATATGTGTCATTATTCTGTGAATGTTTCATTATGCCGGGATCCCTCCGTTTGTCATCTCATCGTACACCGCGATCACACGCCATTCTTAACAAGCTGCTAACATCCCCTTTATACGGGTAATTGCAAATATATTTGACCATAAAAAAGGAGATTTACTTCAAAGAGATGGAGGTCGGACACACGTCATGAAGCTAATATAGGGGAGATGTGCTTCTCCCATTACATTACATTATATGTCATTTAGCAGACGCTTTTATCCAAAGCGACTTACAATAAGTGCATTTCAACCTAGAGTACAAACTAAGAACGACAAGAATACAGAAAGTAACATTTCCTCAACATAGTCAAACTACAAAAGTACCACAATAAGAGCTTAAAGTGCCACTGAAGGGCTAATCTGTGTTTTAATCCAGATATAGTCGGAATCAATTAGTCTCCGCTGTATCGGCCTCTGAGAGGAGACTGTAACGGTCCATTAAACCATGAATGGCAACACACTCCAGGAGAACCACGGCCGTGGATAACAGCTGGAATCACACTGTCCCATGAATACTAGAAATAAAACAACTGGAACCAGAAGCTCTCTCTGTGTGTGTGTGTGTGTGTGTGTGTGTGTGTGTGTGTGTGTGTGTGAACAATCAGTCACCTCTCCAAGTTTCCATGTCGTCCATATTCCCTAAACAGACGGCGAGCCTGAAGAGCAGGTTTAGCTCATTCCATCCTTAATCCGGCTCATATTTGACCAAATGAAAGGATAACATTTCTCCTCCGAGCTTTAACCTCAAGTGATTTTCTGAAGCCGAGTGAAAGTTTTTAAATTCCTGCTCCGCCGCTCGTTGTCTTTGGAGTGGACTCTCTCTCCGGCCATTGTGCTCTCCTTGACCTTAAGTGTCTTATCATTTGGCCCCGCGGAGCAGAGGTCACTCTGCAATAGGTGACCCTCCCCCCCCCCCCGCCCGCTCCATTGGGCTTTTGTACAAGAGGTCTCTAGGATAGACTCTCCAGCTAAAGATAATATACAAAGTACTCTGCGATGGGCCTCAATGTAGCTGAGAGGAAGACTAATGAAAAAGTTGAAGAAGATTCAGAATCAGAGAATTTCAAGGACTTCAACAGTTAACAATGTGAACTACTCCACTGCGATATTCTACACTTGTCTCCTCCATGTTGCTTCTGGTGGACGAGGCTTAACCCCACATCCTGGTCATTTTGCCAATATTGATCCCGGCCGATAAAAAACAACAAACCAGAAAATGATTCCTGCCTCCTGATCTGGATAAACTGTGTCATTTGCCGCTCGCTGAGCTGCAACGGCTCTGAGCTGGAGGCGGCTGCCGAACCTGAGGGGAGCAGAAGGCGTCAGGGAGAAGAAAAGGGGGGAAAGGGGGGAAAGGGGACTGCGGGAGATGCTGAAAGGGATAGACGAGTGATGGTTTGGAGAACTGACAAGCAGAAAAAGGGGGAGTCAAAGACCTGGTGGGGTCGAGGTCACCTCACCTAGGGCCTATTAGATCCCCCATCATGCAATGATGGGATCAATTACAGGCCACAGTGGGACGGAGGAGCAACACAGGCCAGTGGCTCCAAATGGCCGCATGTGACTTTGAGATGCGGGACTTTGACTGCTCCCAGAACCCGACCTGGGGGGTCTGCTGTGGGGAACGTCGGACCGCATTACTGCTGTCCGCGTGACCAGAGGCCCTGACCGTCCTGACGTCATCGCGCCTCGCCGGGTTTCAACGGGGGAAATGGACCGGCTGATGGTCCATATCCTGGTGGAGGAGGTCGGCAGCGGGCCGGGTCAGAACCATGTGGCTTCTGTCACGGCTTCATCAACACGTTTCATTCGCCATCTCCAAGTGCATAACGCATAGAGCCGGGATGCTACATAAGGATTTACTGCGCAGTCAAAACTATGTGGGCAGTTACACTGAAAATATAAATGTTTGTGGTTATAGAAATCACAAGCTGGGACATTTTACTTTTGTCCAAACAAAGTTAATTTGTAATTAAATGAGAGAGATTTGCTATTTTTCTCGTGAAATTACTTAAACTATGCATGGAAATGTGGTGTTGATTAAAATCTATAATATTGTGATAATTATTTCAGCACCTGTTAGATGAACTGTGTTTAAACATAATCCCCTAATTTTAGGAAATTTAGGAAAATTAATCAGACAGATTATGTGTCAAATCAGATCAAATTGAGGTTTTTGTTTTTAAATATTGTGCAAATACATTTTGATATTGGCATAGTTGTTTGCCCTTGTAAATGTAATTTTCGTGACCCACACATAAAAAAACTATTTTTAGTGTCAATATCTTCAATTTCCGATAGCCATGATGTTTAGTAGAGGCAACAATGGTGTGCAACAGATTCAAATAGTTAAAAGGCAGATGTCATATGAACTAATCCTTGCAAATGAATCAGAGAGCGTTTCTGTGTCACGTTGTCTTGTCGTATGTCATAAAAAGGACAACACAAGTCGTACAAGTCATACTTATTGAATGTCTTTAAAAAGTCATAAAACAGACAGACGTACACTGACATTAAACATTGTGTTTTCCCTGATGATGCTCTGCAGTCATCTTCACTTCTTTGTTGTTTTGGGATCTTTTTGCTCCGTTTGGTTAATTCCTTTATGGATCAGTGTCCATGCCATGGTTCTAAAATAGGGAGACTGTATATAAAAGGCCAGAATAGTAATACACAATGTTGTCTTCATCGTTCATGACTGCGTTATAGGTTCACCAGGATGGTGGACTAAAACAACACGCGATGGATGATGGATTCACCCAGATGCATGTACCGGATGACGCCAGTAAGGACATTTATGTCCATTTTCATGCAGGCATAATTCCACAGCGGCCTCAGCCGATGGAGCAAAAGCTCCAGGAGACTCTCGACTCTCCTCCAAACTTCTCAAATGAAATCTGCACAATCTGAAGGCGGCCAGTGATTTCTTTGCTCACGTTCATTCACGACAACATAAACACTGAGCTCTTTGCTCCCGGCTCAGTTGTTTTTTCTTCTTCTTCTTCTTTACTTCTCCTCGATGTGAAAGAAGATAAGTGGGAGAAAAAAAAGCTAAATGTTCTGTCGTTTCGTTGTTGATCTTCGATTAATCATGAGAGGCCAAGTGCAAGAACCGTGTCCAGCCTTGTTTATGCAGGGCTCAGCTAGGGCCCTTTCAAACACACACACACACACACACACACACACAGCGGCACATGCAAACACACACACTTGTGCAGCAGGAGCCGCAGCAGCACTGAAAAGATCACTGGTTTCCTCCTGTTATGCAAATGCATCAAAACGCTTGAGTGAGAATTATATATGAATCCAATGAGGCTTTTTCTCTCTTTTAGAAATGCTTAGCCACAAGTACTGAGAGCCCTCAATGGCAAGCGTCCGCTTCACTCCCTGGCCATGCGTATTATTCAGCTTGACGAGACGCAAACTGACATAAGCACCCGGGCTCACTTTCACCCACTGGCAATCCGATTATATGGCCAACACGGCATCAATGCTGCAGGGCCAACAGGCAGCGGAGTCCGTCAAGCATCCCCTCCTCCACCCAAGCCCCTTCTCTCCCCCATTCATACCTTCTTCTTCTTCTTCCACCGCTCTGCACGGCTACCCCTCCCACATACACACACACACACTTCTCCCTGCAGCTTCCAGCTCTCCCAGTAAACAACAAACCTCCCGGAGTCGACAAGTATAGGCAGTTTTTTTTTTTTTTTACTTTCTTGGAAAAGATGCTGCTGGGGGGAGGGGGACTTTTAATTATGCATCTTTAACTGCACATGACTGAAAACAGTATATAGGATGTAATCACGTATGTGTATATTTCCAAATCCTACAAATAAGCATTTTATTGCGTCTGAAAAAGAGGAGAAGAAGAAATCATCTTTCTCAGGCATGTCCATATAGCCGGCTGAGCGGAGCACAAAGACAGTATTAGGCAGCTGCACGCGGTGGCCTCCTGAACCCTGTCTCGTGCCTGCTCGTTCCATAATAATCAGATATTAGTGGCTATATCTATATCGAACAAGAGCTTCAGGTCGGCCCGACCAGGAGAGTCACCGCCGGCTACCGACGTGGACCCCTCAGATAAACCGGGGTTGACAACCACGCCGACTCGCCTTCTTCTCCGGTGACGCTTGGGTCCTCAGACGGGGCCACCGGTGGGTGTTTACATGACGCTATACCCAGAGAAAAAGACTGCCAGGTGCTGGGGTGGAGGGGTGGAGGGGTGGAGGGGTGGTGGGTGGGTGGGTGGGGTGGCGGGTGGGGCAAATTCGCCCCGCGTCCGTGAAACTAATGTAGAGATGAGATTAAACTGGCAGAGAGATACATTTGCAATTCATTAACACTGAGCCACTGTGACGAATCGTATATACTTTTGAGGGAGTGTGTGCGAGTCTTTGTGTGCGTGTGTGTGTGTGTGTTTATGTGGATTTTATACAATATCCTGCAGATTAAAGTTAAAACAAACCTATTATGTGACAAATCGTAGATACTTTTGAGGGAGTGTGTGAGTCTTTGTGTGTGTGTGTGTGTGTGTGTGTGTGTGTGTGTGTGTGTGTGTGTGTGTGTGTGTGTGTGTGTGTGTGTGTGTGTGTGTGTGTGTGTGTGTGTGTGTGTGTGTGTGTGTGTGTGTGTGTGTGTGTGTGTGGATTTATGTGGATTTTATACCACATCCTGCCAGATAACAAGTTTAAAACAAACCACAACTATATTTATCACACACCCTGTTCCTGGGTGTTATTGAGCACCATATGCTTTTATTTGTCAGTAATCAAATATAATTAAAATTTTTAAAAATGTTTTTTTTTAATACATTCTAATGATTTCAGGTATACGTATAATGAGCCCATTGGAGGATGTTTCCACCTGCCGGCCGGGCCCTAGTCCTCCTAAAACAAGGATTTAGAGGACTACAGTGTTTCCTCTGCACCCCTGTGTTTTGTCTGGTATTAATGAGCAATTAACTTTGCATACAAGGTCACAGACAATGGTATTTGGTTGTCAGATTATGCTAATGATGCTGGCTGCGGCTGCACTGAAAGAGGGGCAGGGGAATCCCTGTGAATAGAGAGGGTTGTGGCCTTTCTCCAAGATGAGAAAATGATATGCAAACTGTATCAACATGCGCTTTAAGAGGATTAGGACACCACTCGACATCCATACTGACAACTAATAAATGAACAGCAGAAAAAAAGAAGAAGAAAAAGGGATGGGGGGGGGGGGGGGAGCTTCAAGTCTGGACCAGAAACTTTCTTCGGTCTAAAGTGGAACTGGCCCGTTGTAACGGTTTCGGACAGTTAATGAAAATGTAAATGTGAAGATGCATAATGCTGTGACTTGATGAGTTGTAAACGTGCGAGGGCGAGAGCAGATCAAGAGAGAGAAGAAGAAGAAGAAGAAGAAGAAGAAGAAGAAGAAGAAGAAGAAGAAGAAGAAGAAGAAGAAGAAGAAGAAGAAGAAGAAGAAAAAAAGGATGACAAAAGCAACCGACTGAAAGAATTCAGTGTGCTGGTGAAAAGCAGACGAAGGAGCCCGCGGGGGCCCAGAAATAAGAAGTTGAACTCCCATGCGGCCACGTGAGGGGGAACAGGTGCAGCCAGAGTTCAGACGCGGCGCTTTGTGCTCCGACGAGGCTCCCGTCCCTTTCGGGGGGGAGGAGGAGAGGGAGGGAGGGGCCCATGTTTAATACAAAGTTAATATCGATTTAATGCTTGTCACAGCTCTTCTGAATCTCGCGGCCATTGCTAATTCGCTGAGTGTTGAGCAGGCGGAGGATTTGTATCCTTTCTTTTTTTTGTTGTTGCGCCAGATGCCGCATGCGCGACACCTCCGCGGCGGCGGCGCACGAGGGGAAGCCGCGGCCAACAGCCCCCGATGTGGGGAGCCTCGTGTTGAGGTGAAGCCCGGTCGCGAACTGGAGCCTCTGAAATAGATGTTTGGTTAACGTCTCATGGCAGGAGCGAGGATTCACTGTGACACGCGGAGGCCCGATGGCCTCGAGGCGGAGAGAATAACGTGAGAAAGTAATCCCAAGCTTTAGTGAAAGTGATGCCATGACGCTTCAGCGCATGCGTCAATTCAGCTGGCACTAAGATTATGGACACTATTGGACATTAAGTATCAAAAGTGAGGTATTTATTATGTTAAAGGGCCCCTTGTTGAGTGTTCATTTCTATTATTGGCTTATTTATTTAATTTGAGATAGAGTTAATTGCAGCTTCTTTATATGTCATTGTATCTATAATATATATTGCATCATGATGTGTGTGTGTGTGTGTACTTATTTGTGATCTTTATATGATCTAAATTTAGCTTTCAAATAAGTATGATAACATACATTCGACATAAGTAAACTACCTTGATTAAATATAGGCCCTTTAATTATAACAATATTGGCAATAAATCTCCCTCTAATGTTTTGGGATGTGGCTATCATGAGTCTAACCACCTGTCATTCTAATATCAATTGGCACTTTAGCACAAACAATATGTACTATTGATAAATGTAGTTATTTTGTTTTACCTCACCATAACCCTTGATTTGTCCAAAAACGTATTAAAAATCAATTTGTCTGCTTGTGTTTGGCGAGCATGCATGCGCGCGCAACCTGGATCTACATGTGTCAGGATGTGTTAAGTGAAATAAATCGTTCACTTTACCAAACCCGGCGGTGGAGCTGGATGCGGGCTGAATGGCTGCGGCCTGAGATGGATGGACTGGTGACGGGTGTCACATACGAGGCCGGGACCAGTCGGCGCAATCTGTTCCTCCCCGGTTTAAGTGAAAAGATGGGGAGTTCCCTTCTCCTCGGTGCGTCCACGTCACCGATAAATAATGAGGGAATAATAAACAGTTAACCACCTGCCGGAGCCGCGGCACAATGGGACGGCGCACAGGGAGCCCTCATGCATGGGTAACATATTTACTCAGCCCCTTTCACTTAACGAAGCAGAAAGAGAGCCAAGACAATGGTTAAGTTCATCTGTTTGGTAAACTGGCATGACCGTGTCGGGGGAAGAAGAAGAAGAAAAAAAGAACAATCTAATCATATTCGCATATATTTCACTTGTGCATGGATTATATAACCATACAGGTGGAACAATCTGCAAAACCGTTCATTAATATTGGAATATATTAAATTGGAGTGTCAGTCGTCTTCTGATAATCACTATAAATATATAATCCTCCCTGCAGGGATATAAGGATACCATAAGTGATACACATCAGAAGGTAATCCCTGAGGGGGAATTATCCCACCATAAGTGAACATAAACATAATTAGGTGGTGTCAATATGAATATTATAAAACGCTGAAATATCAATATGAATATCAATACAGTTATTGCATAACAAACGCGCACCAGTGAGGATACTGGAGTTGGCGAGGGGCTCGAAAATACTACAAATGATGCTTTGTACACCAACACGGGGGAAGCTGAATCCTGTGAGAGTGATGGGACCTGAGCTGTGTGTGTGGGGTGGGGTGGGTGGGGTGGGGGGTGTTGTTGGTGGTGGTAATGTTTCAGAGATGTGCTTTTAATGGCCTTAATTCAGTCGCAGCCAGCTGTTTTTTACTCGGCCTGGTAAAGGAGCGGGGACGTGGCAAGCTTGCAAAGCTCGTCGAAATTAGTCTCGGTCAGCCAGAGCGGCCATGCTTCCTGCTAACCATCTGCTGGCCGCGCACAAAGGGAGGATTTCGGGGCAGCCAAGTAAAGGAATATGGGCTCATAAAAAGAAGGAGAAAAAAAGAAAAGCTTTGAAGGTTCTCGGTATACTTAGCGGAGGTGCAGCCGAGGTGGCGGAGCGATGCGCCAACGCATGTTGTGTGCGCAGCGCGCGTCTCAGACGCAAAGCCCCTGATAAGATGCGTTCTCTCTGAAGGATCATTTCACGGAGGCGTTCCCTTTTAATTATTGGACTGAGGGCCAGTTTATATTAGATTGATGTCGAGCCACTTATGGTTGTTTGTGCGCAGTCGCAAATGATGCAAACTGACAGGCTGCTTAACTTGAGACGTAAATGCGTAAAGTTCAGTGTGCGCAAACCGGCTGTCGTTTTTCAAAAAAAAGATATTTTTGTTTTTCAAAAAAGAAAACTTTGCTCACACACACTTTAAATTAAACATTGAGCCTTTCTTCTTCATTGTTTTGTTGTTGAATAAAAACACAGTATTATTGGTTAACATACATTATAATTAAAACATAAATATTATTATTATGTGTATTATTATTTTTTTTTTCGTTAAGTGGAAAAATATATAAAATATGCAAATAAAAAAATAGTTCACAATGTTCACGATCAAGCTTGTGGACGTCATTTTGAATAATGTGACCATAAAAGGCTAAATATAAATACTAAATGTATGTATAAAAGTTTGTTTAAATCTAAATGAAACTTTTCCCAATAGTTTTTATTGCATTTTCTTATTTTAAGCAGGTCTTAAACTGGGAACAATTCAGCGTTTCTTTGCCCCTCCTTGGCTCTGCGGTGCATTTGCGCCTGATTGCTTTGCTTTAACGGGTTTTCAGGCGCAAAGCTGACAGAACACGACGATCAGGCTCCAAGTCGCTTTAATAGGAGTTTTATATGGGGTCTCAGTGTCCGCTCATATGAATGCGTTTTAAATCAAATCACAGATGCACTTTTATTCAGCCGGTTAAAATAGCAGAACAAAACCGTCTTTAGAAAGCTTTTTTTTCTTCGTTTTTTTTATTCCTCTGGAAGAGAAGAGAGGGCAGGAGAGAAAGGCCGAGGGGCGCCTCCTCCGCAGCTGAGGGTGACAGTTAGTTCATGGTTAACAGGATCATGAGCGCGCAGCGCAGGCCGCACACTTCTCCATGTGCGCACTGAGCTGCGGCTCTGCGCCCTGAATGGAGCCGGTGCAGAAAAAGAAGTGATATTTAACACATCTGTTAAAGCGTTTTGATAGCAGAAATCCGTTTAAGACATTATTCCATGACGAGGGCCAGATTGAGTGTTGAGAATCCTATGAACCCCTAACACTGATTTACATTTCATATACGCCGCGCAGCGTTGCCATAAAGCTGGCCAGGATTTAACATAACACGATATATAGTTATATAGTTTAAATACTTTTTATCAGCGTGTATGGTGTATATTTTTATTTTTGCATTGCTGAAAATAAAATAAAAGACTCATTTAAACATTTGTTAACGAGTATATAATATTATATATATATATATATGTATATACAGACTTTATATATATATATATATATATATATATATATATATATATATATATATATATATATATTTATGTGTGTATATATGTGTATATATATGTATGTATACACACGTTATATATATGATGTGTGTATATATATATATGTATATATATATATATATATATATATATATATATATATATATATATATATATATATATATATACATACATACATACATACACACACTTTTTTTTAATAATCTGCATAACAGAAAGACGCCATGAATGAGAACTCATTAAAAGTCCCCATATAATGCCTGAATCTGTAAAGATTGCTCTTTAATTAGGCAGCTTGCCTCAGCCAAACAAAACAAATTGAAAGGAAAGTGGTCAACATGCAAAATTGATGACTGGGCCTCTTTTGTGGTGGGGACATTGTGTGTTGCTTGCTTATGAAGTCTAATGCAATCATAAATTGCGTCCCTCGGCCAATCAGCGGGCCGGGGGACGCGGCATGAAAGCGACCCATGTGGAGAACTTTGTTGAGCCCCATTGTTGAGGCTGTCAGCGCTGAGCTGAGGAAGAGGAGGAGGAGGGGGGGGGGCAGGCCACTATAAAACTCCTCTCCCCAGAGTGAGGAAACCAGAGGAGTAAGCAGCCATTCACACGACTGATTCTCTCCCAGCTGACACGAGGAGTATCTCAGATTTCAACACACTTGCTTTTCCCCCCTTCTCATCCGGGACCATGATGATCCCAAGCGTCCTCGCGCCTCCCGCCTTCTACCCGGGGCTGTACCGGCCCGCCGCCTCCCTGCCGCTGCACCACGCCCTTCCGTCCGGCTTCCCGACCCACTCCAGCTTTCTAGTAGAGGACCTGCTGCGGATAAGCCGGCCCTCCGCCTTCATTAACCGGACTGTCCCGTCGGCGTGCGCCTCTCTGCCCACCGCCACCACCACCGTGTCCTTCTGCGGCGCGCCCGCGGAGCGCGCGTTGGCCACGAACGCGGTGACGCGCGAATCGTGCTCGCCAAAAATGTCGGTGTCGAGCAGCAAGGACCCGACTTTTCTCAAGTTTGGAGTGAGCGCCATCCTCGCACCTTCACCAAAGACCGGTGAGTAGACGGAGCCCGCGCGCCTCCGGGTTGGGTAGACGTGACTTGCTCTCTCTGGGGAATGATTAACATGTGTGATGTTCCTCCACAGCCTCCTCTCACCCTGCCTTCCACTGCCTGCACTCCAAGACCTTCCCCATCCCCTACTTTGACGGCACCTTTCACCCCATATTCAGGACGCCTTATTTCCCAGGTAGGCGCAACTTTTCGCACACACGTCTCCGTCGCTCTCCATCCTCCAGAGCGATGGGGGAACTAATTGCTTTTAAATGTATAACACTGTCACACCCTGCATGTCATTTTATTTCCTTTCTTTGCTCTTTTTTTTTGTTGCCACCAAAAGAAGAAATCACTGTCTTATTAATGGGGAGCTCTGGCCCCTGTCCGGACGCACACACCCACCTCTAATTAACCAATTATCCCAAATCGTCACGCTCTAAATTTGAGGCGGGGTGGCGAGTTATAGCCCCCCCCTTCTCATTCCCTCTTCTGCTTCCCATTGGGGGCGTTTTGGCATTTCTCTGGCCCCGCGTTTTCCCACAGAGCCCGGGGGGCCACCGGGCCGCCGTGGCGGGCAACAAAGCTTTCAGCACCGTGACCAATTTGGTCAGCTCCCACCGGGTGAACCACCCACACACCCCGGAGAGTGACTTTTACCAGGGGGGTGGAGGGGTGCGGGTTGGGGTATGGGGGGTGGGGGGCTGGGGGGGCAAAGGCGTGAACCAGTCATGCACTAATTTCCCTATTAGGCGCTATTGAGAGTTTTCAATATTCTCACAAGACCACATAGCGCGTCGTTGTTCCTGATTCCACAGGGCAGCTACTGTCAGGAGGACGTCCAGTTAGCACAACGCCGACAGGAAAAGTGTCTCGCGCATGGAGGGAGTGGAAGTGAAGCGATTTTTCTTCTTCTTAAAAAAAAGAAGAAAAAAAGAGTCCAACATGCATCCAAATGTCCCAGCTGGGTGGAGCGTTTGTCCCCCTGCAGCGTGCTGCCCGGCCCGTATAGGATAGGTTACCACTGACCTCCAGCCCCCCCCCCTCTCTCTCCCTGCGCCCTCCTTAAACGTCTATTCTCCACGCGGGCCAATCAACGAGTTGAGATAAAGAATCATCTCTTAGAAAAGTCTATGAAGTCTCCAGTCCGTGCTTTCATTCAGACACATCATAATGGAGATGGAGTTTTTTCACGGGCTCAGCTGAAAGCTCTCAACAAAACAACTCCGGCGTCCTGAAAAGCTTTTCGTGTTCATTTAATGAAAATGATTTGAAGGCACGTAGTAGAAGAAGGAGAAGAAGGAGAAAAAAGCGCCATTCCCCTCCGCTCTTCACCCCCCTCCCTCCTCCCTCCTCCCCCTCCCCCGGGCATCAGTATTCTGGTATGCAGTTGTGTTTAGTTTGAAAGTGTAAATCTCCTTTTGTTGGATAATATATGGCCTTCGCCGCCTGTCCAGAGTCTTTTCTGCGTTAGTTCATTACTACACAATTACCGTTCACGGTTTATTAACTCCTCTATCCGCCCTCACAGGGTTCCTTAAAGGATATGCTACCTCTTTACCATACCAATGCGGCTGGGGACCGGCCAATGTGCTAATTAGTCACCTCGTGCCATTTCACTCAAAACGGAGACGTATTGCACAGTTCTAAAGGGAGAAAAAAAACTTCCAATAATAACCAGTTGAAAAGTATACGGGCTTTTATCATTATACTCATATAGATGTCTTGAGTGGGTTTGAGCTTGTGGAATAGATATAATAGAATATGTTGAGCTCGTTGCTCATTTGGGTCGTTTTAAGAAGCATTCATTTCCCCGATTTTCTTTCTTTCTAAGATGTGCTGAATAAAACAACGCTAACAAGTTTCCAATATCTCCTCTTTGTTTGTGTTATAGCATCTTCATCCATTGTTCCCATTCCCGGGACCTTTTCTTGGCCCCTGGCCGCCAGAGGGAAACCCCGCAGAGGGATGCTGAGGAGGGCGGTGTTCTCCGATGTGCAGCGCAAAGCCCTGGAGAAAATGTTCCAGAAACAGAAATACATCAGCAAGCCCGACAGGAAGAAGTTGGCCTCCAAGCTGGGCCTGAAAGACTCACAGGTAAATAAAGAAACACTTCACAAGCGACTCAAGTCCGTATGCGTAATGTGTGCGTAATAACGCTGTTGCGCATTCCCGATGCGCTTGACACAGAATTTTTTTTTTCACTCACCGTTTTTTCTTCTTCTTTGTTCTCGCCATCTTTAGGTGAAAATCTGGTTCCAGAACCGGAGAATGAAGTGGAGGAACTCCAAGGAACGAGAGCTGCTGTCGTCCGGCGGCTGCCGCGAGCAGACGCTGCCCACCAAAGCCAACCCGCACCCGGACCTCAGCGACGTGGGCAAGAAGTCCTCGGCCGAGGAGGAAGACGAGGAAGAGGAGTTTAGAAGAGAGAGACTCAGGGCGGACTCCAGCATCTCCTCTCCATCTCTTTGCAGTAAGCACTCGGACTTCTCGGAGTCAGACGAAGAAGAAATAACAGTATCTTAATTTATTTAAAAAAAAAGAAAATATAGAGCGCCTATAACCCACGTTTTGTTTTCATATGAGACTGTGACCAGATTAGCAAGAAGCTGCCGACCGCATAAATGTCATTGTTATAAAACAAACACACACAAAAAAAGTTTCTCTCAAGTTTGTTGCTTCATCGGCGCATGCGCACTGTACAGGATCTGCTTCTGGGACACAATTTGCTGTTTTGCACAGCTTTGTTCAATTGTACAGTATTTTGTACAATTTTGTATGGACATTTCATGCCAAGAATATTGAGTTACTTTTACCTTGAATAGAGTTGTTTATTGAACAAAATGTAGCTATTTCGTTATTAATTTATATGAATTTCTTTATTAAGTATGTTGTCTTATGTGCTGTATATATGTTTATTTCACACTTTTTTGTACAATACCAAATAAAATTGTAAACAATTCCAAGTCAAATGTGTGTTTGTTTGTTGTTTTCTTCGTCGAAACATCCACCTGCCTTTTCCAGAAGGGGCTATGGTTCAAAGAAAATAAATATATTCATTTATTTTTAAGTACATTTTCAACCCCAGATACCTTCATAAACCTCAAATTATTTATATCCCTAAAACAAATAGAAGTTGTGTTCATTACAAATCACATAAAACAGACTAAATCAAAACATTTTCACCCAAAACGTTCTAATTTTTAACACCAAAACGTATCGATAGATATATTTTTATTTAGCTGCCCCAATATTCACCAGTTTCACAGCACGACACATACACTTTAATCTGAAATCCAAAGTACTCATTCATGTCTCACAGGAGGATTAAGGGGGACTTGTAGGCTTATTTATCTCAAACATGGGGAAAGTTAAAAGGATATATCTAGAAATAGTGAATGCTTATAACCCAATTAGAAAGTATGAATATTATTTGGGGAAATAGGACTCTAAAGAGGTTTGGTAAATTAGATATAGTCCCTGCCTGATATCTTGCTTTGTAAAATAAGTTATACATGTGAGTCTGTGTGTTACCAGTGAAACATGGGCCCAAAGACTGTGTTTAAAATGGCACGTACTTCATAAGTATGATGTAAAAGTGAAGATGTAGTTTGTGGATTTAATATAGTATGCAGTCCACTAAATGAGTATGGGAGCAAGTTTAAACTCAGCCAATGTTATTCGGCTCTATTTCATACAACAAGAGTTTCTCATCTAAGGATCTTGATGAAAAGTGTCATGTGACGTCAACATTTATTTGTACAAGTTTGTGTGTTAAATGTCTTTATTCAAAGGAGAACTAGTGTGTCTATGAATGCAAATCCATGATATAAACATGGTACCATGGAAGCTGAACACTGAAGCAACATTGTTCCACCGCCAGAACAAAGTCTGTGAAATCTTTGAGTTTGTTGTATTAATTAAGACTCACCACAATCCTGAGTTTGGGATGTAAACTGAGGAGTTAACGTTCACTTTGCCTCTTCATATTTTTAACCTCATCCTCCAGCAATCACACAGGCAACTGCAGCCACAGAGGAGGAAGAAGAGCAGAGCAGAAAGCTCTTCATCCATCCAACCAACCCGCACGGCAGCCTCATCGTGGCTCTCAGAAGCCGCTCATGGCTCTCCAGAGGGCCTCTCTGTCGCCCTCTGGCGGCAGCTCGGCCGCACTGCAGCCGGGCCGGACCTGGAGGATCGGCGGGAATGAAGAAAGCCTCTTTGGGAGCTTTAGTAAGAGGTAATGACGGATTATAGCGGCTTTAAATCAGTGAAAAAAAATAAACAGCTTCTGAGGTAAAAATAAGTATCTCAAGCGAGGATGGAGAATTGTAAATGTTCCTTTATTTCACTAAACTATTACATTTGATGATAATTTATATACGATTTTTGAATGAAGTATGTTCTCGTGTGACTTTTTAGTTGTTATTTTACCACACAACCTTTTTTTATGACTTTACTTTCCACATACTATACCATGACTCTTTTATGCATTTCTTTGACATCCTTTACATCCTTTTTTAAGGCATATTGTACGATAACGCATTTGAAAATACTACTATGGCTTTTATATTGCTTTTCTGTACCACGTACAATATATACTGTTAAAAGGCCATTGACAAGACTCGGCCATTGCCACGCCCCCTTTTCAATCCCCAGAGCCGCCACACCTGAGAGTCATCAGTCATCAGATCAATATCCGGCTTCCGTTTTAGTTTCTATCTGTTAATCATTACTTTACTGCTATATGTTCTTATTTTTTTACTATACCTTTTTTTTTTGTACGACTTCTTTTGAGATATTTTTAATGACTTTCATGCCCTTTTTTTAACTGTCGCTCAGTAGTCGACGGTTCGATTCCCTCTCTGCTCGTCCATCGTGACACTTGGGCTCCGGTCTAAGAGTCCTGATGGGAAGGTGGCGTCTTGGATGGTAACTCCATCAGTGTGTGAATAATGACGTGCAGTTTTTACTATCTACTAAACTCTTTTAATTCAAATGCCTTTTTGGACATTACATTTTTTACACATACCTTTTTTACATATTTGAGATTTGTAAGAATTTTCCAAAACCTAATTTATAACTGTTTTGACAAAAGATACTATTCTTTTACTTTTTCCCCCGAAGGATACATTTCATACATAATATACTTCCACTTCTTAATGAATTTCTACGACATACTATGACTTTTTTGAATGCATTTTATTTTTTTGACATCGTCTGACTTTCAAAT
The DNA here is from genome assembly GCA_036178185.1 of Liparis tanakae. Classification (NCBI taxonomy): domain Eukaryota; kingdom Metazoa; phylum Chordata; class Actinopteri; order Perciformes; family Liparidae; genus Liparis; species Liparis tanakae. The sequence continues at coordinate 25,575,299 of CM070104.1, read as the reverse complement.
GCCTCCCGAGACATTCTATAATATGAGATTTTAAATACTTTTTTCAACCTACTATAATATGACTTTTCTATGATTTATCTTTTACATAATATACCTTGACATTTTGCACTACACACTATATTATGACTTTATGATTGCAAACATTTCCAAGTGGTTTTTTTTTTCTCCAAGGAACTATTTGACAAAAAATTCAATCATAAATAATCATTAATTTTATTGAATCACAATAACTTAAGACTAGTACAGTGAGCCCTGGCCAGACCAGTGATGACAAACTGCATCAATCCGCTTCGATGTAAAGAGACTGTACACAAAATACTCCTTTTCAAGTACTGTAACAAATCAGCTAGAAAAAGTCATCAAAATTCTGCAAGATAATCAACTATTTACACGGTTATGTTACATACAAAAAAATGTACATAGCAAAGAAGGCTTAACATTCATTGAGTTTGAGTAATAAACTGACAGACGGGTCAAATGCTTTCACGACATCCAAACCTCTCGGAGCAGACTTCACTCGTTGTGCTTTACAAGGACCCGAGCAGGAGGGCCTCTAAAACCTACAGGGACGTACGGACATGGACACAGAACACGGGGCGAACATCGGAAAACGTCCGAACACACCTGACTCCATGCTGTATGTTTCGGGCAGTGCTTAAAAACCACGCGGGGGGAGGGGGAGGGGGGGTCAGGATGAATGTTGCATAGGATCCATGTGACTAAAACACTGAAAGCTGTGGACGTTGTGCTGGATGACATAACAACCCCCCCTGCTGGGAGGTTTACAAAAACAAAACAAAAAAGTACATTATTCTTTACATGTTTAAACCACAGAAATGATGTCAAACCGTTTTTTACATCGTCATTCAACCACACGTACCGTTATACCTTTTAATTAGCCTCCGATTTATCACATCCCTATAAACAAAGCAGCATCGACACTAGCTTCTCACGTAAAAAGAAAGCACGGCTGAAGGACGACGTCAACACGGCGCCCTGGACTCGCCTCGCCCCGATCCACCCGCAGAACCTTCCGAAACACAACGATATATTTATCTTCTCTCGCTAGTGGTCCACATATTTACACCAGCTTCACAGCACAGAGGCGACACATGCACACACTTTAAATCAGGAGCCCAAAGCGAGGCTTCTCATTGGGCGTCTCCGTCCCACGGGCCGGGGAGCCCTGTTTGTTTACAGCCGTTTGGACAAATAAAACAATAGAAAATCTGCTAATGCGCATAGTCTGTTAGAAAAGAGTAAGGCATTGTTTGAATTCAGTCCGGCACCAAAAGAGAGTTGTGCTACGACGGCCTGTCGGGGGCCCGGTGCTGCGAGGAGATCTCAGGGGGTCAGGGGGTCGTCGAGGGGAGGAGTGGCGGAGCCGTCGTTTGGTGAAGTTACAGGAAGTTACAAACACGGTGGAAGTTTTTAGAGCATAAACCCAGTCATGGTGAATGGTTACTTCCCGGAAGGTCTTTGTCTTTTTGGGCAAACGAGGACCGCAGAGGGGTAAACGAGATTTAGTTCTTGCCTTACGGAATAAATTAGAGACGTTAGTGCCGGTTTACGGCTGTGTTGTGTACTTTATTAATGTTACTCTGCTCCAGTTTAAGGGAGCTACTGTGTGCTAGCGAAGGTTTCTCAGACGGTGGTTACACAATGTTCCTACAGTCTTATTTTACGTTTATACCACACATTTGCATTTATAAAAAACAGCTCTCTCTCATTTGGGATGGAGTTTGGGATGTTTTAATTAACAACCCCGTTGAGTGAGCCGGCTGTGGGACGTAAACGTCCCACAGCCGGCTCACTCAACGGGGTTGTTAATGTATAATATTATAATTTTTAATTTTATAATTTTTAATGTATAATATTGTTATGTTCACCGTGACCCGTTTTATCCTCCGGCAACCTCACCGGCACACACAGAGGAGGAAGAGGAGCAGGCAGCTGCTGGCTGTTCATCCTTCCTTTCGGGGCGTCTGTATCGCCACCTGCAGGCGGCTCCGCCACACTGCAGCCCGCCGGCTGTGACGCTGATGACGGTGATGATGACGGGCGGTGTGCTTTTTATGTTGTTTCAGTCTGAAGTAGAAGTCCGGCTCCCGACAGAGGAGCCACTGGCCACAGCGGTGAAAAACAACAACAACAACAACAACAACAACAACAAACTAAACAGCGCAGGGCGTTATAAACGTGTTGCCCGTTTTCTGAAATGCGATTTGAACCTGTTTTCTTTTCTTCTTCTTTTTCTTCTTTTTTTTTATATTTGGGTTACCTGCACCCAAATTAAGGTGGCTGGATTTTGTGTCGTAAAACTTGACTCCAAAGAAAGAATGTTCTCACAGTTCGGATAAAAAAAAAAAAAGAGAAGGTCCCCCCCCCCCCCCCCCCGAATGAATCCGGATCACAGGGTCGACTCCAGCGACGTGTCCAGGACGTCGTCATGGTGACCGTTGCTGTTGGAGTCGCTGTCGTAGCTCTGCGGGCTCGATGACGTCGCCGCCTCCTTCAGACGCATCAGCATGTTCATCTGTCAGCAAGAGCAAGTCAGAAATGTCAGAAGCAACTTTCAAAGGCTCTATATTATATATACACACACATATATATATATATATATATATATACACACACACATATATATATATATACACACACATATATATATATATACAGAAATATATATATATATATATAAATATACAGAAATATATATATATATATATATCAGTCTATTCTGTATTTAATATATATATATATATATATCAGTATATTCTGAATTTAATATTTATATATCAGTCAATTCTGTATATATATATATATATATATATATATATATATATATATCAGTATATTCTGTATTTATATATCAGTATATATATATATATATATATATATATATATATATATATATATATATATATATATATATCAGTGTATTCTGTGGAGTTTGCATGTTCTCCCCGTGGGTTCTCTCCGGGTCCTCCGGCTTCCTCCCACAGTCCAAAGACATGCAGCAGGTTAATTGATCTCTAAATTGCCCATAGGTGTGAATGTGAGAGTGAATGGTTGTCTGTCCCTATGTGTGCCCTCGATGGACTGGCGGCCTGTCCAGGGTGTCCCCTGCCTTCGCCCTATGTCAGCTGGGATAAGCTCCAGCGACCCTAATGAGGATAAGCGGTATTGATAATGGATGGATGGATGTATTCTGTATTTATATATCAGTATATTCTGAATAATATAAGTATATTCTGTATATGTATATAAGTATATTCTGTATAATAGGAGTTTAAACTCTAAAGTAAGTCACTGATACTAGTTAAATATGTTCTCTTTACTTGATATATTTAACTTAGTTTAAGATAGTGGTTCGTTTTTAATGTATTTAAATTAGTTTGTTGTGTTTCAGTTTCTTATTTGAATCATGTCTGTGTTTGATTTAGATTTGAGTTATTTGTTCATTCGGGCATGTAAAGAGGCTTTAATTGTTTACACTTATTTTCGCAATAAAAATCTCCATCACAAGCTACGAGGCTAAGGAATGTTAGCGGACACTGATTCACACTTCTGGGCTCTAATGCTGTTTCCAAGGTCAAGAATAAACTTCTCGTGTCTCGTGAAGCGCCTCCTCTGCACCTGAGCATGACTCCTCCCCCTTCTCGTGTCTCGTGAAGCGCCTCCTCTGCACCTGAGCATGACTCCTCCCCCTTCTCGGTCCTTCCTGCGTACTCTCGCTCACCAGTGGGTCGGCGTCGCTGTCGCTCTGCGCCGGCTCCTTCCGGACTCCTTCCCTCGGGGCCAGGTAGCCGTCGAACCCCACGTCCTCTGGGCGGAGCTGCAGCAGCGGGGGCCAATCGGCCGGCGTGGACGTGGCCGACCACGGGTAGGTGTCGATCACCCAGGAGGCGGGGTCCTCCCACGCAGCCCTGCGGCCGTAGAGCTGCACAGAAACACAGAAACACAGAAACACGGGATGTAGAACTGAAACGCTCCGAGGGCCGAAGCTCCCGAGGAGCAGATCCTCTGAAGTCGAGGGTCAGAGGTCATATCATCAAAAAAATCAGAGTATAGCATGTCGTAAAGGTAGAAAATAATACATAGTGTGTTAGGTTATAAAACAATAATGCTAGTGGTGCAACTATGTCACAGTTAAATTGCCTGACTGTATTTCTTTACTCTATGGAAAATGATTTCTCCCTGCTTTATTTATTTATAGTTTTGTTACTATAGTATTGTTTTTGTTTCTTTATTTGCATATGTGTTTTTTGTTGTTATTTTTTTGTCCTGTACTTCTCTATGTACAAAGAATCTGAAAAATTGAAATATGTGTATGTGAGATTTTGAACACTAATAAATAAATAAAAAAAATAAAAAAACAGTAATGTTAAATGGCTCTTACGGTGACGGCATAAGTCTCTCAGAAAATGTTGAGTTAAAAAAGAAAATTACAGCAGAAGTAATTTAAGGTCATTTTCTTAAAGAGCACGTTTTTGTCCTTTTATTAAACTAAACGTCTGTTATTGATCGTATCTAACCAACAGCATGTCACTTCTGTCTCTACGTGTCGCGTTAACACCCCCCCCCCCCCCCCGTAGCATCACGCAGCACCAGAAGTCGCATACAAATTATACGTAAAAAATACCATATAAAAAGAAATATTTGGCTTTTTATGGCTCTCCCAGTCAAAAAGCATCCTGACCCCTGCTCTAGCATGTCATAAAAAAAAGTATAATATAGATATAGTATTGTAAGTTATAACGATAAAACCACATAGTATGTCATAAATAAGTTATAGCATATTATTTTTTATTTATTTTTGTGTATATAAAAAAAAAAAAGTCACATTGTATTTTGTCATATAGAGTTTTGGGCCGAATGCCAACGTGAAAACACGGAGGCATACACGGTGTTCCCTTATTTCTCCCCTGAACTGAGCTCATTCACTCACAGGTTGCATTCTGGGAATTAGCCGCCGCTGCCTAATTCAATCAGATGCTAATTACACGCGGATTAAAAGTACAAATTGAATCCATTTCCCTTTGATGAACACGACCCCGTCCGCCTCGGAGGGCCGAGCTGAACGGCTTTACGATTCCCCGACTCGTTACACTTCTACTTCAATCGGACGGATAATTTTAACGCCCCCCTCAGGATCAATCACGTCTTTTTCAATTATGAACCGTTTTCCTTCTTACGGCTGAAGACACGGTGAACGCCACGGGACTGAGATACAACGTGCAGGGTTCTTACACATTCTGACCGATGGATTTCCAGGACTTTTCCATGACTTTAAACCAAATTTCCATGACCAAACTGAAATCTCGTTTTTTACATGAAACATTTAGAAAATGTTGCGTATTGAGAGTACGTCGCCTTATATTTTCAGCATCTTTCTTTAAAAAAACAAACATATTAATTATGTGTGATTATAATAAATTTCCATGACTTTTCCCAAACTTTTATGATTTAAGTTTTTTTCCATGACTTTTCCCAAACTTTTATGATTTACGTTTTTTTCCATGACTTTTCCCACACTTTTATGATTTACGTTTTTTTCCATGACTTTTCCCACACTTTTATGATTTACGTTTTTTTCCATGACTTTTCCCACACTTTTATGATTTACGTTTTTTTCCATGACTTTTCCCACACTTTTATGATTTACGTTTTTTTCCATGACTTTTCCCACACTTTTATGATTTACGTTTTTTTCCATGACTTTTCCCACACTTTTATGATTTACGTTTTTTTCCATGACTTTTCCCACACTTTTATGATTTACGTTTTTTGCCATGACTTTTCCAGGCCTGGAAATGACCGTTTTAAAATTCCATGACTTTTCCAGGTTTTCCATGACCGTACGAACCCTGAACGTGTATCTCTTTGTTCTTCTGGCCAGAGCATCATCAGCTCTAATTTCCCATCTCTCGCGTTTACCTGCAGTCCCTCCCGTACGGCCTCCAGCATGTAGGGGATGACGGAGTAGTTCCAGAGGTCGGTGAACCACACTCGGGATCCCTCCACGTCCATGGGGCAGGACAAGAAGAGCCGGGGTCCTGCACGCCACAGAGCGGGGGGGGTGAGACGCCGGTCGCCTCCACACATTTGACGAACAAACAGAGCATCGCTCCCCCGTCTCAACCGTGCGTCCTTCTGTTTACCGATGGTGACGTCGGAGGAGCTGTGCGCCTCCAGGAAGCGGTTGAGGTGGTGCCAGACCCGCGGCATCCAGTCGATGATCCTCACCAGCTCCATGTTGCGCGTCCGGCTGCCGATCTCCGTCTCGATCAGCTTCCTCCTCAGGTGGCGGCCCAGGAAGCCTTTCACCGGCTCCACGTGGTTGGCGCACAGCACCCACCTGATCGGAGGACAGACGCTCAGTATATTCAGGGTTCTTACACATGTTGATCAAGGGATTTCCATGACTTTTCCATGACTTTTCCAGGACTTTAAACTGAAATCTCGGTTTATACATAAAAAAGTGAGAACATTTAGAATTTAAACAATGTGAATTCCAAAGCATACCGTATACATTTAATGAAACAAATGAATAACAGACGATATTTTATTTAAAGAATAAACATTTGCTTCCCGAGCTATGGGCGACGAACTTTCCAGTTAAGGTGCGTTCACTTGCAACGCGGAAAAAAAAGAAAATTGCACCAGTATGAGAGCAGAGCGTATGTCGGCTTATATTTTGAGTCTTTCTTTCTAAAACAGATTCATTATTTCAAACTCGACGTAAATGAACATGTGAATATAACAAATTTCCATGACTTTTCCAAAACTTTTGTGACTTTTCCAGGCCTGGAAATGACCATTTTAAAATGTCATGACTTTTCCAGGTTTTCCATGACCGTACGAACCCTGTAAATACGTGACCGCCGTTTACCTGAAGTTGTGGTGAAGCTGCAGGTTGGGGGCCGAGGACGTGGCCTGGCTCATGGTGCCGATGATGTAGGGGCTGAAACGAGAGAGACGTGATGATTGTTATGTTTCAGTCGAGCCGCTGAGGGTTTGACGTTGTGCGCTGAGCACTATTTTGTTTAACTGCCATTCTGTACAAATGTACATACACTACCGTTCAAAAGTTTGGGGTCACCCAACGAGACAATTTCGTGTTTTCCATGAAAACTCACTTTTATTTATCCAATGAATTGCAAAATGAATAGAAAATATAGTAAATACATTGACAAGTTTAGAAATAATGATTTTTATTTTAAATATGAATTGTGTTCTTCAGACTTCAAACTCAAAAGGAAGGCCAGTTGAAAAGCTTCTCTGACCAGCATAACTGTTTTCAGCTGTGCCAACATAACAAAAGGGTTTTCAAAAATTCTAGATATTACATTTTTTTTTAAATGGCCGTTTCAACCTAGAATAGTCATTTACCACGTTAATAATGTATAGAGTGCATTTCTTAATAATTTAATGTTATCTTCATTCAAAAAACATGCTTTTCTTTGAAAAATAAGGACATTTCTAAGTGACCCCAAACGTTTGAACGGTAGTGTACTTTTGACAAATCTGCATACTTTTTTATTTCTCACACTAAATAAGCAGCCGGGTATCGAAATGTAACATCGTCTTTTTGGCTTGATTGAGCCGACGCGGGCGCCGTGTGAGAACTGACCAGTGCTGGTAGTTGCAGTTGAAGACGCCGTTGAAGATCTCTCCCAGGGAGCTGACGTGGTGCAGGTTGTCCAGAATGACCACCAGGGGGGTGTCTGACCCCGGCACGCCGCTGCACTGCTCGGCCAAACCCGACAGGTACTGACGCAACTCCTACACAGAGAGAGAGGGGGAGAGAGAGGAGAGAGAGAGAGAGAGAGAGAGAGAGAGAGATGAGAATTTGTTTGTATGTTCTTGTGCGTTCAGGGTTTCATACACTAAACCTTTCTGATCTAAATAAACAGAAGGTGTAGATCAGACTCTTTGCTGTGATGATCTTCGTTGTCCTGATGATGTGAATCAACCATCAGGTGCCCTAATTCTACCAAACAGCAACAATTATAGTTGTTTCTTTACCTGTTAAATGCACATTCTTCCTCTTTAGTTACCTTTAGGAAACTATACAAATAGTAACTCGAGCCTGAGTGAGGTTTTTGGTTCTTGAGAAACTTTTGCTTCCAGTTCCTTATATTTACTGCTTTTTAAAAAATGTTTATATATATATATATATATTTATTTTAAGGCAAGTACACAAAGAAACAGTGCAGTTGTGATACATTTAGAATTTTTCTTCCCCCCCCTCAAGCATTCAAGTCAACAGTATCATTCTTATGGACAAACTCCCTCCCCGACCAACAACTTCTTAATTGAGGATACACAAAACAAAACAAATCAAAACTAAAACTAAACTAAACTAAATCTAATGAAAAATAAAAATAAATACAAATGAATTAAGAATTAGTAAATGAACAGTTATATAAAGTCAACGATACACGATAGCTGCTCGCATATATTTACTGCTTGAAGTACACAAACTGGATTAGTAATTCAGGGTAAGGGTCAATCATCAGAATCAATTAAATAAATTGATGCACGGATTAAAAAAGGGATCTGCCATCGTGTGTTCGTGACCCGCTCGTGTGCCTTTCTTTACCTTGCTGGACTTGTGGTCCACGTTGAAGGTGACGACGGCGTGCGGGGTCAGAGGTCGGCCCTCCAGCAGCAGCAGGTGTCGCGACAGCTGATTGGCCAGGTAGGTCTTCCCCGTGCCGCTGGGGCCCGACAGGATGACGCGGCGGTGCTCCTTCAGCAGGGAGACGTAGCGCTGCAGCATCGGCTTGGGGATCAACGTGTCGAACACCAGCGAGTCCACGTTGTCGCTCCTCACACCTGGACGCACACGGCAACACATTCGGGTCATTCGTCCGTGCCTGCGTCGGTCCGGTTACGCAAAAGACGGATGGGTAACACGCTGCTGCTCCGGAGGGAGTGATGGGCACCTTTGAGGCGGATGTTGATGGTGTTGCTGTCCCCCACCAGGTAGCCGCAGGGCAGCAGCTCGGGGGAGTGCGCCGCCTTGGGGACGCTGGGCCGGTGGATATCCCCGATGTTGTAGCCCTCCACGCTGTCGGAGCTCAGACCCAGCTGGCTCACCGGGTCCACGTGGGTGATGTACTCCTGTCGGGGGGAAAGTATCGGCGTTTAACTTTCTCCAGAGGGATTTTGAACTTTTTTCTGATTCTCAATCCAAATCAAAAACAGAAGGAGATGTAAACCGCCGAGACAGTTTCAAGACGCTGAATACTTTTAGTTTCCTTTCAAAGACTCCAAACCCAAGCGGTCTGGAAACTCCTTTTTTATGTTTAGAAGAAGAAGAATAGAAATATACTTTATTAATCCCCAAAGGGAAATTTGTGTAAAATTCAAACGGCAAAATAAACAAAAGTCACGGGGAAAGTTGCGGAAAAAAGTATTACGGTCAATTGTCCGACTGTAACCCAGACCAGCGTGAAATAAAATTAAAAAAAGAGAGGAAAAGTGTAAGAAAGACTAAAAAAAAAAAAAAATGGGGAGCTACTGCGACAGGCAGCCGTTGGCACGGCGCCATTTTGAATGAATGAATGAAATGAAATATACTTAATTAATCCCCAAGGGGAAATTTGTTGACAACAGAAGCAGCACCGATAAAACTAAACACAATAAAATATAAGTAAAAGAAAGAAAGAAAGTGACAGTGCATAAAGTAAAGTGTGAGTGAAATATAAAATACAAAATAACATAAAATAAAATATATATGTATATATACACAGCATATACACAATATATATGTAAATGTAAATATAAATAAAGCACTGTAAAATTAAATAAAATATAAAATATATAAAATATATAAATAAATTATATATTTTAAGATTTTTTTTACCTTGAAAAGGCGCCGGACGACTCCGTCCAGGACGTCCCACTTGGTTTTACCGCTCACGCCGATGCAACCGATGAGAAACTGACGCGGCCGGCCCTCCTGCGGTGGGAACAACACAACACCACTGGTATGAGACACCAAGAAGGCGGATGCTGGTACATTTATTGGCGATCACAAGGAACAAGAAGAAAGTGCTTCCTCACCTCGCCCCACTTGCCGGCCTCGTCCAGGCTGACGACCATCTTCACGTGTCGGCCCTCCTTCCTCATCCCTCCGTCTCCGCCGGTGTCGTCCAGCAGCATGTCTGACAGGGAGGCGGAGCAAAGTCAGACGGGGCTTCTACGTTTGGATTTAAGTCGAGCGTCTTCAAGTTTTCTGTTTTCTGCAGAAAGCCGACTTACTAACGGAAGCTCGTAAGTGTACGGCCTGTAAATGCACTGTTTCGAAGACATAGATTTGCTCTAACGTTTAAGTTTGGTTGAAGCCTATCCAGTATCTCGTGTGTGGTGGTCGTACCCAGGCTGGTGGACTCGCTGGTGGTGAGGTTGAGGCTGTGCTGCGAGAGGCCCGGCCCGGCCCCCTGAGCCTGGCCGTGTGCGTGATGACGGGGAGGAGAGGAGGAGACGGAGGCCTGGGAGCCCATCCTGCTGCCCTGATTCTCCACCTTCAGACGGTCATTCTCCACCTTCAGCTTCTCGATCTCCACCTGCAGGCACACACGGATGAAAAAAAAAATGTTTAAAAATTCTGAACTTAAAGTACACAGGGTTCTTACACATGTTGACCAGTGGATTTCCATGACTTTTCCATGACTTTAAACCAAATTTCCATGACAAAACTGAAATCTCAGTCTAAACATGAACAATGTAGAAAATTTAGCGTATTGAGAGCGTACGCCGGCTTATATTTTGAGTGTCTTTCTTTAAAAAACATATTAATTATTTAAAACTCGGCGTGAATGAACATGTGATTATAACAAATTTCCATGACTTTTTCAAAACTTTTATGATTTAAGTTTTTTCCATGACTTTTCCAGGCCTGGAAATGACCATTTTAAAATCCCATGACTTTTCCAGGTTTTCCATGACCGTACGAACCCTGAGTATAACTTCAACTAATGTGCTTGTTTCCAAATAAATGTCTCCTTTCAACTTTCTCTAACATCAGACCAGGGGTTTAGTTGTAATGAATCAAATCACAATCGCAATGCGATATGTGCACAATTAATATTAACAATACTCCTAAAACTCAGTTAAATAAAAAAGCATTAAGCCAAATTAAAACAGAGCTAAGAGGAAAAACACAAAGAATTATCTAAATTCGACTGACATAGTTTCTCTATCACATGTTAACTCTTCATTCAATCGTATTAATCGTGTGTTACATGTGTGTTATTACCTGCATGCGGTTCATGGCCTCCCGGAGCTGGTCCAGCTGGTGGGCGGAGCTTAGCGCCTCCAGGCGGATATCGGTGAGTTTCATCTCCTTCTCCCGGAGCTCGCTGCGCAGCTGCATCACCGTCTCCGCCTCGCTGTCCAAACACTCGGACAGCCTGCGCGACACGAGAAAAAAAAGCCGACGGCGTTTTAGCGGGGGGCGAGCCGAGCGGAGCGGTTCGGTACGGGCTGATGGAGAACCACGTACAGCGAGCTGGAGTGCGTGTTCCGGAGCATGTGGCAGTTGGCCGAGGAGCCGTTGTGCGGCAGCTTGGGGGACGACGGCAGCGACGAGTCCGTCATCTCCTCGATGTCGGAGTGGGACGAGGCCGACTTGGGAGACTTCTTCTTGCTGAACGCTTGTTTGAAGGAGCTCCGCAGCTGCAAGGGGGGGGGGGGGGGGGACAGAAGGAGAGACGGTGAGCCGGCGACGCCACGCAGCTCGCACACACACACGAGAGGGAGAGGAGGAGGTGTGCCGGGAGGAGAGAGGAGGAAGACAGCTGTGAAGAAGTGCACGTGAGTCAAAGGGAGTAAGGAATTAAGGGTGGACCGTCTTATCGCTCGAGCCACAGCTCCACACGCGAGAGAGGTGAATACTTATGGCTCATTGGTTTGTTTTTTTCAAAATACTAAATCTGGAATCGGATCGTTTTTTTTATATTATCGGTGAAGATGAATGTTAAGAAACTGGATGTTTTTATTTTTTTGGGGTTGTTGTTGTTTTTGGAGGGGGTGGGGGGTACGTGTATATGTATGTGTGTATATGTATGTATGTGTGTATGTATGTGTGTATGGATGCAGGTGTAGGTATGTGTGTGTAGGTACGTGTATGTGTATGTGTGTATGTGTATTTATATGTATATATATATGTATGTGTATGTGTATATGTATATGTGTATGTGTATGTATGTGTATATATATATATATATATATATGTATATATATATATATATATATGTATATGTGTTTATGTATATGTGTATGTGTATGTGTATGTATGTGTGTATATATATATACATATATATATATATATATGTATATATATATACGTATATATATATATATGTGTTTATGTCTGAGGTCTTTGTAATTGTTTTATGTTTATATCACTAAACAAATAAAAAATGTAAGTGACAAAAAAAAAGAAAGTGGATGGAAAGTGGATGTTAGTTTCTTCTTGGATGTAATAAAAGAATAACGTGTGACGTTGTTTACAGGATTTAATACAGACGCCTGAGAGGAGCGCTCGCTTTCTTTACAGACTTTGCGCTGCTAATTACTTGTAGTACTTGTACTTGTAGTTATTTACTAATCCTGCATAATTTGAGATAACAGTGTGAATTTTCTCTTGATTAAAAAAAATGTCAATGTTTCCTATGCTGTACTGTAAAATAAAATGTAGAAAAAAACAAAATAATGAGCCATATGCAACCAGACCCAAGGTCCATCTCGGTGTGTTTGCTCACCGTTTGTGTTCAAAGGGAGAAATCCACCGTGTGTACTCGTCTGCTATCACCGCTTCTCCTCCTACGAGCTTCTCAACTGAGTTTGAGAAATGGCGTCTCTGCTGAAGACGGATCTGCAAGCCGCTGCTACAACGTATTCTCACTCAATTTCTATGGAAGCTCTGAGAGGACAGTTAGAAAAACGGTCTACGTCTGATTAAAATAGTTTTCTTGTGTGTGACTTTAAAAAAAATGAGAATGTTTTGCCAGGATCATCTTTATAACTTCCTCAACAAGTGGGAAGAACTTGTCGCTGCACTGACAACATGAGGTACGAGTTATGAAAGCTGCATTTCACATTGAAGAAAAGAGGAATGCTTTTAAATTAGATTTAGAATTGTAGATTTAGTCTCAGCCCCTTGTGGCCAGAATTAGTATTACAACAACAAACACTTTCATCTGCTGAAACTTTATTCTGTTCACTTGTTTTTGCAGATGAAAAATAACCAACTAAGCAAAATCATCCTGTTAGAACTTTTTTTTCTCCCCACAGGTGATTTCTTTATAAAGATGATCTTGACAAAACATTTTCCGACCTGTTCTCAAGTCATGAACTATTAAGAATTATATTTCTTCTCACTTTTCTAATAATGTTGAGGACAAATTGGTCTCGTTATCTCTTCTACAATATTTTGTTCTTTGTAGCTTTTTTTGCCTTCAAACATCTCAACAAGTTTGTCATGTCAAATAGTTTGTATCCAGACACACAGGCTACACCGAATGTCCTGTGGATGACAGCGGGAAAAGTATTTTCTGGTGGATTCTCCCTTTAAAGAGCCGGCTCAGGTGTCATATAAGCAGTGTTCAGGGAGAGGCAGTGTTGGGGAGGAGAGGACAGACACTAAGGTGGCAGCAGAGGACAGGAGGAAAAGGACAGAGGTTAGTGACCTAGAGAAAGTGCGCTTGGTTTCTTTCAGCGTACCGTCCTTACCTCATAGACCTGCCACATGAAGCGAAGCACAGGAAGACAGAGAGACAAAACAGCACATGTTCATATGGGGGTGGGCTCTGCTGTTTACGGAGGGACACAGACTAAACCAGAGGCCCGTACAGGAAGAACGCTGACCTCCAGGCAGCTGCACGCTAATGCTACACAACAAGCACCATGAAGCGGGAGGGGGGGGGTCCAACACACACCGCCCCCATACACATCACACACACAACGCACAGCACCTGCACAGAGGGGCCTCCTGTGGGGTCTCATCCACACACACTCTGGCAGCTGGAGGCACATCCACACGGGTTGTTTATTATCACTGTGACCTAAAGCAGGAAACTCCACGCACGCCGCTCGTCCGGAAATTCAACATCGGGATGGGATTGTGACGGCGGGCGGCGAGCGGCGGGCGGCGGCTAACACAACACGGCCTTCAGTCTACCGGCCAACGAGAGAGGGACAGAAAGCTGCGTACGTCATCGTCATCGTGTTGTCCTCCGGTGCACAAAAGAGTCTTTCGAACGACAGAAAGGGAAAGTATGTCAAATGTTTTGCGTTAAAATAACAACAGAAAAGGACTAGGAACTATTTTGGTTATTTGCAGCTTAAGAGACGACAACCGCGACTGAATTCAGCGCCGTTTGAACTTGAATGTCTCGCGTTTCTTTTACCTGCAAATCGCCAAATAATGAACGACACAGTACTCAGCTACGAACATCTTTTAGGGTATTCACCTTTTCCCCGGCGAAAGAAGCCTGAAGGGGAGAAACCCAAACATGTGACACCGGCACACACGTGGAAATGCACAAAGAGACAAAGACAAAGAGGACAAAGCGGCGCGAGCGGCTGGCTGCTTGTTAGTAACTCGGTATTTCGTTCTCCGGCCTCTTACCCAGTTCTTCTTGTTCTTCTTCTTGTTCTTCGCGTCCGTGTCCATGTTGGAGCCCACGCTGGAGTGGCTGGTGGCGCTGGCCACGCTGCTGACGCTGTCGGAGGAGTGCTGCCTCCGGATGCGCAGGTCCGGCTGCTGCTGCTGATGCTGATGCTGCTGATGCTGCTGATGCTGCTGATGCTGCTGATGATGCTGATGATGCTGCTGTTGATGGTGCTGATGGTGCTGATGGTGCTGATGATGGTGCTGCTGGTGCTGCTGCGGGCTGCCGTTACTGCCGGCTGAGGGGAGACGGGACGTGTATGCCGAACATGAGGCTGGGATTTATCACTTTATGTTGCACAATCACTTTGTTGGACAGAAGAGAAACGCAATTTCAATCTTCTGTATGTTTGCACGTAGAAAATTGACGAATAAAACTGACTTTGACTTTGACTTTGAATGTTCCTTTGACTAAAGGAAACAGGCTGCAGCTGTGTGACACTTTTAATTAGTTGCCTGGTATTTACCAGCGAGCTCATCCTCATTTCACCTCATCAAGAACGCTAAGCTACTGTTTTAAGGCTTTCCCCCCTACACTACAACAATGTATTGCTAAATTAAATTCCTTTACACTTCTAAATGTCTGTCGATAGAATATTCATTTCTGGTTCACAGGTTGTGGTGTGTCATATCACGGCTTTTCTCACGGACCTGTCACTCATTCAGGGTTCTTACACATGTTGACCAATGGATTTCCAGGACTTTTCTATAACTTTTCGATGACTTTAAACCAAATTTCCATGACCAAACTGAAATCTCGGTATGAACAAGAACGATTTAGAAAATGTGGTACATTTTTGAGGGTCTTTCTTCACATTAATTACTTAAAAACATGTGAATATAACAACTTTTCCATGACTTTTCCCAAACTTTTATGATTTAAGTTTTTTCCATGACTTTTCCAGGTTTTCCATGACCGTACGAACCCTGACTCACTGCATTACCATAAACAACGCCTACAATCCTAATTGTTCCCTGCTTTGTGTTGGCCCGTACCTGTCCTGTCCCCTTTGGGCGTGAGCTCAGGAGTATTGATTACTCCGTTGATGGCAGCCTGAGCGACGGCGTTCTGCTTCTTCAGCAGCTCGATGGTCTTCCTCAACTCGTTGAGCTCAGAGTCCTGAACGGAGGAGATGACGAGCGTGTCAAACCGATAACTCGACGCTTTAATCAGTGAACAGCACACCGTCCTGAAACAAGAGGAGCCGTTTTGTTCTACCTTCTGCTCCGCCGTCAAGGTGAGACTCTTCAGCCGGATGGTCATGTTGCCCAGACTCTGTTCAAACGCCGCCACCAGGTGAGCCTGCAGGAGACACACAGACACACAGGTTGAGCCCAATCCTCCAACTCATTAGAAGTCCATGTTATCATTCATTTTCCCGGTGTGACATGCTAATAAAATACGACATGCATTCAACATTTCAGCTTCAATCAGTCAGAATTTACAATTCTAATATACAGGCTTCCTACACATGTTGACCAGTGGAATTCCAGGACTTTTCCAGGACTTTAAACCAAATTTCCATGACCAAACTGAAATCTCAGCGTGTACATGAAAACTTTTTGAAAATGTAGTATTGAAACAATGAGAATTACAAAGCATAAAATATACCTTAAATGAAACAAATGAGAGACAATAGTTTGATTAAAAGAATAAACATTACTAGACATGGTTATTCTTAGAAACACTTATATAAATGTTTATTCTTTTAATCAAACTATTTTCCTTTATGTGCAAATCCATCTGTTTGGACTTGGCGTACGCCGGCTTATAATTTGAGTCTTCCTTTCAAAAACATATGAATTATTTTAAACTCAACGTAAATGAACAAGTGCATATAACACATTTCCATGATGATTTTAGTTTTTTCCATGACTTTTCCAGGCCTGGAAATGACCATTTTAAAATTCCATAACTTTTCCAGGTTTTCCATGACCGTACGAACCCTGAATATAGAACAGCGACAATAATGATGGACAAGTTTAAATTCTCCAATCCCAGAATCTAACAAACTTTAAGATCTGAATCTTTCTCTCAGACTTCTCAGTCAAACACTGAAATGTGAAGTTTAAAAACGTCTTCCGACTGCACTGAGCCGAGGACATTTCTTTCTAAACAGTCGACTGGGAAAATGTGAGAGACACAACTTCTTCAACCTTGAGGCTAAAAACCCAAACATGACATCAGTCAAGTAACAAACCTAACCAAACCCAAATAACCATGCAGAAATAATAACACCGTGTGATGAATGGTCGGATTCCCACAAACACGACGCGGGAGCCAAACCCTAAATTGTCCTTGGACTAAAACAGACATGAAGTCATCGTGGGTTAAACCTCCATCCGCTCCACTTTGGGTGATTTATCTTAAACACGTGTAAAGAGAGAATACATTTACTTGACTTCCTATCAAAGTGACAACAGCATGGGAGGCTTCGGACTGCCAGTCACATCCAGTAAAATAAGATTTAAAGATAATTTATTTAACGCACTTTAAAAGAAAAGAAAGGATGGATTTGAAAACTCGTCACTTTTGAGTACAAATCTGCAGATTCGAACGAAGGCGAGCAGGTTCGTCCTCCACGGCGCCGCGTGAGGCTTTGGACTTTATACGTATGAATGATCTGCAGACGCCTGCAGGAAGTGTGTGGGAGAGTCAAGTACGGCGGTGACTGATGTGTGTGTGTGTGTGGGGGCTCCGAGGCGTGTCCTGATACTCCATCATCCGTCCGTGGCGTGTAATCAAATATTTGAAAAGACAAAAGCCCCTCCCCCCCCTCCCTCTGCCTGTGTTTTTCTTTCCATGCCCCACCGCAGCTCGTATCCAGGCGGCGTTGCCTGTAAATCCTTCCGTGCACATCGGCTCCTGTCCCTCAGCACCGAGACTCGACTCCCCGCTGCAATCCAACACCGCCGCCTTCCACATCTCTAATCCACAGTCCACCCACCGGCGTGCACGGACTCGGGGTGGGGGGAGGAGCGAGGCGAGACTTGCGCAATCCAGGAGTCCCGGGTGGCAGCACAGAATCGTGTCTGGAGACGCTTTAAGAGCTCTTCAGATGCCAGATGTGAAATTACACCTTGTGGGAGGAAAGTGCTCGGTGGGATCTTTCTGCTCGGCGTTTGAAGAATATCATCAAATGTTCTTTCGGGTGATTTTGGAATTGTTTCGGTGCCAGATTTGAGTAAATGTTGAGTTTGACTTTTGATGAAACTACATACAGTTGTATCTGCTTCTGGTCATGGCATTTCTTCTGAAAATAATTGATAAATTATCGCATATATATATATTATTATAATAATTTTTCGTGATTTTTGTTCTACCTTTCTGTATTTTACTAGACTCGAGGAATGGCTGTCGACTTTGGTTTATGATCAAATACCAATACAATAGTTCCAATAACACAACCTGTAATAGCCTCAGTTGCCCTCAGTGTTGGGGAATACCAGCACATAAGATGGTGCTCATGGTAACTGTTCATTGTCCTGAAATGAGTATTTCAAAGCATCACTTTGCCCAAATACATCATCACAGACCAGCTATCGGGGCAGTAAGATACACATATTAACCAACATGGGACCTCATTGTTATTGCATGTATTGGTTTACATTTTATCTTTTATTTAATACCTTTTTTCCCCATACTTTTCCTTTTATGATGCCCAATGCTGAAGAACCACTAAACTGATTTTAGTGTATCTCCTAAGCGCTAATCTATTTGTCTTTTTAATTAAAATTGATGGTAAAACATCTTTCACGTGCATCATAACCTAGAGAGTTTTGGACTATGGGCATTACATAACTGCATTGTATTATAACTCATATTATGTATTTGTTATGTTATAAATACCGTAATAATACATTGATAATAAATCATTTAAAATCAGATTTTGGGACCAAACGATGCCCGGCGATTGTTGATAATAACCACAAAAAGCGTCTTTTTAATAAGCGTGTCTGCGCTCGAACGCGTGGCACCGTAAACACCGGAGGGACACGAAACACGCGTCCCGAACTCTTTGTTTGGTGTTTGCGTTTGTGTGCTCGCTCGCTCACGTTGGCACTCAGCTGCGTCGTCAGGGCGGAAACCTTTTCCTGGGAGCAGTCCAGCTCCCGCCGCAGCTTACGGATCTGAGGAAGGGAAAAGAGAGAGACGTCAGAAAGCACCGAGACAATAAGCATACGCGCCTGCATGCAACGCCAAACACACACAGTACAATTACACACACACACACATACACACACGCATCCAGACATGTGAAGGGAAAGAAAAAGAAGGAAAGTAACAAAACAAACGAGGGCGGCTCTGATATGTTGAGGAGGAAGAGATGAAACGAGAAGGATGCATAAAAGAGAACATGCAGGTGTACACAGGTGTGTGAGAGGAACAGGAGCCCGTTACAGGGTCCGTCACAATACAGTCACATGTAACTAGATACAGGCTTCTTACACATTTTGACCAATGGATTTCCATGACTTTTTCCTGACTTTTCCATGACTTTTCCATAACTTTCCAGGACTTTAAACCAAATGTCCATGATCAAACTGAAATCTCGGTAAACATGAAAAATTTCGAAAATGTTGCGTATTGAGAGCGTACGCCGGCTTATATTTTGAGCGTCTTTCTTTAAAAAAAACATTAATTATTTCAAATTCGGCGTAAATGAACATGTGATTATAACAAATTTCCATAACTTTTCCAAAACCTTTATGATTTTTAAGTTTTTTCCATGACTTTTCCATGACCATTTTAAAATTCCATGACTTTTCCAGGTTTTCCATGACCGTACGAACCCTGTAGATACAACGGTGAAAATACCCCCCCCCCCCCCCACACACACACACACACCTCCTCCCATGCAAACAAAGTCCAGCCACTGCGTATGGAAAATTAAATAGCAGAGAATGCTGCATGAAAGAAGTGGGCGGGGCCGACACTCACCTCCGACTGGGACTTCTCCTCGTTCTGTAAAAACAAGAAGAGAAAACCATTAGAGGACGTCCTGACTCCTGACTGAATCCTCGCAGGCTGAGGCTGAAGCTGCCGGCCGTCAGGCCGAGGCACCGTTTGATTTATTAGCTCCGTGGAGACGGAGATGTATAAACTGTGAAGGAGATTGTCTGGTGTAATGTGTCTGGAAAGGGGAGATATGGTCCTGAAGGCATTTCCCTCATCACTGTGTGTGTGTGTGTGAGTGTGTGTGTGAGAGGGAGAATCCCATTGTCTCCACAGGCGGCACACATTACAATAGTATGAAAAGACAGGGCGCCAAATACATCCAGAGCGAGCGGCGGGCAAAACCAGACGTCGGCGTGGACAAGGCTCCGCCCTCCCCGCCGCCACCGCTCGCCACGACACGGAGACATGCAACACCCGCATTTACACGTCAACAAGCGGCACAGGAACCAAAACTACTCCAGGAGGTTTTCTGACCCCGACTGGAACCGCTTTCACGGCTTCTTTACGTACAAGACTCAAAACGTGTCTAAATAAAACGTGTTTTGCACCCGTTATGTGCACAAGCTCTATATTTGTTTGCGTCGTCACCATCCGGTGGCGCTCGTGTCTTCAGGACCATTTTGAACCGACTGTTATTACGTGAAAATGTATAGATTTTATGATTATTTTTGCAGGAATATAAAACTGAATGTGATGTGGTTGTTTATATGATATTAAGATGATATATATGTATGATATGATATTTAGAGAATTTATATTGCAGCAGACAAATATTTGTGATATAGTTATAGTGGAGTTATGTCAGCATTGTTGTCATTGTTTGCACCGTTAGCACTCTCAACACCGTTAGTGCTCTTAGCACCGTACGCGCTCTTAGCACCGTTAGCGCTCTTAGCACCGTTAGCGCTCTTAGCACCGTTAGCGCTCTTAGCACCGTTAGCGGTCTTAACACCGTTAGCTCTCTTAACACCGTTAGCGCTCTTAGCACCGTACGCGCTCTTAGCACCGTTAGTGCTCTTAGCACCGTTAGCGCTCTTAGCACCATTAGCGCTCTTAGCACCGTTAGCGGTCTTAACACCGTTAGCTCTCTTAACACCGTTAGCACTCTTAGCACCGTACGCGCTCTTAGCACCGTTATCGCTCTTAGCACCATTAGCGCTCATAGCACCGTTAGCTCTCTTAACACCGTTAGCACTCTTAGCACCGTTAGGGCTCTTAATATCGTTAGCGCTCTTAGCACCGTTACTCTCAGCACCGTTAGTGCTCTTAGCACCGTACGCGCTCTTAGCACCGTTAGCGCTCTTAGCACCGTTAGTGCTCTTAGCACCGTTAGCGCTCTTAGCACCATTAGCGCTCTTAGCACCGTTAGTGGTCTTAACACCGTTAGCTCTCTTAACACCGTTAGCACTCTTAGCACCGTACGCGCTCTTAGCACCGTTAGCGCTCTTAGCACCGTTAGTGCTCTTAGCACCGTTAGCGCTCTTAGCACCATTAGCGCTCTTAGCACCGTTAGCGGTCTTAACACCGTTAGCTCTCTTAACACCGTTAGCACTCTTAGCACCGTTATCGCTCTTAGCACCATTAGCGCTCATAGCACCGTTAGCTCTCTTAACACCGTTAGCACTCTTAGCACCGTTAGGGCTCTTAATATCGTTAGCGCTCTTAGCACCGTTACTCTGAGCACCGTACGCGCTCTTAGCACCGTTAGCGCTCTTAGCACCATTAGCGCTCATAGCACCGTTAGCTCTCTTAACACCGTTAGCACTCTTAGCACCGTTAGCGCTCTTAATATCGTTAGCGCTCTGAGCGCCGTTAGCACTCTGAGCACCGTTAGCGCTCGTAACACCGTTAGTGCTCGTAACGCCGTTAGCGCTCGTAACACCGTTAGCACTCTTAGCACCGTTAGCGCACTGAACTACAAATAAAGCAGGATGCTTTTTTCTGGCGTTTTCAATTAACTTCTGCATTTGATTCATAATAAAACATCTGATTAATTTATCCGATATTTAACATTTTACATCCAAATGCAGATACAACATTGAGTCATTTAGTTAGAGTAGAATAACATATATAGGATCATGCACTCTCACTAAAAGCGTGTGCTCTCCGCTTGCTTTTCCGTAAAGAAAAGACTTGAAGTAACAATCTTTCAGTATTCGTAAGGCTTCTGAAGACGGCACTTGAGTTGTGATAGACGCCACCACAAAGCAGAACAATGCCTAATTAATCATCTTGATTCATGTGATTACTCCTCCCAACCGACACAACAGGTTCCAACAGCCTCATGCGTCTGTGCAGGTATTGACGTGTGGAGAGCACGTGTTCTGTGGCACGAGTGGGTGCTTTACTAAGTGGCGTCAATCCACACACAATCCACACACCCAAACAGAGCAGTCACACACACACACACACTCAAAACACCGATATCTCATTCTGATACGAAAATCCTGGACGAGGATCACAAGCAGTCGCATTATCTGCCAACATCACGGTAGCGAAATAAGAGTGAACCAAAAAAAAAAAGGAAAATGTTGAGATTTCTTCTGTTTCTTTGTAGTTGTGAAGGATTTATTGCCTCATTAATCCACATCCTCAGTCAGAACTGTCAGCTTTACGACGGCTTTAAAAAGAAAAATGCGATTTCTGTGTAGTAACATGTTTGACTTACAGCTTTACTAAGCCAACAGACCAACAATAGAAGTACTCTCTCCAGTCCTCCTCCTCTTCCTCCTCCCTACCGTTAGCTGCCAGGACGTGACGGTGCCCGTCAGGGATACGGTCGCCATCATTTTTGCCTCCACTCTCTCCCCTCCCTCTGATTTCAGACCCATGACTCTCCTGCTCAGAGGACCAGCCGGTGCCGAGCAGAGATTCAATGTCTGAGAGGTTTCTTTTTCTGCTCCACCTGCCCAGGTGAGTAAACCAGCCCACAGTGGGAGGCGGAGCTACGTTGGGGAAAACTAGGCTCTTGATTGGCTACTGTGTGTACACGAGGGCTGTCCCACCTTTTGACGACTGACGGACCTTTTTTCTCACAGGGCGCTTGAGTCAGATATCTAGAGGGATTACAGGCTAAATGTGGAGCGGCGTATTGGCCAAATTTCTCAATATTTCATAATCCCATAAGCAGAAACTGGCTACTCTTGTTTCTACATCCATCGGAACTGATCACAGATTTTCTAAATCGAGATAATGCAATAATTATACAGAACCGTGATTAGTTAGTTTTTCTTCTATTATTAAGGATTGGTAAAAAAATAAAATAAACCTTTATTTAACCAGGTTAAACAGGAGACAAAAAATCTATTTTTAATAAGGTTGATATTGTTAAAGGACACTTATCCGTACTTTTGAGGCTGATACTAATATCGATATATTAGAGAGACTAAATATCTATTCTTTTGAAACCTCTTGTTGTTCTTAGTTTGTACTCTAGGTTGAAATGCACTTATTGTAAGTCACTTTGGATAAAAGCGTCTGCTAAATGACATGTAATGTAATGTAAATGTAAAAAGCATGTTTTATTATGTTATTATATGTTCCTGTTGAAAAATAGAGTTGTCAGCGCTCTCTAGTGGAAAAACGATGTAATGGCGAAACAAAATGTCCCCAAAAATGTAATGTAATAAAAAGAAAAGAAACAGCTTATATCAACACTGCATCAGTATTTAAGGTCTGATATGCAGGACTCACAGATAACTCCCATAATGCCCATCTTTAGATCGACTCTCTGGCCTTTTTGTACTCACCGTGGAGTAAATGGAAGACGTGCTGGAGACCAGAGACAGGGATGATCCGTGAACTGAAGACACAAGAACCACAAGCAAAAGTGGGGATTAGAAAGAACATAAGTACACACAGCAGGCTCCATAATTATCAACGGACCCCCCACACAAACCGCCCAGGCTCCACTCCCCCTGAGCATCATGACATAAAGGTAGAACTCCGACACGTCACAGTCCAACTGTGGCGCAACTAATGACAGCCTGAGCATTACTCTAATAACGACTCAGCCGCTAATCACACACCGGGGGCCCGGCGCACAACGCCAGCTCTGTTTCCTGCCCCGGAGCACATCAGACCGGATCGGCGCCGTGATGTCATCAACCGCACAGAGAGGCGGGGCTGAGCCCGGCAGATTCATTCATTCATTCACCTGGCGGAGGGAACCGTTTAACGGGGATTTGTTTTTTGTTTTGCTTCTGTCTAGACAGCAGTGTGTGCTGGGAGCCACAAGAAAAGGGGAATATTAATAGATCAGATTAGATTAGATATTCCTTCATTAGTCCCACAGTGGGAGCATTTACTGCTGTCTGGTTTAAATCAGAGTGTGTAAAATATTTTCACTTTACTTATTGGTTGTTCTTTTTGTGAACAGGGGAATGTAATAATAGGGGAATGTAATAATAATAATAATTATTATTATTATATACATAATTAATAATATAAATAATAATAATAATAATTATTATTATTACAGGGGAATGTGCAGGTATGTCCAGATAAAAAAGAAACATTACTATGTAAATGAAAGTAATAATAATAATAAGTTTAATACATTTACACTACAATATTACATAAATATATAATAAGGAAAAATAAATAAAATACGACCACTTCTAGAATAATAATAATAGAAGATTATTAAAAAAAAATAGTAATATTTTTTATTTTTTAATGCGTTTTAATGCGTTCAGTTATCAAAAACATTTCGCTAAACTGACGGCAAATTAGGGCGGTAAAAACAATTCACCACGGCTATCTTAAAAAAAATAATCTTTAAAAAATATGTGCAGGTTCATTTACATCCACAGTTCCGTAGATATTGTGATTTATTGCACACGACTGTCTCAAACCAAGGGGCTTTGAACAGAAAGGCGGTGCTTCTGACTAGTGGGAACAATTAATCTTGTTTTGAGACTTTTTGAGCGTCTCCGCCTCACCGATACATGTGTAAACAGTCTCCTACGGTTTCTGCAGCTCAGGAGAAGGTGATTGTGTGACAGTGCTGCTCCCACACAGGACAGGTCTGACAAAGCGTTGGGTGGATGATGTGACTTTTGTCCTGTCAATCCAACAACGGTCGGGGGGTAACTCAACGCCTCGGCAACACGCACAAGTACACATAAACCGCATGTTCTTGGCTGACATTGGGATCCAACACACAGACAAAGAGAAAGTCATGCTGGGAGTTTTCTTGTGTGTCATCACGTCTCTCACAGTTATCTCAGTGATTATCTCCTCGGCTGAAAGGAAACGACAGATTCATGAAGCTGGGGGGAAAAAAAGAGGCAGATATGCTCCTGGGGGGGGCGGGGCAATACGAATAACTTGTGCTTTGGTGCATGTGCACATTAGGTGTGTGCTACCTGTGTCAGGAACACCCACCAAAGTGTTAAGACAAGTACATTCAAATTATCCTTTATCCGGAGTTTTTTTAATTATCTTGCATGCTTGTAGAAAACAGAGTTTTAAGTGTCTCTGCAGCTTTTTTCAGAATCTTGTGAAGAAAACTAAGCGTTGGAGGTTCAGGCACCCGGCTGATTCCCCCGAGGCGCATCTACAAAACCAGTTTCAGCGCCACTGGATTTGCTCTCCGGCTCTTTGTCCGTCTCTCGTGTCGCTCTTTCCTCGGTATTGATCCGTCTCCCCTTCACTCTGTGAATCTGAGGCTTAACGCTTAACCGCAGTTACCAAATGACCTCTCCCAGAACATCTTTGGACAACCTCGACATTCTTAATTGTGATGAAAAAAAAAGAGCCGTGTGCATTTTAATTAATCGCTAATGATGTCTCGCGGCTGCGTTTATTGTTTATTCTGCAGTTAACTGACATTTACAACCAACTGAGGCTGCGTCACATTATTAAAGTGTTTAAGGCTGCAACGTTTCCATTAAGGAAACCGTGTTCGACGCAACACTACGCCTCCCACCTCGCTCCCAGTGGCGGTTTGATCCTCTGAATCGAGGCGCTGTGTTTCCACCTCGGCTCTGCCTGCTGGTGGGAAAAGCACGACTGGGCACTTTTCCCAATAAACAAGCTTATGAAAACAAAAACAAAGCCGCACCAAAGCTGATTATGGATTTCTATGGGGATGGAGGGCTTTTCTTTCGAGGAGCGGTTGTAATCCGTCCTAATATCCTCTAAACAAATGGAATAATTATTATTTTGGCACGGGGGGGGGGGTGTGCATTAAGGAAGGCTTCAGAGTCACAGAGAGACGGCGCTGTGCAGGATTACATTTTAATTACAGATCACCCCCCCCAATGGTGGATATTAATCCCACTCGTCTCCATCTTCCTCACGTGTCCTCTTACCTTCCTCAAAGCCGTCTCTGAAGGAGCCCGACCTGCTCATGGTGCGAGTCTTCTCGTCCAGCGACATGCAGGAGTTCCTCAGTCGGTTGTCGGTGCAAGGGTCAAAGGAGACTTCCTGATTGGTCAGGCTGTTGTTGCGAAGACCGGTGAGGTTGATCTGAGCCGCAGAGGTGGGGCTGGATGCTGTGGGAATATATATAATTAATTATAAGTCGAGCAAGGGAGTTTTATTTGATTGTATCTTTCGTTTAGCCTATAAAACAGGGTTCCTACACATTTTGACCGATGGATGTCCATGACTTTTCCATGACTTTTCCATGACTTTTCCATGACTTTAAACCAAATGACCATGACCAAATTGAAATCTCGGTAAAAACATGAAACATTTAGAACATTTTACGTATTGAGAGCGTACGCCCGCTTATATTTTGAGCGTTTGTCTTTAAAAAAAAACTATTAATTATTTCAAACTCGGCGTAAATGAACAAGTGATTCCAAATTTCCATGACTTTTCCAAAACTTTTAGGATTTAAGTTTTTTCCATGACTTTTCCATGCCTGGAAATTACCATTTTTAAAATTCCATGACTTTTCCAGGTTTTCCATGACCGTACGAACCCTGATAAAATGTCAGAAAACTGGGAAAAAATGTTGGTTTGAATTCCCAAAAGTCCAAAGAAACGCTGGTTTTGTCCAAAAACGAGTTTACAAGGCTATGAAACAGAGAAAAGCAACAAGTGCCCAAATTTGAGAGGCAACTTTCTGACCGTCCACTGGTCATATTTAGAATAACCAAGCAGAAGCTGACATTGTGACATTTCCTAAACTAACAGATCAAATGCGTCTCGTGATTAAAGCGAAAGGAGCGCTGCTGGAGGTTTTTTGCCGTACCGAGCTGTCCGAAGTTGAAGCGGGTGCCGGAGGGGGAGGTGAGGCTGGAGCTGGGCGAGAACGGGGAGTTGCTGACGGATTCCTGCAGCCCGCTGGTGGAGTGGGAGCGCAGCCAATCGCGCGACTCCTCGTGGCTCCGCAGCTGTGGGGACGGGCCGTACCTGCAGGAGGTCGAAGAGGAGATTAAAGTGGAAGCGGGAACACGACGACGTTTGGATTTTGTGACGGAGCAAGATGATCTGGATTCAGATTGTTCTGCCTTTTTACAATCAGAAGAGGGGGAGGGGGGTGGGGGGGGGTGGGGTCTTAAGCAGTCAGATTAGTAGCCAGGATCAAACGGGTAGGATCAGATTCCGAAAACAAGAAATTACAACACCATGAACGTAAGACTGATTCTCAGCTGAGAGCAATAGAGACTAGAGGAGGGGGGGGGGGGAAGCAGAAAAGAAGCCAAAGAATATTTGACCCCCAAAATCAGGCCCGCGACAGCACAACACACTCAGGTCTAGACCACGACAAGGTGACGGGCCTCGCCGCGGAAGCGCCACACAACAACACAGGTGCCGAACGAAGGAGGTGCGAGCACCGGCCTCGGAGAGGGAATGTAGACGCAGGAACACAAAGACAAGGTAGAAGACAAGTCGGTGAACCGGGGAGTAAAAAGCGCGACACCTCCCAGCAGGAGGTGAGGTCAGTACCTGAGTCCTTTCTTAGGCAGAGTGTTTCTACCACAGTGTGGCCCGCTGTGGGAGAGAAACACTTTAGAGGGGGGAAGCAAAGGAGGCAAGGGAACATACGTCTCTTAAACACTACTTCCCACTATTTTTAACCTGCAAAGATATTCATAACGACACGAGTAAATATCAAAACGTATGCACCACGACAAAAAGAAAATCTCCATCTTGCCAAGTCCTTTTTTAAATGGAAAAACTGAATGAAAGAGAAAAGTATTTCCAGTAAACCGGTGAAGACATCCCGCGCCCATGCTGTCGGGTAAAGGTGCACCACCAAACTCTGCCACAAGGGGGCAGTGAGTGAACACGGACCACGAAAACAAACCCGGTGAGGAAGCCGACATCCACACAGACGAGCCCACATGTACACCCACGGACACTCACACGGGAACCAGAGGTCCTCCAAATCACCACGAGCGACCACACAGAGCTCTGAGCTCCACGTAAACAACAACAACAACAACAACAACAACAACACGCACACAAAACACAACTACATCACAAAGGACTTTTTTTCTCTGTGGTTCTCTGTGGTTCTCTCTGTGTGGCAGCAGGTGGTGGTTTGGCCCCTCCCCCCCCTGCTGTTTCACCAGAAGCCGAACACCGCACACAGGCACGTTTACCTGTCCTGCTTCCGAGGCAGCGTGTTTCGGCTGAATAAAGGGCTAGCGGACGGGGAGGAGAGGGGACTGATGGAAGACAGGAGGGAGAACGCACAACAGACACAGAGGGAGAACGTTTTTAGAGAGGGAGGAAAACCCTCCGGGAAAAACAGAGATCAACGGCGAGATTTAATGACGATTTAACAAGAACGCTCGGTGGGGAGCGGCGATGTCACCGTCTCAAGCCTTCCACTAATGCTATTATTATAAAGGCTTTTGGACATTCCTGTCACATTACACGGTCAACCTGTCAGGACGGAATCCGCTGCGACGACCACAACGACTGTAATCGGCCGAGGACGCCGCGGGGTTCGGTTTCTGAACCGGAGCGCCGACGGGACGACAAACGGGAAGCGGCACCGTCTACGCTCGGGATATGTTCAACGTAATTAATGTCAGAACGGGCCAGGGTTTCAAAACGGTCAACGTTGTATTTAAGTAAAAATATCCTGTACAAGTGAAACGCATTCAAAATATAGCACAAACATTTGTATTAAAGTAATACTATAGTACATTAGTACACGTTTTTAGCAGAATGACTATTTATATTTTAGCAGAATGACTATTTATATTTTTCAAAGCATATATATATATATACATATAATATATATATATATATATACAATATATATATAATATTTAATAATATATATATATATATATAATATAATATAATATTTAATAATATATATATATATATATATATATTTATATATTTATCATATGCATTCATGAGCAGCACTTGTATGTTTTAGCTGATTGGTAAAGCCAATTATTACAAAAGACTATGTTTTAAAAACTGATCACCGTAAAGTTGCTAATAATATTCAGAAATGACTTAGAAGTATTAAAGAAACCCTATAAGAGTAGAAACAGAGCATTTATATCTGCACAGTTAATCAGTAAGTCACCACTGATGAAGGCACGATGCCACGCTGGACGACAGACTTAAATATAAATGTTTTATCTTGGAAAAAGGAAACCGGGTTTGAAAAGAGACGGGACGCGTCCCCACTTTGGCGCGTCCTCACCTCTCGGACATGCCGGTCTTGGCGCTGCCGGCGCGCCCCAGAGCGGACAGGGTGTCCTCCCTGTGGGCGGCGCTGCCCAGGCTCATGTCGATGGACTCGCTGCTGGTGTGCATGCTGCTGACGGAGGGGTAGCCCATGCTGCCCGCGCCGCCGTGCCCGCCCAGCGTGCTCTCCCTGCTCTGGGCCGACGAGCTGCTGAAGGTGGTGCCCCACGTCAGGCTGTTGGAGGGGCCGGTGGAGGAGTACACCGAGCCGGGACTGGAGGCCTGTGGGGGGGGAGAGGATGTTTTAAACATCAGGGTAAAGTCTGTGTATTCTAGCAACGAAAAAATCCAACGGAAACAACAAAAACTTGATCGGGCACTCGGCATACCTTCGCAAATCACAAGATTGAGCTTTGAATTATGAACATGTTGGCATTAGTTGCATGCCAATTGGATAAAAATTGACTGTGCTATGGTAAAAATAATATTTTGACCTTTTAATGACCTTGAGAAATTTCAAGCCATTAAAGAAGATTTTGACATTTTCATGACCTTGACCTTTGATACGATTGATCCCAAAATCTAATCAAATGTTCTCCAGATAATAACCAATCATCCCACCAAATGTCATGCGGTTCGGTTTAATACTTTTTGACTTACGCACACATACAAATACACGGCGATCAAAACATTACCTTCTGCATTTTCAATGCGAAGGTAATAAATCCAATAAGCAATTCTTCCGATCCGTCTTTCCTCAGTTTCTCTGATGCATTTTCACTTTTATTTGACTTTTGCTTGCAGGTCACTGACTATATAAACTTTTGAACCTCAGATTATCGTTTGCTGCTGAGCAGCAATGCCCTGTGAGTCACGTCACGATTGAGACAGACCTCTGATGAAGCCGGTGAATCAGCAGAAGGTGAAGCCCAGTTCATGACTGAGCATGCTCCGGCTCCTCCGCTCCGCTGTAATATGTAGCCGACAGTGAGCCAAACGAACGCCGCCTCTGCTCGTCTCCGCCGCCACTGAACACACTTATTAGCACTTAAAGTCAGCTGAGAACTAAATCATCTGTGGGCCTCCGCCAAAGCCCTGTCATCAGCTCCTTCGACACACAGCTCTAAACTCAAAAGGTAAATATTCATTTCGAATACAAAACCCAAACTTAACCTTCTGGTGGAACATCTGACCGCAAGCAAAAAAGTGTTCAAGCGACTGTAGCGCTAAAGTGACCTGTGGTATGTAATGGTGGGCGTGGCCTAGCCTCGGGTGTATCGGCTGTGCAGACGTCCTCGGGACTCGGTGGCGCTCGGCTTGTGGTGCCACAGAAAAGAATACATTTGAAAAACTCAAGACAGGGTTCTTACACATTTTGACCGATGGATTTCCATGACTTTTCCATGACTTTAAACCAAATTTCCATGACCAGATTGAAATCTCGGTAAAAACATGAAGAATTTTAAACATTTTACGTATTGAGCGTACGCCGGCTGATATTTTGAGCGTTTCTCTATGAAAAAAAACATATTAATTATTTCAAAATCGGCGTAAATGAACATGTGATTATAACAAATTTCCATGACTTTTCCAAAACTTTTATGATTTAAGTTTGTTCCATGACTTTTTCAGGCCTGGAAAAGATCATTTTAAAATTCCATGACTTTTCCAGGTTTTCCATGAGCGTACGGACCCTGTCAAGAGGAATGTTTCTTGCCAGAAATCCTGACCCGGTCACTCAAGATCATCCACACACCCTCGTTGTGCTCAGAAGAAAGCGATATCTCCAAAAGCATTCAACTCATACCAGATCCATGTAGATTGATTAACAACAGGACAGGTTATGAGGAACAATGTATTTGAGATTTTGTGGTAATCTGACCCTTTAAAAACACGGTTAGAGACACTGTATGATCCTTCTCAGGACACTTTGCCGATTTGTCCATGTTTTATACAAAGAAAAGTGATAGTCGCCGCTTTAAATCCTCACTTAAGTTATTATAATTCCTCACAAATAGGACACGAATGTATGAAAACTCCGTTGAGTTATTACAGCCTGGACTAAAACCATTTGCCGCCATCAACACGGCTAAAAACAACTCAAATTCAACTCCAAAATAAGTAAAAAAAAGGAAAGAGGGAACGCTCCCCCTCTACTTTGAGGGTGAGTAATGGGTGGTGGGCAGTTAGAGAGTGTAGCGCTAAAAATAACAGCGTCACTAATGAATAAGTAGCTTTTCTCTCTCTCAGTTCAAAGGATAAACCCTCACTTTGGTCATTTAAAAAACTCGTGAATCTAAAAGCCAAACAAAATAAAGCCTCCTCTACAACGTGTGCGCTAAAGCTTTATCATTCAGAGGGTTCTTACACGTGTTGACCAATGGATTTCCAGGACTTTTCCATGACTTGTGCATGACTTTAAACCAAATTCCCCTGACCAAACTGAAATCTCGGTTTATACATTAAAAAGTGAGAACATTTAGAATTTAAACAATGTGAGTTCCAAAGCATACCGTATACATTTAATGAAACAAATGAATAACAGACAATATTTTATTTAAAGAATAAACATTTGCTTCCCGAGCTATGGCCATTGAACTTTCCAGTTACGGTGCGTTCACTTGCAACGCGGAAGTATGAAAGCGTATGCCGGCTTATATTTTGAGTCTTTCTTTCTAAAACAAATTCATTATTTCAAACTCGGCGTAAATGCACAAGTGATTATAACACATTTCCATGACTTTTCCCAAACTTTTGTGATTTAAGTTTTTTCCATGACTTTTCCAGGCCTGGAAATGACCATTTTAAAATTCCATGACTTTTCCAGGTTTTCCATGACCGTACGAACCCTGTCAAGAGGAATGTTTCTTGCTCACCTGCTCGCTGCCCAGCGTGCCCATCCCCAGCCCCTGCACCCTGCCCCCAAACAGGGGGCTGCTGGTCTCGCTGTCGGCGCCGGCCGGCCCCCCGTCGGGCGACTCGGGCACCGTGCCCACGTGGTTCAAGGTGGCGTGGGGGTTGAAGATGACGGTGGCGTTCTTCATGTTCTCGGCCGTGGTGACCGGAGCCTGTTTACAGGGCTTCCCACCAAACAGTCTGTGGGAAAAATCAGGGATGGGAGGAAGGATGAGAACTGGGACTATTAAAGTATTTAAAGGGCCGGATGTCAATTTCCACAAATCACATAGTCGATTAACGAAGGGCGGACCACGCTAATTTAATAGAGAATATGATGCTGTAGACATTAGTGTCTACATCTACATGTTTTGTACATTATAACAGGGTTCTTACACATTGGATTTCCATGACTTTTCCATGACTTTAAACCAAATTTCCACGACCAAACTGAAGTCTCGCTATATACATGAACAATTTAGAAAATGTTGTGCGTTTATGAGCGTCTTTCTTTAAAAAAACGCATAAATTATTTCAAACTCGGTGTAAATGAACATGTGAATATAACAACATTTCCATGAATTTTCCTAAACTTTTATGATTTAAGTTTTTTCCATGACTTTTCCAGGCCTGGAAATGACCATTTTAAAATTCCATGACTTGTCCAGGTTTTCCATGACCGTACGAACCCTGTAATAACATCTTTTAATGCTTAATTATTCTACATTGCTTTTCAGTAAAGCTGTACGGTGGGTGTGGAAGTAGCTCGAAGCTATCTTTTTTTTAAATGTACTAAAGTAAATTGGAAACTCATGCTCCAGCAAGAAGAAAGGTCACGAGGATGTTAAAAAAAAAAAACACAAGCATTTGTCCTCATGGGATTATGAATATTAGCAGCGAATTAAACAACACACATCTCCTGTAAATATTCATGGCTGCTCCGGATCAAAGACGCAGAGAAGGGCGCCGGATGAGAGTGCGCCACCCGGAAGGTCCCAGAACACCAGGAGTATTCTATACTTTGCAGCCGGGAGAGGTAGAGCAGAGTCGGGGCCAACGCACACACACAGACAACCACAACCGCACGCACACAACACACACACACAACTCTCTCCTGGTGCTCTACTAATCCTGGGTTAGAGATAAATGGCAGGCTGTGATGACTGGAGCCGCGGTGGGCGATGATGGCAGCGCACGGCCTCTTTGAAGAGTTATCACTCCCTCACATTAATGAGGGCAGAGCGCTGAGGTAAGACTCGGCTCCCATTACCCAGCGCCACACCCTCCCCCCCCCCCTCCCCCCTCCCCCCCGCACCGGCAAAAGGCTGAGGCTTGGCAGCTGATCAGCGCGGCTCACAGCCTGCTATTCACAAAGGCCTGATTTAACCTCCCCGAGTGTGTGTGAGTGTGTCTGTGTATGAAACAAGCCCACGCGTGTGTTCGTCCCTCACCACTGTTTATCATTTTGATGCGACCGCATGATTACTAACTCTTCCAATGACGTTCTCTCTCTCTCTCTCTCTTTGTGTGTGTGACTATGTTTGCGCTTCATGTGGGTAAGTTCAAGCCCATACAAGAAGGCCCCACTCAGAGTGGCTCATTAGTTAGCCACCGTCATGTCAGCAGGATCACTGACAATACAGACTGTATTCTGTGTGTGTGTCACTTACACATTTTGACCGATGGATTTCCAGGACTTTTCCAGGACTTTAAACCAAATTTCCATGACCAAACTGAAATCTCGGTAAAACATGAAAAATGTAGAACAATTTACGTATTGAGAGCGTACGCCAGCTCATATTTTGAGCGTTTTTCTTTAAAAAACATATTCATTATTTCAAACTCGGTGTAAATGAACATGTGATTATAACACATTTCCATGACTTTTCCCAAACTTTTATGATTTAAGTTTTTTCCATGACTTTTCCAGGCCTGGAAATGACCATTTTAAAATTACAGGACTTTTCCAGGTTTTCCATGACCGTACGAACCCTGATGTGTGTGTGTGTGTGTGTTTCTGTGTCTGTGTGTGTGTGTGTGTGTGTGTGTGCGCTCACCTGCGCAGTGTGGGTGAAGAGACCTGCTGTCTTCCGGTCAGGGGAACAGTCGCCGCTCCCGCGCCCTGCATCCCGACTCCTCCGCTCCGGAGGTTGTCGATCTCGGACACGCCCTTCTCCCGATCCGTCTGATTGGCCAGCAGCCCCCCCCCCGCGCCGCCGGCCTTGGCCATGGCGATGGAGCTCTTCCCGTGCGTGGTGACGGAGAGCACGGCGGCCTCGATGCTGCTGGTGGAGGAGCGGTTGCCGTTGCGGGCGGCCGCCCCCGAGCGGCTGGGTCTCGGCAGGCTGCGGTACTGCAGCGTGGAGCGGGCGCTCATGGGGAGGAAGCCGTCGTCGTGGTGACCCAGCATGGAGGCGCCGTCCTGCCCGCCGGCCTTCAAGCCGCCCGCGAGCGAGCGCCCCCCGGATTTGGGCATCTTGCCCAGGGTGGCGGAGCCGCTGGTTATGGTGGCGCCGCTGGCGGTAACCATGGTGACCATCCCGTGGCCCTGCTTCTTGTAGCCGAAGGTGCTGGTCGGGGTGCGCGAGGTGTGCGAGCTGTGCGAGGTGAGCGCGTGCGTCTGGGAGTGGGGGTCTGAAGCGGCGTGCGCGAGGACGTTGGTCGTCGACGCGCGGCCGGCGGGGATCGCCTGCTTCTTGGTCTCGTCGCCGCTGCTGCGTCCGACATCGGACGGCGAGCGGTGGAGGCCGTTGGCGCGAGGAGACAGGTGACCCTTCTCTGACACCTTGACGTCGTCCGTCTTTCCTGCAGGACACACGGAACGAGACGTCAGCGCTGTGTCTCACACGCATGAAACCGGCTGCTTTTAAGGAGCTGGTATTTATATAATAATAATAACAACAACAATAATAATAATAACTTTATTTATATAGCAGCTTTTAAGGAGCTGGTATTTATATAATAATAATAACAACAACAATAATAATAATAACTTTATTTATATAGCAGCTTTTAAGGAGCTGGTATTTATAT
This sequence comes from Liparis tanakae, assembly GCA_036178185.1. Classification (NCBI taxonomy): domain Eukaryota; kingdom Metazoa; phylum Chordata; class Actinopteri; order Perciformes; family Liparidae; genus Liparis; species Liparis tanakae. The sequence goes on along the minus strand of CM070104.1, from coordinate 25,540,104 downwards.
AATAATAATAATAATAATAATAATAATAATAATAATAATAATAATAATAATAATAACAACTTTATTTATATAGCAGCTTTTAAGGAGCTGGTATTTATATAACAATAATAACAACAACAATAATAATAATAATAATAATAATAATAACTTTATTTATATAGCAGCTTTTAAGGAGCTGGTATTTATATAATAATAAAAACAACAACAATAATAATAATAACTTTATTTATATAGCAGCTTTTAAGGAGCTGGTATTTATATAATAATAATAACAACAACAATAATAATAATAACTTTATTTATATAGCAGCTTTTAAGGAGCTGGTATTTATATAATAATAATAATAATAATAATAATAATAATAATAATAACTTTATTTATATAGCAGCTTTTAAGGAGCTGGTATTTATATAATAATAATAATAATAATAATAATAATAACTTTATTTATATAGCAGCTTTTAAGGAGCTAGTATTTATATAATAATAATAATAATAATAATAATAATAATAATAATAATAATAATAACAACTTTGTTTATATAGCACTATTAAAAACATTTTTTACAAAATGCTCCACAGAGTCAAAGCAAAACTAGTGGAATAGCACAATACCAATATTACATTTAAAAGTATATATTAAAATAAAAAATAAAATGGAAAATAAAACAAATAAATGAATAAAAAAAACAAATAAATTACAAATAAATTAAAAACTAAACAATTAAATTAGGGGAACCAAAGTTCTGCATAAAATGACTAGATCACTTAAAAGTTGTTCTATAAAAATGGGTTTTAAAAAGTCATTTCAAACAAGTTACTGATCCTGCGAGCCTTATAATAGGAGGATGAGGAGAAAGTTTAAAACAATATAGATGACGTGACGTCTGTGTTACCTGAACTGTGGGTCTTGAGGCCACTGGAGCTCGTGGAGCCTGCGCTACTGGTGCTTTTAGTCCGGGGGGAGGTCACCCCCACCTGGGTGCTCATGCCCCTCCTCCATGAGCCCGTGTGGGACACGGAGGGGGTCTTCCTCCCCGAGCTGCCCTTGTCGGACTCGTCGGAGACGTCGGAGGGGTTCCGGCGGCTGTACTTGGCGCCCGACTCCATCTTGGCCCTGCCGTTGGACCCGCCGTCTGGCCGTTTCACCTCGTCTCCTGACCAGGCCTGGTGCACCACTGTGGAGGCCGAGTGCTTCTCTGCATCGGTCACAGGCTGGGAAGACACACGGACCCCCCGTTAGGTCAGGTTACCGCCGAACACGACGGCTTTTAACGAGACGTTTTATCGCCGCGTGTAATGCCGACTGCATCCACGCCACCGTCGCCTGAGCGTGCCGTCAGGAATCTGTCTGTCCACATCACGGAGCAGAGAGACTTCAGCGGGTTGGAATGATTTGAGATGAGAAAAGTAGAATCTCCTGAAAGTCTGTTTTACATCTATGTCTCAAATCCCAAACCTCCTGCACAATAAAACTCACAATAGAAATAGTGTAGTTTATTTAATTTAATTTTACACTGCTGTATTTGCACATATGTTGTGTATATATTATATATACATATATATTTTATTTTGTATTTTATATTTCACTTTGTATAGTTTATGCACAGTCACTGTTTCTTTCTTTCTTTCTTATATTTATATTTTATTCTTGTGTGTTTAGTTTATTGGTGCTACTGTGTCCACAAATTTCCCCTTGGGTATTAATAAAGTATATTTCTATTCTTCTTCTATTCTAGACATAGTTGTTGATCAACCCAGAACATTATTTTTTAAAAACCTAGTTGAGTTCCAAGGGAATTAAAAT
>CM070104.1:25490796-25533296 GCA_036178185.1 Liparis tanakae | reverse complement strand
TTGCCATGACTTTTCTATGAATTTAAACCAAATTTCCATGACTTTAAACCAAATTTTCATAACTTTTCTATGAATTTAAACCAAATTTCCATGACTTTTCTATGAATTTAAACCAAATTTCCATGACTTTAAACCAAATTTCCATGACTTTTTTATGACTTTAAACCAAATGAGTCCATGACCAAACTGAAATCTCGGTTTATCCATGAAACAGTGAGAACATTTAGTATTTAAACTGTGAATTCCAAAGCATACAGTAAACATTAAATGAAACAAATGACCAGCGAACTTTCCAGTTACGGTGCGTTCACTTGCAACGGGAAAAAAAGAAAATTGCGGCGCCAGTATGAGAGCGTACGCCGGCTTATATTTTGAGCGTCTTTCTTTCTAAAACATGTGAATTGTCAAACTCTGCATAAATAAACATGTGAATATAACATTTCCATGACTTTTCCAAAACTTTTGTGATTTAAGTTTTTCCCATGACTTTTCCAGGCCTGGAAATGACCATTTAAAAATATTCCATGACTTTTCCAGGTTTTCCATGACCGTACGAACCCTGAATATTACACAATGGGGGGAAAGGGGATTTTATTTGTGGTGCTCCGATAGGATTGTGGGTGAGCTGACCCTTTAAATCAGCAGGAGGGAGCAGTTGAAACTCTTCTCTCCCTCTGTAAAGCGGTCAGAGAGGACGGAGAGAAGGAAAAGTGACCCAAATCGAGACATTCCGGAGAGGAGCCTCGTCTCTCGCCGGGTCCCTTCAGCGAGCTTTCTGGGGTCAGAGTTCAGAGAGGAGAACAGAGAGTGTGGGGGGGGGGGGGGGGGGGGGCATGGGGACAGATGAAAAACTGAAAGAAGGTCTGTGATGCGGTTCAGCCAATAGGAGCGTCTCGAAGTGTCCTGAGAAAAAGCCTGTGGTTGTGTTTGTTTAACTTTTCCCGTGCGCGTCCTTTGGGACCGCGGTCGATCTGTAACCCCCGACCCCCCCCCCCCCCCGAAGAAAAAAAGAAAAAAAAGAAGCTGTCCGCCGCTGGCACACGCACACAGGATCCGTGCCGCAGAAATGTACACACAGACATGCGGCCACAACAGAGCGGCGGGGCAGAAGTGAGGGGATTTCCTGTGTTTGAGGGGCGACTCCTGGTCCCCGCGCTGCAGCTGGATCGCATAACCCCAACGTCTCCCGTCTCTGTCCACACAGACAGACGGGGAGACGGGGGAGGACGAGGGGAGGATTTGGACCGTCTCTCTCTGACTGAAAGCCCCCGGGGTTGAGGGGGGACACGGCTGTACAGTGTGCACACACAACATCAGGGCCTTGTTTCTCGTATCTGGATAACCGAGTAGAGACGGATCGTTTTCACCATAGGATTACATAAATCTGGCTTTTTTGTCACTTTTTTGTCACCCTAGCAACACATCCGAAAACTTGAGGCTAAGTGAAGTTAGCTGGATAAGCTGGCAGCTCCCTTCCTCAGAGATCCCGTTGATGAAGGAGTGATGTTAGTGGGATTAACGTTTCACAGGGAGAGAGTTCTTCGAGATCGCCAAGATCCGTTATTACGTCATGATGACTTGGGACGTTGCGAGCGCTATCGATTCTGACCACGAGGAATCATTTGCTTACACAGCTTTCGTACACATGTTGACCAATGAAATTCCAGGACTTTCCCATGAATTTTCCAGGACTTTAAACCAAATTTCCAAGAGCAAACTGAAATGCAAACTGAAGTGTGTACATGAAAAGTTTTTGAAAACTTTAGTATTCAAACAATGAGAATTACAAAGCATACAATAAACCTTAAATGAAACAAATGAATGAGAGACAATAGTTTGATTAAAAGAATAAACATGACTATACAAGTTTATTCTTAGAAACACACATATGTATTCTTTTAATCAAACTATTATCCTTTATGTTGGACTTGGCGTATGCTGGTTTATATTTTGAGAGTCTTCCTTTCAAAAACATATGAATTATTTTAAACTCGACGTAAATGAACATGTGGATATAACAAATTTCCATGACTTTTCCAAAACTTTTGTGATCTGAGTATTTACCATAATTTTTCCAGGCCTGGAAATGACCATTTAAAATTCCATGACTTTTCCAGGTTTTCCATGACCGTACGAACCCTGATACAAGACCTTCATTGAGCCGTCAAATCTCTCTCTGGCACAAACGGGGCAGATGGTGTCAATCGAAAAAGGCTTCCGCGGCATTAATGTCAACATTACAACATCAAAGGACATTGCTATACACACAATCACATGTCTTTAACAATAGGGGTCATGGACCTTGCAACTGCCTGCTGGAGGCTAAATATCTACAGTACAATAACCACGTATTGTACAATACCCTCACAATGAATATCCTAGAATATTGTAGAAAATGTTTACGGTCTCGTTGTTAGATTTTGCCATGATTACGGTCTGGACGTCCTCAGATGCGTTGTGATCAAAAGAGTCTCTTCCTCTGAGTTTATTTGCCTTTGTGCCGTTAGAAAATCACGGATTCGGGAATCGACGCTTCCCCCTTTTGAAGTCCGACGGGCACGAGTAATTATCCCGATTACTGAAGTCTGGTTCCGATTAACGAGATAGTTTGAGGGCGGATCAGCCTTTGAGAAACCGAGATAGCCTGACTTCAATCATCGGGTTAAGCTGGATAGAGGGTTTATGAAAGGAGCGTGACATCATTTGAAAGGTTTTCACATAAGCGCCTTATACCTTATACACTCGGTACCAATATTCCATGATACTTCTTCGCTGCCGTACTTTGAGGGATATTAATATGTCTCTCTGCACAACTCTGTTATTTATCGAACTATAAAACAAGGAATCCCACACAACCACACTCAACCATCTGCAACTTGCGGATTACCTCCTGGACAAGACCGAACAATCGCCCCGCTCCCATCGGGCACGCGCTGCGAATACCAAGGCGGCGTGTCTTGTGTTTGGCGCCGACTCCCAGCGAGGAAATATGACAATTCAAACATTCATTCGAGAAGCGATGCCAAGCGACGGAATACCGAACGCGACGTCTTCAGACAGGCGGATAAATTCATTAGGCTGCAGCAGCGGGAACGTGTAGCAACACAATGACACGCGGGATAAGATTACGGCAGCAGATGTTTTTCCCCGAGCAGGTACTGGAATGCCGTTGAGACGGTTTAACTCTTCCACGGAGAAATGCTGATTATTTCTCACGTCAGCATCTGCACTGGCAGCTGCTCTTTGGCTTCACATGAACGCGCTGCAGTGAGGGTTTATCTTTTAAATCACTTCTTAAAACCCATTTTTATAGAACGGCTTTTAAGTGATCTCGTCTTTTTATGCAGAACTTTGGTTCCCCTAATTTAGTTTGTCCGTTTTTAATTTATTTGTAATTTATTTGTTTATTTTTTTCATTTTCAATTTTAATATATACTTTTAAATGTAATATTGGTTTCTTACTATTCCACTTGTTCTGCTTTGACTCTCTGTGGAGCACTTTGTAAACATTGTTTTTTTTTTAGGTGCTAAATAAATAAATGTATTATTATTATTATTATTATTATTATTATTATTATTATTAATAAATGCAAGCTCTTGACTATTTAGATCTGACGTATGATATGAGACGTGACTTAATTCCCTGCACCGGATTGAATTTTTTGAAATGTATTAATATCATTCTCATAAGATGTTTAATATCCAACGCAGAAACAACAATAGCGAAATGTGGTAAATAAACATAAAAATCGATGAAAAAAAAAACAACTCAAGAAGCTGACGACATTTAGGGTTCGAGGATGAGCCCAATTTAATCTGTTGTATTAAAAAGACAAAAGTCAGGATGTAATGGCCCCAGTGTGAGGGGGGAGGAGGCAGTGAAGGGGCCGCTGGGACGCGCCACATTCCAGGCCGGAGCCATCGGACCGCGGGGGACGAAAATGACACAGCTGTCCCTGCACCGACGAGAAATGACAGGACATCGCCCTCAGGAATGTGTGCGTCTCTCTGGACCACTCTCTCTGTCTCTACCCCATGTCTGGTCCCATTGTCTCCCGTCTCTATCTAGAATTATTCACAGCACTTGATCCCTCTGGCTGCCTGCGTCTCCTCCGACTCATCCCTCTCTCTCTTTCGCGCTCTGTTTGACGTGGAAACACACACTCTCCCTCAGATTTAAACGACTGACCCGGAACCTCGTGAAAAACTCTTCGCATGTGCGACGCGCATCGGCGGACGGAGGCACGCGACCCCGCCGGGCCGGCACCGCGCGGCCGAAATGTTCAAAACTACCGGGGCCAGCGTGTGAAATGCCTCACGTGTGTGTGCGGACCCACTTAAAACACACAGCGCACACAAACCAGCGTAGCGTCGCCTCAGCGCCAGAATGAAACACAAAGCTGTAACTTCTGCCTCTTCACCTGCGGTCGGACGAACGGGTTGGTGGGATCCCTCGGGGGGGAAATGATAACATTTTACGAGTTACGTCGAGGTGCATTTACAATACGAGAGCAATCTGTCTCCGGGATCTGTGGGTTGTTTTTAATGCTCATAAACCTTTATTTTTAAGCGTCTCCAGATAACAGATGGCGGTTCCATTTTGAGGAAAGAAAACATTTTCTGGAGTGAACATCGAGCTACTTGTTTTCTTTTCCCCTCGTTGCCCCTTTGCTCTTAGCTGCTCCTCCATCTGAATTAACTGTCAAGTAAAAAAAAATAGGAATACAAAAATATAGGAAACAAAAAACAGTGCAATGGTTACTGACAGCGTGGACAATTAAAGTTAATCGTTTCGACCCCAAACCCCAAAATAAACTCTTGTAGAGATCCCAAAGTTTTCAAAGATACTAAATATGTCAGGCTGAATTATGGGAAATGTGTTTAAAATATTCCACTCTGTGTAAACTTAATTTAGAATAAATGAGCTGGAAAAAGCTGATACAGAAAATTGAAACGATGTCAGATTGTCTTATTTCTAGGATTTGCCCGACCTTAGAGCTAGGGAAGGTGAAAAAGAAAAGGGGAAAACTGAGTTAAAGGGTTAAAGCCCCACTATGTAGCTTTTCCCTTGTAGCGCCCCCTTCAGTTATTTAACGTGTACTTCAGTGTGGTAAATACCCAGTTACGATAGATCAGGTGTGGTGAACCTCTGGCTCTGAGCCATATGTGGCTCTTCTGGTGACACATATGGCTCTTTTGAGTTTGAGTTAAAAAAAGATAATCTCGGCCCGCCCCCCTGTAACTTTGTCTCTCCTCCAGATGACAGCAGCAGTAATGTCAGCTCCCTTTCTTAAAGACGTCTTTGTTCTCTTATTAAACTAAAGGTCTGTTATTGGTCGTCTCCACAGCAGCATGTCTCTCTGTCTCTACGTCGCGTAGCGGAGACAATAAAAAGTCCCCTGTGAGGTGGACTGGACTATGTGACGCTGGTCATCATGACAGAAAGCAGGTCCAAGGACCGGGCGCTACAACATGTCACATAGTCGGATTTTTAGCCCACAGACCCCCAAAAGTCATTGTAGCGGCACCATTTTGTTCAAGCTGTTATTTTAAGGTAAGAATTGTTACATAGTGTCGCTTTAAAACCCCCAAAGAAAATGCATGTCCCCATGGGAATGATTTGGGCTCACAGGACACACAAATCCAAGCCATATGACGGCCTGCAGATACACTATCAAGGGGCCGTGATTAAAACCTCTCGCATGCAGACGTTTGTCCTCGAGCTGAAGCGTGGATAATCAACTTCACCCGGTGACTTTAGAGCTGCGGCCCGCGAGGAGAACATCAGTCAGGGGAGGACCGGAGGGTTCAGACTTACTCCGCGACCCGCTCGCTGCAGACGAGTTCAAAGTCCAACGTGCTCCCGGACCGCCGCGCTCCCCTTCCAGAAACTTCTCGGTCCGAGGCTCGTGAGACGCTCCCCGTCGGAAAAAAAACGTCGTCGAGCTTTTTGTTTCTCGAGTTCTACATGGCATGAAGTAATGCCGCGACTAAACTGGACAGAAACGGGCTCAAAGCAAACACGCCTAAACAAACAGAGCGAGGACGGAGAGCACAAAGCTCAAGGGAGAGCTGTGGATGTCGCAAAGTTTGACTCCAAAAAGATAACGATTGAAGGATGTGAGGGGTTTGAAAACATGAACAGTGGGATAATGATGCATATATTACTAATGATACAAATTACACCCTATTCAGTGTGTGTGTGTGTGTGTGTTTCCTGGGGCGAGGCAGGTGTTCTCGTTAAAAGCCCAGAGGAGGGCACGCTGGTTTGCTGATACGGTATCCACGGCAACCGAAAGATAATTTCTCTAAGGAGCGCGTTTTATTTTCTCTTCATCGATTCTTTTCTCCTTTTCTCTCTCCCCGAGAACAAAGACGCTCGAACGCGACCGCCGCCGGCTTTCTTCTAAATGTATCGCATTATAAACCAAAATATGAAATATCAATCAATATCAAAACAAGACTGCACCTTTTATTACCATTTCATCCGATTGCTGCCTGTTTATTTAAGTTTTTGCAGCTCAGTTTCTAAGCTGAAAATTAACTCAAAAGACTGATTTTTTAAAAATGTCTGGACTCCTTTCTCATACTTAAGTTAGCTTCTCGACCAAAATGACTCAGACGGAGTGTTTTTTCTGCGTAGGTGGGGGAGCGCTCTGCTGCAGCTGGGGTATGTGAGCATGTGTGGGAGCATCACGCTAACTTGAGAACATATTTGACCTCATATCTGGAATCAAACTGCTACAGATTGCAGGTCAGGCTGCCCCAGAGCACCCCCCCCCTCCCCCCCCCCCAACGCCTCACTGTACTGGCTTTATTACACACACACACACACACATGCAGAACTCGGCTCTCAGTATGAACATGTCTGGGAGGCATTTACAGTATTTAGTATTCTAGGAGAGTCGGAGGCTCTGTGAGAGTCTCCATACCTGAGGAATAATATTTGGTTGCGTGAAAGTGTGTTATGAGTATAAGTGCATGTGTGTGTGTGTGTGTGTGTGTGTGTGTGCAGGTGCAGAAGATAAGGGGCGAACACACAAAGGATAGGTGTGGCTGTTGTCGGTATCTTCGACCCGATGCTCTCCTCTCAGTAAATGCGAGGTTATATAATGTAAGGAGACATATTTACCGTTTGCTCCCTCCTTTTTGAAGCCCATATCTGGTGGTGCGTTGCATCACTTTGTGTCAACATGAATCACAGACGGAACATTTTTAGCCCCAGTCAGACCGGAGTTCACTTTAAGTTTGAGAAGCTTTTCTGACGCTCCTCTAATAAAAAGGAAAAAGGAATGTGACCGATCCCATTTCGCGGCACGCTCTCAGTTTCCTGGCGATATCTCGGTGTGCGGCGGCAGCCACGTTTCTGGCTGTAACACAAGTTCAACACAGCCAGGGAGCAAAATAGATGGACGTCTACTCTCCTGACAAGTGAAACCCGAGGCACAGCCACAAATCATCACGTGGACGGAGGTCCTGTGTGACTGAGCCGTTACCACAACTGTCACTTTACGATTAATTACAGTTTTCTGATATAAAGAAGACATCCACGCTCTCAGATTGTGTAGTTTACAAAAAACACAAATATCTGACGAAATCATAATAAAACGACGATTTTTTTCTGCACTCTCTGACAACCGCAGATGGTTTAGCTCGGCTCATCATTTCTCCGTGGTGCCACTCGCCCGTCTCGGTAACCCGGCACCGACTCACCCCGCTGCCCTCTGCCGCCGTTAGCCAGTCGCTGGTGGGAGAGTGGAGCCGAGGGCCGGAGTCGGGGAGACGAGTCCTGAGCCGGCAGCTGTGAGCGGCGCCGACAGGTGGATGTCGTCTCCGAGGGCGCGACAACTGCGGGGAGCGCCGAACGAAGCCGTGTTCCCCGAGTGTGCAATTATCGTAGGATGAAGACTCACGGCTCTTTTGGGGGCGGGGGGGGGGGGGGGGGGCGGATCGACGGGAGTGGAGGGAGGGGAGCGGTCGTTATTACATCGTTATTACAGCGCAGAGTCTCACCGGAGGCGAAGCACGGCGCTCCGCCGCTTCAAAAGCAGGGGAGCAGGTAGAGGTGGGGTTTACCCAGAGACAGACAGGTGGAGCGCCAGGTGTTGTTGATCGCTGCAGAAGGAGAAGCTTCTTCCCCGCGCTACCCGAGGCCAACGGGGAACACGCTCAAGTCCCGACAGGCGCGGGAACGACTCGGGGGCCCGGCGCATGCGTGCGCCGAGAGCAGGTGGGCTCCGAGTGCGTGTGAAAAGTGCGACGCGTTGTAAACGGCGAGCTCTGTTGCAGGAGCGATAAAAAAAACACCGCAGGGAAACTGGAAACCAACGAAGAAGAAGTGCCAATGATGGGAAATGACATGTATTTAATGTGTTGTATTACAGAATAAAGGTGAGACATTGTAACGCGCACATTGTACCAAGTTTAGTTTAATAAAAGAACAAAGACGTCTTTAAGAAAGGGACCTGACATTACTGCTGCTGTCATCTGGAGGAGAGAGAAAGTTACAGGGGGCGGGCGGAGATTATTATTTTTTTTACTCAAACTCAAAAGAGCCATATGCGTCACCAGAAGAGCCATATACGGCTCAGAGCCAGAGGTTCACCACACCTGATCTATCGTAACTGGGTATTTACCACACTGCAGTACACGTTAAATACCTGAAGGGGGCGCTACAAGGGAAACACTACATAGTGGGGCTTTAAGTTACAGTTGTAGAACAATATTACGGTTGTAGTGTTGACATTTGCGTTGTTGGTGGAGTTTGTGTGGCGATCGTCTCCGTCGGACACGCTTTCGAACGGCACTTCCTCCTCTGAGCATCGGCTCAGGTCTCTGCTGCTCGAGCCTTTCTCAAAAAATGTTGGATTCAAATGATCTGCCTCGAGACTTTGGAGGGAAGGTCGATGAGTAAAGGAAGAGAGAATTTGAGTTTCAGGAGCCAACCGAAGGCACGGCGGATCACAGAAAGGGATGGTACAATGCTGGAGTTACACAATTCACACGGCAAAGTGGTCCTCCTGGAGGTCGTGTTGACGTGTCTCCGGGTTGGCCGATGCAGCAGCTTCCCGAAAAAGCTCAACCGGATTACTTTTAATCATTTCTGCCGGAGGAGCGTTGACCTGAATGAGGCGGAGGGGTTTCTATACGCCGCGCTAACGGACTTAAAAGACTAAAGTTTAAAGGCTTTGCGCCACAAATGGAAAGACAGCGGCAACTAAAATAACTTTATAACAGGCATTCAATCTTTAATTAAAAGATAATGAGAAGGACAATGACAGCCTTTAGTGTGTGTGACAGCTGACTCACTACGTGTGTATCTGTTGAACACGAGTGTTGTGCGGTTACAGATGATGTGAACTCTCGAGACTTATGCAAATCTCCCTCCACCTCACACGACCCGCTGAGCGCCTGTACACGTCATGAGGCCCTGATACTGTATGATTTGGTCTATGCCAAAGTGTATTAAGACCATTGTAGGTTAAAACTAAATGAATAAATAACAACGCTGGGGGAAAGAGGGAAATGTTTCCAGAAAATTATAATGATACAATATTGGCGATTAAAGTTGTATATTTACTCTCTGACATTCTCTGATCTTTGAGAGGGAAAATATACATGTACAACAAAAAACATAAACCTAGGTAACGCCGGCCACCGTAAACATCTAGTTGGACCTAAAGTCGTGTATTTATGATCAGGGGGCGAGTATTCAAGTTGTTTTCTTCTTTTATATTTGATTGTTTTATCTCACACATTTTTTAAATGTGCCACTTCAAACTTCCCGGCTTCGTATTCCTGCATGGATTTATTTGTTTTACCTCCAATGGCCCTAATATGATAAAAAAAAAAATCAAAGCTGCATATTGACCAAACCTAATAAAGACTGTTTCCTGTAATTGATGATCTTACTTGTCCTTTTCATGCCTCACACATGAACAGCAGCCGATCCCGACTGCCCCGGCAACAAGAATGAAGAGTCGGGGGGAAAAAAATGTGCACACGTGTAAAATATGAGTCGGCTCCTGGGGAAATGCCCTCTTCTCTTCTTTGTGTCACGTTCTTAAAAAGACAAACGGTATCTATGACGCCTCAGCAAGACGGGAGCGGCGGTGGGGGGGGGGGGGGGGGGGGGGGGGGGCTCGCTCTAAAACTCACCGCTACAGCGGTTTCACAACACAGAGACGCCCCCTTTGTCTGCTGCAACAAAGAGGATTAAAATCACAAGACAAACGGTTATAGATAACTTCCTGTTTCTCTTGCCCTAGAGAGAAATGTCAGGGGAAACACACACACACACACACACACACACACACACACACACACACACACACACACACGGTTCCTCGCCACGAGAGCCGCTGCCTGTTTACTCAGCCTGCAGGTCCCGTCGTCCCGTGACTGGTTAGGCTCCTCCCACTGCTTTACGTACATGCGACAGTTGGTCAAACGAGTTCCTTCACTTCAGATTCACGTCAGTCACCGGCTCAGCCGACGCGATGATAAGAGCGCCAAGTGGTTTGTTCCTGTTTTCTCATCGCTGCGTTATTCTTCATCTCATTTTATTTTATTGACCCCCCTCGGAGCCGGTTCGGTCTGATCTGGAGGCTCCAACAGCTCCCGTCTGTGAACCTCCTGGTCCCGGGGGGGTCGAGAGGTTTTTTGCCACTATGCCGCAGTGACATCCAACACCTCCCCCCCCCCCCCCCGCCCCCACTTCCCCGCCACTCCCAGGCTGCATCCCAAACCAAAGGACATTAAAAACAGGCATTTAAACTTAAGCAGGTACACAGATGAGTCGCACACGCCCAGTGAGCGAATACAGACCACACACACACACACACTGGACAACTTCTACTGTGACACTCACTTTACCACTTACTGTTAAACTTGCACTGCCAATGTAACATCTCACAGGAAGCCTTTTTGCTGCCTTTTCTTTTTGCACTACCATAACCTCACTTTAAAGAAAATGTATGCTGCTGTATATGTATCTGTATGTTTATAACTATATCTATATCTATATGTCTTGTCTTATCTGTTGTTGTGCGTGTGCACTTATATGTTTCACCGTGGGAGAGTGGGAAACGTTTTTTTTCGATTCCTTGTATGTCCTAACATGCAAAGTAATTGACAATAAAGCTACTTTGACTTTGACTAGAGAAAGCTGCTCGCCCTCCTCCACCTGCACACCTATCCCCCCTCCCCCCCCCCACATCTCATCAGTCTCATCTTTTACGACAGTCGCCGTTCTTCCCGCTGCAGCTGCACCGCCTTCCACTTGTTATGCTAATGAGTATGATCGGCTGCTTCCACCTCTCCCGATTAATCCCAAACCAAAAGCAGTAAGCACATTTGTCAGACATTCCTCCTGGGGGGGGGGGGGGGCATCGCCTCATCCCCTCTTGATTCTGGAACTCTTTCCCCCCCTCGTCTCTAATCTCCCGGAGGAAATAATGAAGCCGACTGAAGATCATGAAACGCTGACATGGGAAGTTTCCCGGTCCATTAAACTTCACAGACAGACTTGAAAGCACAAAATCAAACAAAACACAAGAAAAAAAAAGAAATCCCCCTAACTTTTATCATTTAATTGCTTTGCAGTCGCTTCAACTCTCTGCAGCCTCTAATCAAGACCAGCAGGAGGGAAATGAAAGGTGAGAGGGCAGCCAGAGGGACAACAATTACACTCTAGGCTCTTTTGATAATAACTTCTCCTCCTCGGCCCTCGGTGGAAATCGTCGTTAGGTCGAGGAAGGAGAAAGGACATTTTCGACTTTCTTCCCGTAATGGATGGTCCAGTGCGCGCTACGCTACAGGGGATAAGGAAAGGACAGGGTTCTTACACATTTAGATAAATGGATTCCCATGACTTTTTCATGACTTTTCCATGACTTTAAACCAAATTTCCACGACCAAACTGAAATCTCGGTTTAAACATGAACATTTTTGAACATGTTGCGTATTGAGAGCGTACGCCGGCTTATATTTTGAGCGTCGTTCTTTAAAAAACACATTAATCATTTCAAACTCGGCGTAAATGAACATGTGATTATAACACATGTTATAAAGTTTGACTTTTCCCAAACTTTTATGATTTAAGTTTTTTACATGACTTTTCCAGGCCTGGAAATGACCATTTTAAAATTCCATGACTTTTCCAGGTTTTCCATGACCGTACGAACCCTGAAAGAAGCATGGAAGCAGCTTTCCCTTCGCATTATTAGACTTCAACCAGCTCTTATAAGGCAGTAACCCCCCAACGGGCCGGGGCAGTCTAATGAGGGTGTAAAAGGGACCAAGGGGACAAAAGGTCAAAATTAGCCACACCTGAGGATTACGGGTGACGGCTGCTTGTAGCACTTAGGACGACGACTAGACACACGAGGATGTGACGTCAAGACTGAGGAGAGATTACAAAGCTTCTGTCAGGGTTCTTACACATTTTGACCGATGGATTTCCAGGACTTTTCCATGACTTTAAACCAAATTTCCATGACAAAACTGAAATCTCGGTATAAACATGAACAATTTAGAAAAATTGGCGTATTGAGAGCGTACGCCGGCTTATATTTTGAGCGTCTTTCTTTAAAAAACATGTTAATTATTTCAACCGTGGCGTAAATGAACATGTGACTATAACAAATTCCATGACTTTTTCAAAACTTTTATGATTTAAGTTTTTTCCATGACTTTTCCAGGCCTGGAAATGACCATTTTAAAATTCCATGACTTTTCCAGGTTTTCCATGACCGTACGAACCCCGTTCTGTTTTTAAAGACAAATGTATCCAGCCAAAAAGCCCAAAGAGCTGGTATATTTGGTTAATTTAATGATATCCGGATATCAATTGAGAAGACGATTCATTCCTTTGTCTCACCCAGTCCAGTCCATCTCTCTCCCCCCCCCCCCCCCCCCCCTACTCTCATGCACCATGGTGGGGCCCTGATTGGCCCTCATCCATTTCCGTCTGTCAATTAGCCAGGCACCGAATCCCTCTCTCCGTCTCTGTGACAGGACAAAGGCTGCAGCGCCGCATCCCATCACTCACGCCGACACGGGGACGCGCCGGAGAGTCCCGCAGACGCTCCAACACTCGATCTCTTCGCTCGCTACACGCTGTGCCCAATATGTGCCGTAAACACCTGAACAAAAACGTGTATTCGCTGCGATTTTCCAGCATTTGGAATCAGTCGGCGCTCCGGCAGCGTGGCGCGCCGCACAAAGCACGGAAACATCGCGTGCTTCGTAAAGGTGTAATGTGCAACATCACTGTGTGAATTAAAGAGATACGTGTTGTGTTGTTAAGTTGTTAAGCTGCAGACAGGATATGATGGTATTCCAGCTGTTTTTGCTTTGTCTTCCATTTGATTTTCAGTCAACCAGAATAGAAACGGTGCCATTCTAAACAAAGCTTTTACATTTTCATTGCAATAACTTCCTCTATTTCTCTAATACAGTAAACGCACTGTACATGGTACATTATGCTTCGCTCACATTGACTTACTGTATTATTTTGATGCAGTAGAGATGCTGTAAAATGCACAATAGTTTACTGCAGGGTTCTTACACATGTTGACCAATGACTTTAAACCAAATTTCCATAACAAAACTGAAATCTCGTTATAAACATGAACAATTTAGAAAATTTGGCGTATCGAGAGCGTACGCCGGCTTACATTTTGAGCGTCTTTCTTTAAAAAACATATTAATTATTTCAAACTTGGCATAAATGAACACGTAATTATAACAAATTTCCATGACTTTTCCAAAACTTTGATGATTTATGTTTTTTCCACGACTTTTCCAGGGATGGAAATTACCATTTTAAAATTCCATGCCCTTTCCAGGTTTTCCATGACCGTACAGACCCTGTCACTGGTGAAACTGCTGCCAGTAATTAACTGTAATTCTACAGTAAATAGAGTCCCAGACAATACATTTCACTAGTGACACCAAAAGAGGACGTAACAGAATTTCTCCTTCCAGGAAATCTGAATATTTTCTATTTTCTGCAAACAACCCAGTGAGACATTGAGAGATCGCCACGGTTACCCTCGTCAGCGGGGGGAACAAAATAAAGCGTGCTCTTGTCTCTTACCTGTCAGCGTCTCCCTGTCCGGACGACGCGTTGCGATGGAGCGTCTCCCGCACGGCGGCCATGCTGTCGGGCAGGCGGTTCAGGCGCCGCGTGTACAGACCCAAACCTCCGTCAGTCATGTAGCTGCAAAGCACGACAAAAGCACGTCAGACATCGTCCCCACGGAGCGGGTTCCTCGGGCACGCCATTAAAAAAGGGCTCGGAGAGGATGAATTCAAGGCGAGCAGTTGTGAAGACAAACTGCTCTTGTTGTTCCTCATCAGAGCTGCCTTTGTCGTGGAAGGATCGGGAGGAGCCCACGTCTATGTATCCGGCCCGGGACAAAAGCTCCCACCAATCCCGGTTGGCAAACAGACACAATCCTCTCATGTGGCGGGCGACAAAACAACAGCGGTCTGTGGAACAAGCGGCCGCTCCGCGGGCAGCGGATGAGCTCTGTATGCAGACAACAAGGACGGTGCCTTCATCGGCCGGGAAATCACGATCGACTTAGTGGCTGAACATTAAAAGGAGCTAAAAGATACGCAGGGTTCTTACACGTGTTGACCAGCGGATTTCCAGGACTTTTTCATGACTTTTCCATGACTTTAAGCCAAATGTCCATGACCAAACTGAAATCTCGGTACAAACATGAAACAGGGTTCTTACACATTTCAATGGATTTCCATGACTTTTTCATGACTTTTTCATGCCCAAATTGAAATCTCGGTAAAAACATGAAAAAAGTATAACATTTTACGTATTAATAGCGTACACCGGCTTATATTTTGAGCGCTTTTCTTTAAAAACGTTCTTCCCGTAAAGGACCGTCCAGTGTATCCATTGATTAATGGATTTCCATGACTTTTCCAGGACTTTAAACCAAATTTCCATGAGCAAACTGAAATCTCGGTATAAACATGAACAATTTTGAACATGTTGTGTATCGAGAGCGTACGCCGGTTTATATTTTGAGCGTTTTTCTTTAAAAAAAACATATTAATTATTTCAAACTCGGCGTAAATGAACATGTGATTATAACAAATGTCCATGAATTTTCCAAAACTTTTATGATTTAAGTTTTTTCCATGACCATTTTAAAATTCCATGACTTTTCCAGGTTTTCCATGACCGTACGAACCCTGATGAAAACTGTAGAAAATGTTGCGTATTGAGAGCTATCGCTGACGTATATTTTGAGCGTCTTTCTTTAAAAAATATAATAATTATTTCAAACTCGGCGTAAATGAACATGTGATTATAACACATTTCCATGACTTTTCCCAAACTTTTATGATTTAAGTTTTTTCCATGAATTTTCCAGGCCTGGAAATGACCATTTTAAAACTCCATGACTTTTCCAGGTTTTCCATGACCGTACGAACCCTGAATACACTGTATGTGTAGGGGCCAGGCTACGGAGGCCATTCACGTCATCTCATAACGGAAAAACAACAACTTTTGAATGGGCTGGATTTCTTGGCAGTTGGGAGTCGGAGGCTGACCGTTGGCGATGCTCGAGCCCCCGGACACTTACACAAACATTCCCATTCAGACTAAAACAACACCCACTGATCCCTTAAATATTTACCCGTGGAGCAGGTTCCCTAATGGAACTAAATATTGACTCGTTTGACCCAGGTGTAACTTAATGAAATGTTTGCTGATGTAAAGTCGAGGCCTGAGTGTCTTGCTGCGCTGAATGCCTTCTGTGTGGCGGTTGGGCTTCTGCAGTGGAGCGACCAGAAAAACAACAAAACCCCCGCCAGGGTTCCACCGCCAAAACACTCTCTGTGTTATCTCTCCGAGGATCTGGGAAAGAGGCGACCCGGCACACACACAAACAGACATTTATACCTACATGTGTATGTACAGTGTACACAGAGTGCAGTGTTCAACGCGGACAGAGCTCTTTTGTGTAACCTGCAGTCGGACCGAATCAGCATCGGAGCCGCGGGACGGAAACTTAACGGCAACCAGAAGTCAGTCAGCGGAGAGGAGACCTAAACGCACTGCAGACGGCAGAATGATTACAGCTCCTTTGTTTTAAAGAATCAATTTTATTAAAAACTAAATAGGTAAAATCGCCTAAAAATGATGTTTTCGCTACGCACAAAACCGGCTGAAAAGCTGCGACATGCATACGTTTAATTCCTTCTCCAGCCAGTCATCCGCTCGGTCTGTCGGGGCTTATCTCGGGGTTTTTTTCCCTTCCTTTTACTCAACACAGCTGCTGCTGGAAGTGAGGTTAATGCAAGTTGAGTTCGCCGGCTGGAAAACCAAAACAATGCGCTAAAAGAAGTCGGAGCCGAGGGGCGCCGCGGCAACGGGGTGAGAAATCACCGCGCCGATCTGGAACAGATATGAAGCAGACTGGGACGGATTTGCACGTGAGCGCCGTTTGAGCGGCGCGACTCCAAAGTGCCAGATGTTGCACTTTTCTCACCAGAAACAACGAATGCGGCACAAAGGCCGCGGCGGCTCTCCCGGGTCATCTGGTAGCGGTCTGCTAACCATTACCCAGAGTCCAAACTAAACACGGAGAGTCAGCAGTTAGTTACCGTGAATTAAGGAGCTGGAGCAAACATCGTGAGGAGAGAGAGGAGGGGCCGGAGTTAGGCTTTAAATCCAGATTAAAGTCTTTTAGGCACTCGGCTGCCTTTAAGGACCTTGAGGAGAGACACTCAGACAAATGCTTTGCGTTTCATGCGCTGGTCAATTTGGGTCTTTTCTTGTCTCTGGACTGGCGGAGAAAACATCAACACTACACATTCAAGGGATTGGTTGTTTTACTGTTTTGTTTGCGTCTGTAGATTTATCCTAAATCCACTAAAGTTAGATAATGCCTCATTTGCATTTTCAGAAAAAAATGTCTTAATGTAAGTAATAACTGGGCAGGTTTCATGGTGATATCCATTTTTACATTTTGTACCTTATTCACCTCTATTGTCTTCAATTTTTTTTTATTTTATTTTACAATATGCATCTCCAAAGGCCATTTAAAATATTTATTTGTTTTTGTGTCTTATTATTTGCTCAAAAGCTGTTACATCCATCATTTAGAATTGAGGGTAAGCAGTGGCATGATGGAAAACCACTTAAGTTAAAAACAATTATAAATGGACCACCAGTGGCTTATTGTTGTGAGGCAGATTTCCACAATAAGAGAGACGACAGACGGTGCCGACAGGTGAAGAATGGCGGATCCCGCTCTGACACGGGATCCGCTCCGTGGGGGGTTCGCCGTGCTCTATGGGAGTCATCCATCACCCCCGAAAACAAAGTCACCTTGAAGATTGCACACAGACCATGTTAATCCGTCTCACTAATGAGTAACCCAGCCTCCTTGTCCTCTTGTTTTCAGACAGCGGTTAACCTGTAACCTTCTGCCATCGGGAGGAACGTGTCCAAACAGGACGAGTTTACGGGCGGCCAGGTGGAGCGTACGCAGCCACGGTGACCAAAAGAAGCTGCAGAAATATTTGACTTACGAAAGAACGCACGCAACGGGAGGAAACTCACAGAACGTCACGTGAAAAACAAACAGTCGTGTCGACGGCGATTCTCCAAAACACCCTGACGTACCTTTCTGCCTCGAACATGGTAACGCCGTTAGAGCGAAGCGGAAACAAACGAGTCCAGGTGAGTGCCGATCCCCGTTGATTAAAAAAAAAAAAAAGAGGAAATCTCCGAAGCAGACGGTGTCCGTTTCCAACCGTCTGGCTACCGTCTGACTCTCAGGTCTGAACCTGCGGCGACTTCTGCTGCTATGTGAACAACATCAGCAGGTGAGAGCGCGTCTGGCAATGTCAGGAGGGAGTGAGCTGTAGCAGCGAGCGCTCCATTACGTGTCCGTGAGTAGCGTGTGTGTGTGTGAGTGTGTGTGTGTGTGTGTGTGTTGCTCTCTGTGTCGGTATGCAGCCTCTCTCCTCAGCTCCGCATGCTTTCGCCTCCTGGCTTGGAGGTTGGGTCTGTCTGCGGAGAGCGGAGGAGGGAAGGGGGAGGGAGGAGGGATAGATCGGGAAACATACCCCCGAGCCCAGGAGGCGATGAGGCAGAGTGTGTGTGTGTGTGTGTGTGTGTGTGGGGGGGGGTTCTGGTCTCCAAGGGCCAGTGAAGCCGGGAGGAAAAAGGGGGGGGTTGGAGATCGGAGAAGAAACGATGCCGACTCTGAACATGTCATCAGTCACGTCGTCTCTGCTGCCGTCCGACTCAGAGAGAACAGCTTATCTGATCCGAGTCGACAGTTAGCCTCCTTATAAATAACGGATTTTATCAAATATGCAGCTATAAGTTGTTGTTTTCTGTTAAATGGAGTAATCGTTTTGTCCATATAACGCCTGAAATAGTGCTATTAGGACGATTTTTCAGGGCTGAACGTGTTGGAATTGCTTTGTTTTGTCTTACCAACAGTCCAAAATCCAAAGATAGTAAATATATACACTGAATATATATATATATATATATATATGTACAAAAAAAATAAATAAAAAAAAAAAAAAAAAAAATATATATATATATATATATATATTATAGTATTCTGTATATATAGAATCAGACTATACCGGTGAAAACTATTAAAAGACTGCTTACAGCATTGATAGGTGTCTTTTGTGAACCTTTAAGTCAGTGGTTCTCAAACTGTGGGGCGCCGAGGTATTACAGGTGGGGCACGGTGTGTGTGTGTGTGTGTGTGTGTGTGTGTGTGTGTGTGTGTGTGTGTGCGTGTGTGCGTGCGTGTGTGTGTGTGTGGGGGAGAACGTCACATTACTCTAGGTTGAAATGCACTTATTGTAAGTCTCTTTGGATAAAAGCGACTGCTAAATGACATGTAATGTAATGTAATGTAATGTAACATATCCAAAAGTAATTTGAAATGTTTACGTTACGTCAAAGCTCCTTTGCGACTCACGTGTAGCTCAGTAGTGTGACAACGGAGAGACGTTTGGCAGGAGGGAAAATAAAATCGACCGCAGTGGGAGCGGACGAGGAGAAACCAGTCTGTGTTTTATCAGCGGACAGAATGAAGCCCGACACATTGAAGAGACAGCTGGTGACATTACACCCCACTGGGAACGAAATCACTTTGTAAAAGTGGCATCAGCTGATCAGTCACCTGACCACACGGGCTGGAACAGGAGAGTTGTGTGGCTTTCAAGAGCGTCTCTAAATGGACACGCTGGAGACGCCTCAATGAGCCGTGGACTACACCAGGTTGTGATGTCGATTTCATAGAAACGAGGTCCCTGAAAGCACCACGGAGCCTTCAGCGGTTGTGACCTTAAACATCCGTCATATGATGACACGTGTCACACAGGACAGGAAACCTTATTCTGCAGAGGAGGTGGACTCAGTTCATCGTTTATTTTATCTTTATATACTTTTTGGAGTTATTCAGTCAATTATAATGATTCATTTGCAGGCTCTCGATCAAGGGAATATTGATTCCTTTGGGAATCTGAGTGAATGAGAACTAATACTGATACAACTCGATGGCTCACACATATTTGCACAAATGTAGTTTTGCACCGCTTGCACGTTTTTGTTTTGAAAAGATATTTAGTGTTAAATACTGTATTGCCAAATATTTGAACGTTTTGTTTAGATTTTCACAGGTTGCACTTATTGTTATTGTATTGAAAACATATCCAGTTCCACAGTTAATTGCAGCCACGATAAGCTATTTACCAAATGCGAGTTCTTTTTTGCATAACTTTATTTGCATTGTTCTAACAAAGTGATTTCACTTTTTAGTTGTTTTTGTCTGATGGAGGAATCTGGTTTGGTTAAAAGTGATCGCAATTTTCTTTATTCTATTAGTTGGAAAAGCACAGAGCCACAGGAGTCACACAAAGTTGTTATTCCAATAAAAATTCAGCGTGGACCGTTTAGATACAATTTTGTTTGTGCGGTGGGGCAAAAACATTTTTCTTCCTCCCAAATGGGGCGCGGCAGGAGAAGTTTGAGAACCAGCGGTTTGAGTGGAGGAGAGGAGTCGAAATGTGAGAGTCCACTGATGCAATCTAAAAGCCCGCTGCTCCTCCTCTTGGGGTTGACATCTCAGCCCTGCTTGGGAGAACCAGTTCGTGGATGCTAACAGGACTGTGACGGGGAGCTAACCGCTAAATGTCCCGGGGATGTGGAGAAGCGGGGTGGGGGCGGGGCTTCATCAGTCTGCGTCTGTTTAAGAGGGTTAACCCATTATGACCGCTTGTTTTTGAATCTCCTTATTTTTTTGAAGATAATCTAAGAGGACAAATTCTATTAATCGGCAGCGTCGTCTACAACCGCAGCCTGGACGATGTCAGAGCGTCAGACAGTCAGGAGGAAATTGTTCCTAGTTTGCCCCGCAGGTCCCATCCCGGCCCGGATATCGCGTTTCGGAGCGAGCAAACGGCTCTGCTCACCTGTCCAGGTGGGGCTGCGGCTCGGCCTTTGTCAGATTCAGACGTATCAAGTACTTCAAGAGCACTTAGCGCCCTCGACTTCCACAGCCGCCTCCGGGCTCGGCGATCAGCGCAAACCCGCGGAGGACAGAGGAGGTAATTCCATCTCGTGTCTCTTTTTCTTTTTCTTATCGCCGTGCTTCCCTAAGCTGTCAGACTCTGATCCACATTTGCATTCTTTAATCCCCGCTGCAGCTCCATCACCGGACCCTCTCCTGCCGGTGCCACGCGGAGGCGGGTCGGCACCTTTCTTACCACTTTATCTGATAATAATAATAACAGGGTTCTTACACATTTTGACCGATGGATTTCCAGGACTTTTCCAGGACTTTTCCATGACTTTAAAACAAATTTCCATGACCAAACTGCAGTGTGGGATTGACAAGGTGAAAAGGAAATGACCGGAATCTTTCTTTTTTTGGAGAAACATGAGCAGTGTGGCTCGTGCTGATGATTATTCTGCGCATAATTACATCGTGCAGGGTTCTTACACATGTTGACCGATGGATTTCCAGGACTTTTCCAGGACTTTTTCATGACTTTTCCAGGACTTTAAAACAAATTTCCATGACCAAACTGAAATCTCAGTATAAACAGAAAAAATATAGAACATGTAGCGTATTGAGCGTGTACGCCGGCTTATATTTTGAGCGTCTTTCTTTAAAAAACATAATAATTATTTCAAACTCGGCGTAAATGAACATGTGATTATAACACAGGGTGACAGCCAAAGTATAGAGAGGGGGGGGGGGGGGGGTGGTTATAAGCAGAGAGAGCGAATAAACACGTTATCAGCGTAGTGGCATTACTGCGTCTGCAGAGAGCGGGATGGGATACTTTCTTCCCGGATCTCAGGCAGAAATAGGAACAATGCCGCCCTCTTCTGGCAAGCTTGTATTTCAGACGACTCACACGGTCAACGGTAACGACCGACCCAGACACACGACGCGCTCATAGTAGTGGCAAAAAGTGGCTTTGATGCTGCATAATTAGTAAACTGTTATGCGAGCAGTGGTGGAGGGTGAATTAGTTGTTGGCTCACTTTCTAAGGGATGTCAAAATAAATCGATTATCTACCAATGTGGAAACAAATTACAGATAAATATGTTTATCATACTTTATGTCACCCTCCAGATTTAAATGAGATGCTATGTTAACTAGTTAATTCAGACACAGCAGATCAAATTAAAGAAGGATATCATTTGAAGTTATAATCTTACAATATATTCAGCCGGTGTGACGCGTGTCTCTCTCATAAAGATTGCCTTTGTTGCAGGATAGGATGCAACTAATAATATTGATTTAACACAATTAATTTCATTAACACTGTGGAAAACGCCTGTCACAAGTTCCCAGAACCCGAGGAGTTTTATTTATAATGCTAATAATAGTCTCTCAAGTAATTTCCCTTTCAAATAAACTTTCCGCACCAGCAATTTCCCAACGTGTTTGTGCGATCACTCAAAAGGTCTCCGTTAGAGTCATCCACGTACCCGCTGGCGACATCATCGGGTCGCGTGGCGTTCTTGTTCAGCACGTCTCCGTCGCTCATGTATCCGGTGACGTCCACGGCGATGGCGTCCAGGTCGATGTCCTCCCCGGTCCGGTCCCCGAGGTCCACGCTGCAGATGGCTCCTCCCCTGCCGGCCAGCTGCCGCCGGAGGTGCCCGGGGTACAGGTAGCGCCCCGTCTGGCCGCCGGCCGCCCGGCCGCCGTAGCTGTTCCCCATAGAGGGGGCGTCGCCCGCCTGCAGACGAGGGCTGGAGTGGCCCAGTCGCCACGACGACAGGGAGGGGCGGCTCGACGTGAGGCTGAGGATGCTGCTCCGCCCCGCCGCGGCGCTGGTGCTGCCGCCGCCGCTGCCGTTGCTGCCGGCGCCGCTGCCCCCCCCGCCGCTGACGTCCGTGGTGACGCTGCCATCGAAGGTGGTTTCCAAGGTGCTGAGCAGAAGGAGACGGAGAGAGAAGAAAGGTGAAATCTATTCTCCATTCAAACTTAGAAATTATTATTTTATTTTTTTATTTTATTTTATTTAATACACTGTCTATATATATACAATGTCTATATATATATATAAATATATATATATATATATATATATTATTTAATACACTGTCTATATATATATAATTTTATTTTATATTGCTGTATTTACATATATGTTGTATATATATATATATATATATATATATATATATATATATATATATATATATATATATATATATATATATATATATATATAATTTTATTTTGTATTTTATATTTCACTTTGTGTACTTTATGCACAGTCACTTTTTTTATTTCTTATATTTATATTTTATTGTGTTTAGTTTATTGGTGCTACTGTGTCAACAAATTTCCCCTTGGGGATTAATAAAGTATATTTCTATTCTATCTCGTGCATTACACGTCATTTAGCTGACGCTTTTATCCAAAGCGACTTACAATCCTGTTATATTACTACACCGTAGACGCAGCTACAGGGAGCAATTCAGGGTTAAGTGTCTCGCTCAAGGACACATCGACTACGGCGGGGATTGAACCTCCAACCCCTTGATTGAAAGATGGACCTGCTACCCACTGACCCATAGTCTCCCAGTCGTGCAGGTTCACAAACTGCGTAAACCTCCTCGGTGGACCGATCCGAGGGAAGGCGGTTGATAAAAGGCTCTTTGTCACGGTTCAGAACCGGACAACAGGACGTAGGAAGCTTAGCACAAAGCCCGGACTAAATCCAGACAGCTGGGTCGGCGGCGTGACACGCGAGGCCGGAGCAGAGGTCAAACTTCTGCGGGAGGGAACGTGATTAGAGCTAAACCTGAATCAAAGGCGACATGAAAGACATGCCCTGCGATCAAAGCGAGAGATGCCTCCAAAGAGAAGCAGGAGAGGTAATACCTGTAAACCTAGAGGACACAGTCTGCTGACCACCAGGCAGCTCAAATCCACAACGGTTATCCCCATTTGGCCCGCTCACCACTCAGCCGGAGCGGCTCTGGCAGGGCGCTACACTTTGATGATCCCCAAACAGTAGAGTTGTTGTTTCCCAGAGCAACACGTTTTGATAAAAGCCTCGATGTGCAGTGTTGGATTGACAAGGTGAACAGGAAATGACCGGAATCTTTCTTTTTTTGGAGAAACATGAGCAGTGTGGCTCGTGCTGATGATTATTCTGCGCTGAATAAACAGCATAATTACATCGTGCAGGGTTCTTACACATGTTGACCGATGGATTTCCAGGACTTTTCCATGACTTTTCCATGACTTTTCCAGGACTTTAAACCAAATTTCCATGACCAAACTGAAATCTCGGTATAAACATGAAAAATGTAGAAAATTTGGCGTATTGAGAGCGTGCGCCGGTTTATATTTTGAGCATCTTTTTATTTATTTCAAACTCGGCGTGAATGAACATGTGATCGTAACACATTTCCAAAACTTTTACGATTTAAGTTTTTTCCATGACTTTTCCAGGCCTGGAAATTAGCATTTTCAAATTCCATGACTTTTCCAGGTTTTCCATGACCGTACGAACCCTGATTGTGTTTTTTCTGTTCGCTGCTGCGATTGGATGGGAGAGTATGAGGGCCGGGCGATTACAGGTTCAAAAGTTTGGGGTCACTTAGAAATGTCCTTATTTTTCAAAGAAAAGCGCTGGTTTTATAACATTAAATTAATCAGAAATAGAATAGAATTATACTTTATTAATCCCCAAGGGGAAATTTGTGGACACAGTATAAATATAAGAAAGAAAGAAAAAGTGACCGTGCATAAACTATACAAGTGAAATATAAAATACAAAATAAAATATATATGTATATATACACAACATATATGCAAATATGTATATATATATACGCATAACATATGTGCAAATATCTAGCAGTGTAAATTAAATAAAATGTGCAAAATGCAAAGTGTGGGTATGTTATTGCACTAGTTTCTTGCTCTCTCATTGTGTTATTGCCTTAGAAGACTAACGGAGGGGTAGAAAAACCTTGAAAGCACTTTTTATGTTAGCGCAGCTGAAAACAGTTATGCTGGTGAGAGAAGATGTAAAACTGGCCTTCCTTTGAGCGACAAATTTGAAGAAACAAATTTCAAATTAAAGTCATTATTTCTAACCTTTTGAATGTCTTGACTTTATTTTATGTTCATTTTGCGTTTCATTTGATAAATAAAAGTGAGTTTTAATGAAAAAAAAAACGAAAATGTCTGAGTGACCCCAAACTTTTGAACGGAAGTTGTATGCATGGTGAGAATGAAATAAAAGATCTAAGAATAAAGAAGAAGAAGAAGTCAGACTTTTTCGCAGAATTGGTGCCAAGCATAAGGAAACAATATTCAGTCTTTTGAGTGTTTTTCATTTCCATAAATGTGAGAGTGAAAATGTGGCGAATAAAGCTGCGGTGTTAAGAATTAAGGGTTAGGAAAGTACCCGTTGGAGAATAAAGACAAAATGGCACGAATCACTTCAACAGATCAACTCTTCCTCCTCCTCGTGTTTCTCGCCTTATTCTTCTGAAGCACATGCTACTCTTTGATGTGTTTGCAGTAAAGACTTCCGGATGGAAACAACAACAGAACTCTTCTCATCACAACACACCCCGCTGCACTACTTAATGACCGATGACCGCCACTTTAAATCGTCCGGCAGAACGAACGTCTTTGTTTTCTTTACCTGTGTGTGACCTGAGTTCCTCTCAAGCTGGACATGGTCTCCTCCAGGTTTTGCCGCAGGTCTGCTATGTTTTTGACGGTGCGCAGCCTCCTGGTCTCTGGGTCTTCAGCTGAGTGAGACAACAACAACAACAACAAAGCTGTAGAAATATTGAGCGGCACAAACGAGCCAAACGGAGACGGATCCGGTTCTCCCACCTGAAAGGTCCTCGGTGGAGAGCTGGCTGCTCTTGGAGAAGCAAACGTCTCCCCCTCTTCCTGCCGAGCCGCTCTCAAGGTTTCCCGTTTCCTCGCCGTCTGTTTGGGATCTGGGGAAAGCAAATAGTTGGAGGGATCAAAGGGGGCGGGGGAGATTATTGATCCTGAATCATTGTGCCTTTAGCCGTGCGCCTAATATTCAGCCGATTGTCACGACGGAGGGATAAACACGATTGAGAACTAAATCTTGCAGTGTTTCAAGTCTTGTGACCGCAGCCCGCTGAGCCCTCAATGCCAGTAAACGGGAGTCTTTGAAGGGGAAATCAATACAGTTCCCGAGCAGCGCTCTGGCCGGCGCTTTCTGAGACGGTGGCGTTTGAAAGCCCGGGTTCTGTGCAGCCTTTGGCCTCTGCCTGATCCCAGACTTTGTCCTTGTTGACTGCTGCTCAATCTCTCTGAACGGGAGCCGGTCACCGCCACCGACCGCCCCTTGCACAGCGCGTCCACTTCTCTTTAACTCCCGGTTAACTGACCTAATATTAGTTGAAACGTCAGGTTATTTTCATGCACTAACATCCATTATCTCCCTTTACTTCTCCAGTCCTCAGCAGGTGATCGTGAACCTTAATGCAGGGTTCTTACACATTTTGACCAATGGATTTCCATGACTTTTCCATGACTTTATACCAAATTTCCATGACCAAACACGAACAATTTAGTAAATCTTGCGTATTGAAAGCGTACGCCGGCTTACATTTTAAGCGGCTTTCTTAAAAAAATCGTAAATGAACACGTGATGACAAATTTCCATGACTTTTCCCAAACTTTTATGATTTTAGTTTTTTTCCATGACTTTTCCAGGCCTGGAAATGACCATTTTAAAATTCCATGACCGTACGAACCCTGTTAATGCCTCTGTCAAACGGACTCTTTCTGACAGGTGGAGGCGGTGTATTGCTGCAGGAAATGCCACCTGACAGGTGGAGAGCGAGTTCTGATCTGATGATGGGGGAGTTCTGGACTCCGGGTCCGGAGGCGCAGAGGGAGGAAGGCCAGCGGCGCAGGAAGTCTCAGCGTAGCTAACGAGACGGCCGTAAGAAAAAAAACGACTCGCGGAGAACGAGCGACCTCCTTCCTTATCACACTGGGTCCGGGGCAGAGGTCAGAGGCGCACGACGTCCGCACGTATATTTGCACACGCATGCAGACAATACGCTGTGCGCACACACACACACACACACACACACACACACACACACACACACACACGTGAACAAACACAGATGTGACATTCCTGCTTAACAGCTCACAGATGGCTACTTCCAGATGCTGTCAGAGAATTAAATGTCAGATGTGAGACGACTTCTAAAAGTTATCACGGATGTACACAGGGTCCGACACCAATTTGTAGTTATTTAAGAGCTTAGATAGTTCAACAGCGTACGCGGGATTGTTATCAGGCACACGACTGAACGCATACACTCCCGTGAACATTCAAATATCGTAGTCCCTGAAGAATCCAGTGTGTCGGAGTGTTAGTCAGAGGAGGACGTGCCGTGGTTTATTGGCTTTGTTTTATCAGCGTTTTATGAAGCCTGATCCTCCTCGCTGTGTTGCAGCCCGGCTTCAGGTTATTTATAGTAGAAACAACAACCTGTCTTAAGAAGAGAACTTTGCAGAGGTTTTAAACTTTTATCGAAATATGCAGCAGAATTAGAGATGCCCTATTTTCTATTCGACACATTCTTCCTCCTTGTCAAAACCTGGGGCCTACGTTACCCATAATGCAACTAACAGTTAGTCAGATTGCAGTGTGTGTTATGCTAGTAGCAGCTAGGGATGGGTGAGTAGTAATTCTTATTAACCCATATTTATATGATATGATATATACCTGTATTCGTCCCACAGTGGGGACATTTCAAAAATCAAAGCATTCTGGGATTTTTTGCCTTTATCTGAAATTGTATAATTGTTGTATATTACTTTTTTAATATCTACCTGTGATATGGCTAATATCATATCTGATGTTCCTAATAACTGTAAAGTTAATGTTTATTCTTTATTTGTCATAGTTACAGGGAGATAATGTCAGTAAAAAAAAAAAAATATATATATATATATATATGTTGTCATTGTTCTGCAGATAATGTATCCTTTAATAAAAAATAAAAAAAATCAAAGCAGCGGTGCACATCAGAGCATCAATAATGACAAGAAATGACAAAAAACACAAAACTAAATACTAAAAACTAAAACTAATACTAAATATACAGAAGGAAACCAAAGTAAAGTGCAGAGTAAAGTGTTGAGTTTAACTGTTTAAAAATATTTCATGCGGCGGAGAAATACACATCTCTCAAGATGCTGTGGCGGCCCATCCCCCTGAGAGCTCACCTGTACATGAAGGGGGCGACGGTGGCCGTGTTGGGGTGGCTGTGGTGCTGTTGGGTCTGAGGTAGCTGCACGCTGATGGTGTTGCTGGCTGTGCTCTGGGTGGAGCCTCCTCCCGCCACGGGGGAGGCGCTGCACTTCCCCTCGGCGGAGGCCAGGCTGGAGGTCGAGCTGGAGTGCCTGCTGTCCCGGTCTCTGTCCAGGGGGCCGCGGTGCAGGCCCAGACCCCCCCCGAGCCGCATGCTCCGAGGCCTCTCCCCCGCCTCCTTCGCGGAGGAGGAAGCTTTCCCCCCGACTGCGGGGGCTTTGCCTCCTGGCTTTGGTATTCCGCTGTGTGCCGGGGCGGAGCTCTCCTTTTTGGCCACCTTGCCCCCCTTGGGGATGAAGCTGGTGATTTTAGAGGTCCTTTTGTTTGCGCTGTCCGCGTCCACAGCCACGGGTGCCGCTTCCTCCTTCGGCTCGTCCCCCCTGAGCTCCGTCCGTTCGGGGGCCGAGATGCGTTTCCCCGCCTCCTTCCCTTTCTCCTTCTCCTTCCCCTTCTCCTTGTCTTTCTCTGTGCTTTTGATGGAGCCCTTCTTGGCCGTCAGAGCTCTGCTGAAAGTGCGCTGGGCGATGCCCCGCAGGGCGATTTTGGGGCTGCTGGCGGTTGTGGGGACGCTGGTGCCAGCAGGGGGCGCCGCCCCGTTGCCGGTCCCGTTCATCCCCGGCCGGACGTTGCCGTCGTCGTCCTCCAGGGGCTCGGTGTTGGAGCCCGTCTCCACTCTCGCCGCCTCCAGCTGCCTGGCCAGGGCGGCGGCGCCGTCGCTCTGGGCCGCGGCTCCGTTGGAGGAGGCGGACGACTTGGAGCTTCCTTTGCTGTTGAAGAGCTTAAGCTTCTCCAGCATGGACTTCTGAGCGACGGCCTTCGGGGGAGCCTCCGCCTTCTCCTGCTTGACGGACGGCGCGGCGCCGCCGCTGCTGCCGGTGGAGGAGGAGGCCGAGGGCGAGATGTGCTTGGAGCTCACCGACTTGCTCCTCCAGGGCTTGCTGCTGCTGCTGCTGCTGCTGCTGCTGCTGGGCTGGGGAATGGCCGTGGAGGAGGACGAGGAGGAGGAGGGCGAGGACAGCGAAGACGGGGGCGGGATCTGGCCGGAGGTAGCGGCGGGGATGCTGGTGGAGGAGCCGACGGTCGCCGCGGACGACGGAGCGTGCTCAGTCATCGCCGACGGCTGCGAGGTCGTGCCCTCTGAGGAATCTGCAGCCGAAAAGAGACAGAGGATTAAAACATGAGAGGGAGGTTCAGTTAAAGACGAAGGGTCTGGGGGGGGGGGGATGCTTAGTCTTGACTGACCCCACACAAAGTGGCCTTATAAGGGCCTGGAGGTGGCCTCCGTTGATGCAGTCAAACACGCCATTACTTTTCCTCCGGGCTGGCCACCAAAACTGTTAAAAACCCTTTAGCACTAACAATGAGAGGAGCCCATCACAGACTGTTTATAAAAACAATGAGCAGCAGGCACAAGTGCTTTAAAGTCCTGCCAAGCAGGCCGAGTCGAGATCTCAAGACGCAGTGCTGCTGCTCTTTGAAGGCGTGGACTTATATGGACTGCCTTTGGTCCGCGCCCCTCTGCTCCACTGAGAAACCGTTGTCTTGTAAATGCCGTTCATTCAAAAAAGGTGTGAAAAAATAAACCTGCACGTGAGCAGTTTGGAAATAGAAAGCGCAAACGCATGCTGCCGTAAGCCACCGGTTCAATACGCCACCCCGAGAAACGAATCGTTTCGGGTCAAGTGACTCGTGACGCGGCAAACTCACCGAGAGCCGGAGGGGCGAGAGAAGAGCGGGAAGAACTCCTGGCCAGAGTGTGTGTTGGTGCTCAGAGAACTATACGGAGCCCCGCGCTGCTGCGGTTGTGAAAATGCGGAGCGGTGCCGCGAGCAGCGCAGGGCTCAGACCAGGAACATTTGAATATTCAAACACCAACGGCCAGAGAGGGAGAGAGAGGGGGAGAGAGGGAGGGAGAGAGGGAGAGAGAGAGAGAGAGGGGGCCTCTGCACTGGGAGGAATTAATCATACAAGTTCCATCACAACTCAACCACCCACCCACCCACACACACTCTTACACACACAAACACGCGCACGGACACACACACACACACACACACACACACACACACACACACACACACACACACACACACACACACACACACACACACACACACACACACACCACATCATTTCTGCCGCTATAGTCACCTTAGCCCTGTGGGAATTTAGGTTCTTAATACACTGCAAACAAAACCAATAAATGACAATATATTGACACAGGATGGGATTTTATTGGGTTAATGGGCTTTATTTCTCTCTTAACCTCGACTTTAAACTACTCGTTATGTAAAGACGGAGTGCAGTAATGTCTAGTAAGTAGAGAATGAAGTCGATGTTCCTGTGTGTGTGTGTGTTGTAATTACGGAAAAATGGCACTAAAAGGCGCGTGGTGCATGTTCGTGCATGTGTGTGTGCACCACTGGCTAACTCCCTCCATCGGATGTTGGCGCATAAATAATCACACTTTCCGATGTCGCACACCTGCTGCACAATAATAATAACGCTCTCACACGGCTCATATTTACACGTCTATGTTATCCATGTGTGGCCTCATGAAGTCCCCGTCCCACTACACACTCAACTTGTTTACCCCTTTGTCGTCTGTCTCTCGGCTTTATTTCACTTTTACAGCACCTTTCACGTCCTAATTGGAAATAGGCGCTTCTCTCTTCTCCCTCTGCGCAGCATTTAGAGACAGCGGCCCTGAAACACTGCCGCCATTAGGAAGCGATTAGAGCCCAATTAGCCGTGCTAGCGGTTAGCAATCGGGAAAGTGGGTCAGGGCGCTCACAGCCTCCTGAATGAGAAGAGGACCTCCGGCCGCAGAGAGAATACAGAGAGGGTGGAGGTTTTGGGATAAGCGGAGCGCCGACGGGGGGCCAGCAGGACGGCCTGTGCTCGACGTGAACGGGGTCAGCGTGGATTTGTTGTTGTTGTCGGGGGAGTCAGAAAGGAAGAGGAGAAGAAAAGCAGGACGCGGAGAGGCCCTGGACACCAGAGGGACGGCTGGTCGTTGCCATGGCTGCACCCGGTGACCGAGGCTGAGACGCTCCGGTCCGGTTGCTACGGGGCGAGGGCGAGCGGTCAATCTTTAACGCGTCGGGTCAGAAGAGACCGAGGTTCAACCAGACGAGGTTTAAACCAGAAGGTTTAAACCAGACGAGGTTCAACCAGACGAGGTTCGACCAGACGAGGTTTAAACCAGACGAGGTTCAACCAGACGAGGTTTAAACCAGACGAGGTTCAACCAGACGAGGTTTAAACCAGACGAGGTTCTTAAACCAGACGAGGTTCGACCAGACGAGGTTCGACCAGACGAGGTTCAACGCGTCGCCAATAAACAGAAACGTTAATGTCAGATTAAGGTGCACACTTATCTGCTGTTTTTAAAATGTAACCTGCTATTGTTACATGTAATGAAGTGGCCACCAGGTGGGGTGGGAGGGGAGTGATGGATGCATCTTATTTTCAGGCAGGCTAAAAAAGTTTACATCTTAAAATAATACACAAAATTTATGACAATAACCACAATGAAATGGAAAAATACCACAAATAGGTCTGATCACAAATGACCACACTATTATTATTTTTCTTCTAGCTGAACTTTGAGAAACCGGCTCTTCTAAACGTCGGCACGCAATGCACTTGAGGAAGCAATTTTCCTCCGAAACAAACCACAGGAGAGTCTTAGCGTGACCGAACAACGGGTCGCTGACCTAATGACCCGCCCCGTGCCGCCGTGGGCCGAGATCCTGGGATTAATCTGCACATCGCCCCCCGTTCACAGTGCTGGTCCGCTTGAGGAAACACGTTGAACGAATTTCAATGTTTACTAGCCGACTGCTTAATTATAGAAGTCATTACGGAATAAAACCCAGAGCAGAACAAGACAGCGGTGGAGCGCCCAAAGGGGAAAGGACCACAGACCACCACTCCACTTCCTGTGGGCGGCCATAAAAACCTGTCTCACCCTCTCGGGACCCGTCTCGGGGCTCCGCCTGCTCCCTGACAGAGCGGCCCTCCTGATAACATCGCGGCAATTTGGGAAATGAGCCGAAGTGGACCCGAAACTCGTTTCATGGCCCGTCACACTCGTGTGGCTGTGCAAGCGTTTCTTTTGTGTTAATGCCCGTCTACAGCCGAGGAAAAGTGTGTAATTCCACACAAGTGTCAACACTCTTCTCTCTCTGCGTGTGTGTGAGTGTGTGTGAGTGTGTGTGAGTGTGTGTGCATGCATGTCAAGTTTAGGAGGGGGATGTTTGTTCTGCTCAGCGACTTCTAACCAGGGTTCTTACACATTTTGACCAATGACTTTTCCATGACTTTAAACAGGGTTCTTACACATGTTGACCAATAGATTTCCATGACTTTTCCAGGACTTTTCCATGACTTTAAACCAAATTTCCATGACAAAACTGAAATCTCGGTATAAACATGAACAATTTAGGAAAGTTGGCGTATAGAGAGCGTACGCCGGCTTATATTTTGAGCGTCTTTCTTTAAAAAACATATTATTTATTTCAAACTTGCCGTAAATGAACACGTGATTAAACATTTCCATGACTTTTCCAGGCCTGGAAATGACCATTTTGAAATTCCATGACTTTTCCAGGTTTTCCATGACCGTACGAACCCTGTTTAAACCAAATGTCCATGACCAAACTGAAATCTCGGTAGAAACATGAAAACTGTAGAACATTTTTCGTATTGAGAGCTATCGCCGGCTTATATTTTGAGCGTCTTTCTTTAAAAAATATATTCATTATTTCAAAATCGACGTAAATGAACGTGTGATTTTAACAAATGTCCATGACTTTTCCAAAACTTTTAATGATTTAAGTTTTTTCCATGACTTTTCCAGGCCTGGAAATGACCATTTCAAAATTCCATGCCTTTCCCAGGTTTTCCATGACCGTACGAACCCTGTCTAACGCTTTAACCGCGGGGACTGGAGACCAGAGCGAACGCATCGCGGTGTGACCGCTTGCACGTGAAGAAGAGGAAAACGCATTAGAGTCGGCTGACACCGGTTAGACACCGCCAGCGCCTCTGACCCGTCTCACGCTCACAAGACATTAAGCTTAACCTCGTCAGTCGCTCGGCTGAAAATGCCCCAAGTCACTCTCGTACGAGGCGGCTGAAAACCCGTTTTTGATTTGAAACCCGAGGCGCACAGAGAGGATTTGTGTCACTCGTCGGTCGACACCTTCACAGGCGTTCAAAAAAAATGATATCCGACTGGAGCGAGGCCGCTTACTCGTCGCCACGTTCCGATTCGAGAAGCCTTCGCTCCGTCGCTCTCTCTCTCTCTCTCTCTCCACCCTCGGTCTTTGTGCTGTAAAAAGGGCGAGGGACAACCGGCTTTTGTTTGCGGGGACGGAAACCTTTTAAAGTTTCTCCACATGACTACACACAGTGAAAGCTGCGGCTCATCAGAAGGCTATTCACACACACTCACACACACACACACACACACACACACACACACACACACACACACACACACACACACACACACACGTGGTGCCCCCCCCCCCCCGCTCTCTGTGTCCCTCGGGGGCCACCCAGACGCTGTCACCTCGCGTTACCGCGGAGCGGAGAGAGAAGAGGTTCAGGTCGGGTTCCTCTGGTTCTGGTGTCAGGGCCGTTGACACGGAGCACATCTGTGCGCCTCGCAATCGAAGCGGCAGGTGCCTCTGAACCTCGCAACGCGCCGAGATGCAGCAGATAAGTGCAACGCGTGCATTGTTTTTTAGAGGCAAACTAAACTAAACTGGAAAATCGAGACTGACACTGTCAAAGTCTTAAATGACACCTTGGGGGGAAAAAGGAAATTCTAAAATCAGGGTCAGTTTCACACGAAGGTAGCGCAAAGTTGACCACTAGTATGACCAATATCCTTTTAACCGCATTACTTTACACAGGGTTCTTACACATTTTGACCAATGGATTTCCATGACTTTTCCAGGACTTTAAACCAAATGTCAATGACCAAACTGAAATCTCGGTAAAAAATATGAACAATTTAGAACATTTTGTCTATTGAGAGCGTACGCCGGCTTATATTTGGAGCATCTTTCTTTAAAAAGAACCATATTAATTATTTCAAACTCGGTGTGATCATGTCAAATCTCCATGACTTTTCCAAAACTTTTGTGATTTAATTTTTTTCCATGACTTTTCCAGGCCTGGAAATGACCTTTTTAAAATTCCATGACTTTTCCAGGTTTTCCATGACCGTACGAACCCTGTTTATATCAAATTCTTCATAAATTCTTCAGGTCATCTGACGTGACATCCTCTGACCTGACACAGACTTTCTTTCTGTAGCGCCGAACATGCAGTTCAAGGATCGATGACAACACAACGGACCGATTCTGCTGCCGTACTTTCAAAGTTGCAATGCAAAGCTCAAAGACCAAAGACTAAAGACTAAAGACTACGCCTCAAGGAGCGACGAGAGCGAGCTGACAAACCTCATGGCTGCTGCAGACGTCCGGGAAGAT
This sequence comes from Liparis tanakae, assembly GCA_036178185.1. Lineage (NCBI taxonomy): Eukaryota > Metazoa > Chordata > Actinopteri > Perciformes > Liparidae > Liparis > Liparis tanakae. Next base: position 25,498,901 of record CM070104.1, on the reverse strand, counting down.
GGAAACAGACGGAAAGGAGATGGACAGGAGAGGAGAGAAGAATCCCAAACCACGGCCAGCCATTCACATCCAAAGAGTGCAGCAGGAGGAGGAGGAGGAGGAGGAGGAGGGTGGTATGGCAGGGGGGAGGGACTTGGCAGCATGTCAACAACAAGGCAAGAAGGAGGGGGCGTCGACGAGGGATTGTCATACTTCCTGCTGCCAATCATATGGTCTGCTGCCCCCAAACACACAAACACACACACGCCAGGATGCTACATTTACTTTCTTGATGTAAACACATTTTTCACTTAATTGATCGGATTTCCAGATGAGCTTTTTGGTCTTTTCTATGGAAACTTTCCCGACACGCCGGTCACGCACACACCTGGTGAGCGACAGCTCCAACGTTGTTTGGTTACAGATGATAACTCTGACGCCCAGCCGCTGGCTTCTCTTTCAGGTAAACAAACACCGTTAGTGCTGTTGTCGTCATTTTTTTGCCTCGTCGAGAGCCGCGTAGAGACAATAGAAATGCTCTTAATGCTCTTTCTGGGAATGTTGAGCTTATTTCATTTCCAGCCAGGAGTTATATTCATACGATTGACATCAGGCTCTTATTTCTGTACCATCAATCTGAATCTACAGCCAGGCAGCCAGTAAGTTTGACTGATCACAAAGCAGCCAGGCGACCACAAGAAGGTCCGGTAGTTAACCATCTAGAAACTCACAACCTGCACTTTGTTCTTTTTATATTCGTACGGATTGAACAAATTAAACATAATGTGATGTTTCCAGTTGTTTCCTGGTGACACAAAGACATCAAAGTCGTTTCAATCTTTCCATCGCACACAAAGTCAGCTTTCCAAAAGTGTTGTACTATCGCTTAAAGAAACGACCACACTGTTCATAGATACACACTGTTCATAAACGATCACTGTTCATAAACGACCACTGTTCATAAACGATCACTGTTCATAAACGATCACTGTTCATAAACGACCACTGTTCATAAACGCACACTGTTCATAAACGATCACTGTTCATAAACGATCACTGTTCCTAAACGACTACTGTTCATAAACGATCACTGTTCATAAACGATCACTGTTCATGGACGCACACTGTTCATAAACGATCACTGTTCATAAACGATCACTGTTCATAGACGCACACTGTTCATAAACGATCACTGTTCATAAACGACCACTGTTCATAAACGCACACTGTTCATAAACGATCACTGTTCATAAACGATCACTGTTCCTAAACGACTACTGTTCATAAACGATCACTGTTCATAAACGATCACTGTTCATGGACGCACACTGTTCATAAACGATCACTGTTCATAAACGATCACTGTTCATAGACGCACACTGTTCATAAACGACCACTGTTCATAAACGACCACTGTTCATAAAAAACGATCACTGTTCATAAACGATCACTGTTCATAAACGATCACTGTTCATGGACGCACACTGTTCATAAACGATCACTGTTCATAAACGATCACTGTTCATAAACGATCACTGTTCATGGACGCACACTGTTCATAAACGATCACTGTTCATAAAAAACGATCACTGTTCATAAACGATCACTGGTCATAGACGCACACTCGTCATAGACACACACATATTGTGCACCAACACAACACTGTCCCTTTGAAAGTGTCCCATCTCCATGGGAACCACACATCAGAATAAATGTCCCACAGTCAATTTGAGCTCTCTCTCTCTCTCTCTCTCTCTCTCTCTCTCTTTTTTTGTTTGAACTTGATTTTAAACAACCTGATTTTTATAACACTTTATTTTTAAAGAAACATTGTAAAAGCTAAGAAAATGTAAATAAAGTAAAAAAAAAATCTCTCTCTCTCTCTCTCTCTCTCTCTCTCTCGGTAATGAGTTTGGACTGTGAACACCAGCAGTCTATATATAAGCCTCGGCCTTTTAAATTGTGACAACACCGCTCTCACTGAGCTGCCAAAGTTCAGTGATAGATCATGAGGACAAAAGATGTGAAACAGTTAAAGGTGCAGGCCTCACGGCCTCATGGGTACCAAGCTAACAGATCCTGGATGGGATCCCACAAGCTGCGACAGCAAATTGGATCACAGGCACAAAAAGGTAAGAAATGGAGAAGCCGATGGCCCGGTGCCCATTTCCTACCTCATTGAATCCAGTTTGAGCAAACAGGAAGAGAGCGCCATTCTTCACGAAAGTTAGCGGCAGCAGAACGAAACGTTTTATTATCCACCAAAAGAAAACATGGTAATAGTAAAGAAATAAAGAAGCTTAAAGTGACGTGATCCACATGAAGGATCATCTTTATCTTCAGAAACATAAGCAACACAAATATCTGTTTGCATGAGAACAGACGTCACCACAACAGATCTCTTTGGGTTGTAGGAATGATAACAAAGTATCACAAAAACAACAGCAGTAAATTACAGTTTCAACATGTTCGGATGTCGTCTTTTAAGCACAATCTCCAAAACGCCCAAACCCAAGCTGAACGCTGTCAACGAAAATAAACAGAGGTCAACACAACATCTAAAAGACATCATCCGATAAATCCCAGCTCGTCACCTCACCGTAAAACTATAACCAAACACGGGGCCAAAGGCAGACGTTCAACTCTCTCTCTCTCTGACGTGAAATGGTCAGACTAACTGAATCGACCTGGAACATTAAGGGGAGGAGCTTCCTGGCACTGCGTTTGAATTCTTTCTCGCGGTCGCAAAGCAACACCTCCAATCTGTTCTCGTCATTCGCGGCCGCCTCCGATCCCGCGCCCCTTACCTTTGTTCAGGTGCGAGGTGGCTTTGGTCTTGTCGCTGAAGCCCTGGCTGCGCCGGTTCCCGGCGGCGCTGACCGAGCCTCTGGGAGGGATGTCACCGCCGGCAGTGGACACCCTCGCCGAGGGGCCGGGGAGTCTGATGGAGAGGGAGAGAACGTATTCCAGATGTCTACTCGCTCAGTTCAGGAACACCTCCGGGTAACGCAGGTGTACAACACGTCCTGCTGGGGCAACTCCAGCCTACGGCCTCGGAATTCAAACAGGAGGGTATCGCTTGATTAGAAATGAAGAGATGGGGGGTGGGGGGATGTGAATTCGCCGCTCGTGGCCAAAGGAACTCTTCTTTATGCTTATTTTAGACTCTTTAGATGCATGTTCGTGTTTAGTCTGAGGCTTGGATTAAAAGTTACCCGCAGTTGAATAAGTGTAAGCTCAGCTATTGATTGATTTATCTCGCAGCGCTGCTTGGCTGCACCTCCCCGGACGCACCGACAGGAATCTAACGGAGACGGATGAGCTCGCGGCGGCGTGGACGTTTCCCCCGAGGAGGTCTGAGGGGAGGTGTGAGCTCAACAGCCTCAGATTACACGTCCTGCTCCTTTATTCCACCGCATGGGGTGGAGAGGAAGTAGTAGCCACGGAGAAACCCGGACGAGATTCATCGCACCTCGATTCCATAGCTGAGCCGTAATCTGGCCAGGCCATGGCAAGTAATATAGCCGTTCACCTCCACCGGCTCTTATTGATCTGGCCATCGTGTGCTAATGTTGTTGTTTTTACCACATTATTTAGTCAAGAGCAGCCGGAGATCGTTTGGCGTTGAATTATGGCAGAGCCAATCAGTCGACTGCATATGGCCTCGTAAAGAAGAAATGATGGATGTAATGTAATGTTTGTTTTACGTTAATACGGGCTACAATAGATCAAAATTAATACACACGAGTTGCCTGTCAATTTGCCTGTTTCTGTTAAAAAGAACAAAGAAAACCAACTTCAAACTTTGAGGACTATATCAACGCACCAATCCATTTTACTTATACTTTATAAAGCACTTGCATTGCTCCCTGTTTTGAAGAAATACCAAGAACTTTCCATTTGGTCTAGAGCCAAAGTTTTATGTTTACTGCAAGCTCCATTTGATTCTTTCAGCACCTGACTGAATTATTCTGACGTGCAACGGATCTCAGATTATCACAATTCCACAAAATGTAGGTCGATTTACTAATTTAAGGCATTTATTTTGTATATATAAGATAAGATTGTTGATATTTTGCAAACTCTCCATAAAACAGGCCTTGCAAGGAATAACAATTTATATAAACCGTAAAGCTCTTTTAAAATGCATTACATTGTATATATATACACTGAATGGGAAAGCAGAGTTATATTTAAATGTAGAAATATATAAGGCGATGTTGTGCAAGTGGAGAGCGCCAGGAGAATCTCAGCTCTCGGTCTTGTAGTTACACAGGCCGACCACAAGGTGGGGCCCTTGCCTTGCCTTGCTTTGGAGAGGAGCCGGTGCGGGGCAGGTGCAATGCAAACAGAATCTGGGATGGGCAGCATGCAGAACCACATCCTAAATCCAATTTCAGGGTGCATCATCACATAACACAACACCGCATGCTCAAATAGTGAAACCTGAACGCAGGCGGAAGTCAAAAATGTTAACGACAGACCTGATAGACGCACATACCACTCACACATCCTCTCCGTGTTAATTATTAATGTCACATTACATGGGGGATGTGCTTACTTAAGGGTTATCTAAAGGTCTTTCACAGCCCATTTAGCAGGCTTGGTAAATGAGGCACGCTGCCAGACAGACAGGCCCATCCGAAAAAAACGCAGCCCGGGGCTTTAGCTCCCATCGCTGCCGCTCATGCATATTAGATGGTGCTTGTGGTAGAGATTGCCCTTAATCGCAGACAAAGAAACAACGTGAAACCCATTGCGGTACGAAAGAGACATTATCCTCGATTCGGGGCAATTTCTATCTCCCTACTTCCAGGATGGGGTCGTTACAGGAGGAGGGAGAAAACGGAAAAGGCAGAAGAAGCTGACCTAGAGGTCTTTTTGTGACCAAGGGAAAACTTGAGCAGTTTACTCTGAGAGCCATCCCTAGAGGAGAAGAGAGGAGAGATATGGAAGAGGACAGAGACAGAGCGGTCAGAGTCACGGTTATAAACGACAGGAGGTGTGAACATGAGGACGGCGATGACAACGTGATGGATCGGAACCGCAGGAGCGGCAAGAAAAAAGTGAAGAGTACAGGGACAGAACCCGTTCACCCGGGTTAAAGGTCACCTTCCTGAGAGCCTGGACTCACCTGGACTGCATCTCGGCCTGTGCTGCTTTCTGGGCCGTGAGGGCGGGAGTCCCATGCGTAGAGTGGCCGAGCTGGGCCGGGGCGCTGCTCTGCTGGCTCAGGGGGGGGTGCGCGCCCGGCGGCTGGGCCCTGGCGGGGGGGGGCGGCGTGGCGTTCTGCCGCTGGGCGTGCTGCTGCTGCTGCTGCTTGTAGCGGGACAGGCTGAAGAAGAGGCCGAGGATGGCTTTCAGATTGCCATTACGGATCTCTGCGGGGCCAATGGGGGAATATCGACAAGGGAAAAGGGTAGAAAGAGAGAGCGATGAGTCTCTTGGGCCACGCAGAATAGCAGCTGTAGTCAGGGTTCTTACACATTTTGACCAATGGATTTCCATGACTTTTCCATGACTTTTCACCAAATTTCCATGACCAAACTGAAATCTCGGTATAAACATGAACAATTAGGAGAATTTTGCGTGTTGATTGCGTACGCCGGCTTACATTTTGAGCGTCTTTCTTTAAAAATCACATTCATTATTTCAAACTCGGCGTAAATAAACACGTGATTATAACAAATTTCCAAACAAATTTCCTTTTCCATGACTTTTCCAGGCCTGCAAATTACCATTTTAAAATTCCATGACTTTTCCAGGTTTTCCATGACCGTACTGTGTAGTGCTTTTCAGAATTGTGAAAATTACATTATTTTATCGCCCGCTTATACATTTGGTGTCACAAGCATTACGTCTCATTAAATTATACTTACGCACGCGAGGTAGGCAGTGAACACAACTGATGAGTTTGTGACCCCCAAAAACAAATCGTACTTTTAAACGTTGATCCCTTTCACCTTTAGCCCACCATTGTTCTACCATTGTTCCAGGTGTGAACAATACGATGTGAACACCATTCTGATACACAAGCCGCTGCTGAGCCGACATGTTTGAATGTGTACTGTCTGGCATTGATGTAGCGTATCCAGCCAATAAATAAAGCTTTCTTCCCCCCCATAGCACAGGCCTGGCTCGGCCTGGCTCGGCCTGGCTCGGCCTGGCTCGGGTCCAGCTCTCCTGTTCCCGGTGAAAGCATCTGTGCAGGAGGCCACCTTACCCTCTGAAGACAGTCCCTGGATGTTGACTCCTTTGGCTGCCAGGAAACTGAGGCAGGCGTCGATGTTCTCAATCTGGACGGGGAGACACAGACACGGCTGTAAGACGCAGAGCATTTACATTCTGATTTGCATATTTGTGTAATGTGAGGAAGCGTGCTGGTCTGTGCTTTGTGCACACTTCTCCTGATAGACGGACATCGCCATGAGGCCATACTAGTTCAAACCATAACTCTGGTCAACAGCGTAACACCTGGAGAGATGCGGAGGGCTAGTGGTTGAATAAGCGGTTCCCCGAAAAGTCATCACAATCAGTTTGAGAGTTAGAATAGAATAGAAATATACTTAATTAATCCCCAAGGGGAAATTTGTTGACACAGTAGCACCAATAAACTAAACACAATAAAATATAAATATAAGAAAGAAAGTGACTGTGCATAAAGTACACAAAGTGAAATATAAAATACAAAATAAAATAAAATATATATGAATATATATATATATATATATATATATATATATATATATATATATATATACACAACATATATGTAAATACAGCAATTTAAATTAAATAAAATAACGAACAAAAGCCACGGGAAAAGTTGCGAAAAAAGTAGTACAGTCAATTGTCCGACCGTAACTTACACCAGCGTGAAATAAAATGAAAAGAAAAAGAGAGGAAAAGTGTAAAAAAGATAATAAACTAAAAAACATATGGGGAGCTACTGCGACAGGCAGCCGTTGGCACGGCGCCATCTATGTTTGAGAGCGATCAAGCAAAACAAAAGGTACCAAAACAATCACCTCCTCGGCAGACGTAAAACTCGCCGGTGTCGGAAAGCGAAGGCGACGCTCTGAATGCACGTGAAGGGACTCGTTCACATTCTGCTGCGCAAAGCTAACACGGGTGACATCATCGAGAGGCGCTTCACGCCGAGCAGACTTTGGTCAGCAGAGCAGCGGGAGAGGCTTAGCCGACGGACACGGTTGCTATGACAGCAGCCATGGCAACCGGAGCAGACTGCTGAGCTGTCACCGGACTGCGAGTCGGTCTTTGTTCGGAGCCCACGTGACCACAAAGTAAACCCGATAAAACAATTCACCAAGCGGAGTTACTGCGGATTAATGAGGCGCGATCAAAGTTTACCAACTGTTGTTTTTTTTCCCGCTAAGCAAACACAGTCAGGTAGAGCACAACGCTGACCACACGGCACGGCCGGCTGAAAAGTGGTCCTGCTCACAACTGACTGAAAAGGAACATTTAACAGGGTTCTTACACATTTTGACCAATGGATTTCCGTGACTTTTCCATGACTTTTCCAGGACCAAACTGAAATCTCGGTATAAAGATGAACAATTTAAAAAAAAAAGCGTATTGAGAGTGTACGCCGGTTTACATTTTGAGCATCTTTCTTTAAATAAAAACTTGTGAATCTAAAAGCCAAACAAAATAAAGCCTCCTCTACAACGTTCGCTCTAAAGCTTTATCATACACAGGGTTCTTACACATGTTGATCAGTGGATTTCCAGGACTTTTCCATGACTTTTGCATGACTTTAAACCAAATGTCCATGACCAAACAGAAATCTCGGTTTATACATGAAACAGTGAGAACATTTAGTATTTAAACGATGTGAATGCCAAAGCATACAGTATACATTTAAAGAAACAAATGAATAACAGACAATATTTTATTTAAAGAATAAACATTTGCTTCCCGAGCTATGGCCATTGAACTTTCCAGTTACGGTGCGTTCACTTGCAACGCGGAAAAGAAAAGAAAATTGCGCCGCAAGTATGAGAGCGTATGCCGGCTTATATTTTGAGTCTTTCTTTCTAAAACATATTCATTATTTCAAACTCGTCGTAAATGAACATGTGATTATAACACATATCCATTAC
>CM070104.1:25465796-25485796 GCA_036178185.1 Liparis tanakae | reverse complement strand
TGTTGGCCTTATTAACGAGGCCCGGGACCCCCACCTGACACTTATCCCACCCCCACACCTCAAGCCTGTGTTACATTAACACACACACTGCTCATGCACTTTTGCACTTTTTTTGTATTGTAGTACTTATTGTGATTGTGTAGTACTTATTGTGTTTGTATGTTTTATGTTCAAATTCCAGGTAGGTGTAAACCTACTTGGTAATAAATACTGTTCTGATTCTGATTGTGTAAAGTATAATCCTGCTGTATGACAAGTCATGTGACGGTTGCACCGCTGTGTTTCTACCGTAGCCCAGAACGGACAAACCTAAAAACCGTCTCTAACCTTTGCCTTTTTTTTTCTCCACGACCCGGAAGCCACTGTAGTCTCTCAAAGACGTGAGGCGGTCGCAATCTGCAACCAAACCACGCGCACTGTACCTTTAAACGGTGACATCGCTTCTAAATATTGGCATTATGCAGCTAGTTAATCAAAATGGATCCGGTACACTTAAAAAGCCCAAAGGTCACCTTTTTTTTGTTTTTCTAAATATGTTATTTTTAATTCTGGTTGTCGATGTTTTTGATAACTTGTTGTATTCGTCTTGTTATTGTTGAATATAAAAAAAGAAGGCCAAAGGTTTTAATAGTGCTGATCTGATGAGAGCGTGCTGATCATCTTACTGTCACGTGATCAGCTGATATCCGACATTCCAGGAAAAACACCATGCTCGCCCAATATGCTCTATGACTGTGGTTAAATGTGTCAATATCTTCCCCCCCCACACACACACACACACACACACCTTCACAGATTACAGCTAGCAGCTCACCTGCTGAAAGTAAGACAACTTCCTCAATACCTTTCCCTCTTGACTTGGTTTCCCAGCGCCTGAGGAAGGAGCTGCTCTTCACTCCTTATTGATAGAAGACGAGGCAGCGGCAGCTAGAACAACACACACATCGTGACGCACCCCCCCACAGGCAGCCTATTCTGCCTCGTTGCGTCGGCTAATTAATTTCCGTTCTTCGTATGTAATCACGCCGTTGGTCACAGTTTGTGGTCCAACATTGAATTCAGCATATTTGTGTCGTAATGTATTGACATGTATTATCATTAGGATGCTGTTGTGTTAGTTTGAGATTGTTTTGCTCGTCCTCAGGCTGACGTTCCGCTTTCACAAATACAAACAGACATCATTTGGCAACGTGAACATTTCCCTGATGAACTGCAATAAAAGGAAAGCAAAGCTGTTTTTTGAAAGGTTTCCACCCTCCTGTATAATTAGCAATAGTGTCCTATGAATGGACGAACTGTTGCTGCAATCAGATGACTCACTTATGCAACAGCACGGTGCGTGTGTGTTAATGTACAAGAGGGTGGACAAAATAACACGAATACCTTACCGCGAAACTCACGAGGCTCATCTAAAAATGAACACAGCCTCGGCTCTGCCGCGGTATTCATGTATATATATATATATATATATATATATATATATATTCATATATATATATATATATATATATATATATATATATATAAATATAAGGCCTATGCCCTTTGATTGAGATATATTTAGGTTTGGTATATTTAGTTGCTTAGAAACAGTATCTCTAACACACACACAGAGAAAGAGAGATAGAAGGAAAATGAGAAAGTACCACTCCCTTTGATCAAACATTTACCAGCACGCTAAATCATTAATAAAACATATTTGGGGTTAGCCTGCTTACCTGCGTAAGCTTCTCCAGCTACAGAACCGCTCTCACTCATCTACGTCAAAGGAGCAGCCGTTTCCCACCGGTCTGAATCTCTAAAAACACACATTCTGTGTGCATGCAGACCAAGTCCAGGGCTGAAATAGTAAAAACTAAATGCTCCACACGAGCACAGACTCTGAGCAGAGAGCGTGACTTTGAGTGGGCGAGCTTTATCCTCATTTACCTTTCCTCCGAGACCCTTGATGCTTCCCTCCGTTGTTTTTTCATCAAGACCATTGAACACCTGGTCCTGCTGGTTTCCACCTGAGTGGCTCTTCAGTTCAGCCTCTCTTATTTGCAGCAGTATAAAAACTAAGGTCAGATTGGGAAGGATAAACCACGAATTTAACCCAAGAGTTTGTCCAAGAATCAAGGTCCTGAATGAAACCCTTGAAGATGTATTACGTATAATAAATGAGCCACTCTTTCAGTGCTTGTGCACCTATGTGTGGATATATGAAGTGCCTCCGAGTCCTAACCAGGCGGTAACCTCCAGGTCTGAAAGGTGAAGCCAATGCAAAATCCCTTGAAATTTGCATTCTTTTGAAATGGCTGTATAGGAGGAGAGTGGAGACTCATCCGGTCGCAAAAAGTCTGATTGTATAGACATCTATGAGAAAACCAGCCCACTTCACACCTTATTTATGACCCTCAGCAACCATTGAATACACGAGTTTATGGTCTCAATCGCTAATTTCAAGTCTCTTCTCCGATACAGCATGATTCATTTGGTAAATGATGGTCCCCTTTAAGAGTCAAATAGATGATAAAACCGGGTAATGCCTCAGGGCGTGATTAACATACCCGTGCCTATAAGAAAACAAGCCATTCAGATCCGGCTCCCCTTCCCATGTCACATGCAGCGGGAGGAGCACTTAAAGAGACAGGCGCCTAAACGGAGCGTCTCAGCAGGAGGCTGAACGCAGCAAAAATCAGCTCCATTAGAAACCCCAAATACAAGAATAAACCTAAAAATAAGCGCGATATGTCCCTTTTAAATAAATACAGGTGTCCAAAAGTTAATCTGCATGGGGCAAATATTTTTAAAGGGTATGTTCCCCCAAATTACCTCACTAAAAGCACGACATTTGACTTTACATGTTCATGTTTTGTGATATCCGGCATAAAATCTGACAATAAAATGTACATTTCTATGAACTACTTTCTAACAATGACATTGTCTCTATGACTTTGAAACACTGGTCCATCGTATCAGAAGTAAATGAAGTTAATAATCCATCACCAGACTTCAATAGCACTGACCATGGTGTGTGTGTGTGTGTGTGTGTGTGTGTGTGCGTTTGTTTGTGTGTGCCTTTGTGTACGTGGCATCCTGTGTGGTTTTAACAGCTCAGCGTCAACTCTACACCCTTGCTCTGGGTTGAACTCTCACAAACAGACACACACACACACACACACACACACACACACACACACACACACACACACACACACACACACACACACACACACACACACACACACACACAGAGTAGCCGGCCTGACTGGGTGGTAAAGGAAGGACCCGGCGACGGGGGTCCGTTTAACGAGGATGTGACAGTTGTATAAACGGGCCTCTCGCTCCGGCTTTAGCCGGCGTAACCATCGGCTGGCCTGAGAGTGAGGCGGGAGTGCTACGTTTATTCCACTGATGGAGCTTATTACCATGTTTATCCGCTCGGAGACAGAGGTTAAGTTAAGTGGTGGTAATTGGCAGCAGCTTTGGGCATTTCAAAGCAATGAAATCAAGTGCAGTAAAAGTGGGCTCACACACTCCTTCACCCCAGCTGCCAACTAAACTCTCAGGACATGTGTGTGTGTGTGTGTGTGTGTGTGTGTGTGTGTTTGCATCTGTTTGTTTTGACAGTACAACAACACACAAAGCCACATTTGCATAATGACAGCGGTTGCACCTGCCCTTACCGCTGGAGTGCGTCAGATTTTGCTTTGAAAGCTAACAAACCGATTGAGATTATACGCAGTGATCCAAGACACACACACACACACACACACACACACACACACACACACACACACACTCCACCCCCCCCCCTTCTTGATTAACACACTGTAAACATTCGGGACACAGTCACAGACATTATAAATTTGGAACTACTGAATTTGTCTCATATGCTGCCGTTGTCCCATCTTAAAAAAAAAAATCTATAACTTCATTTAAATCACTTCTTAAAACCCACTTTTATAGAACTGCTTTGAAGTGATGTCGTCCTTTTATGTTTTTATTTGAATTGCCTATTTGTTTGGTTTTAGTTGTATTCAATGCTTTTAAGGTATGGTCTTTTTTTGTTTGCCGCCATTTAAGTTGTGTTTATGCTTTGTTTATCCGTAGAGCACTTTGTAAACCTTGTTTTTAAAAGTGCTGTATAAATAAAGTTATTATTATTATTATTATTATTAAAAGAAAAGAGAAGAAGCTGCCGTGTCGACCGATGTGAGCGAGGCCACGCGGGACGCTGAGAACTTTATTTAAATAATTTTAAAATGTGACTTAGGCTACATCCACACCGGTCCTTTTTCGTTTTTAAAACGGATTTCTCCGTCCCCACGGCAACCTTTAGACACGCATGTCACGTGACCGTTGGCGTACACGTGGGTGACGGTGTATGCAGGAAGCAGATTGTGGAGTTCAACTGCACGGCAGCTGTTCGTACAGACAATAAAGCAAGAGATGCTTGAAGTCCGTCATCCGTGGTGAAGTTAATCACCGGGACGGCTGGCTTATTTTGCTTTCTTTTCTCAAACGGGTCATGTGACGGGGAACCGACCAATCAGGGAAAGGCCCGCCGTGACCCGATCAAGTAGCGACCCATCGGCTCACTGGAACGATGAGGTCATCATTATTACAGGATCCTGTTAAGTTGTAATAGTTTATTTTGATATTGCACATGTACAGAGGTCTTATGCTTTAAATTAATACATATAGAAAGATATTATAACAGAAAATATTAGGGAGAATATTGATATTGTTATTAATGTATTATTTGCATAGGGGTAATGTTTACTCTATGACAAATGTAATGGCAAGAAGTAATGTTATGTATGTGCATGGAATGAAGGTTAGTTAGTATTTCAGAACTGTTAAAGCCCGTGAAAGTGACTAACGCAGACAAATAACAGACGGGACTCCTATGGTAAAGGTGACTTTAATGCAGACAATAATGGACGGGACTCTTATTGTGAAAATATGTGTTTAGCGACTTGACCGGAAATGACGTTTTGACCGGGGGATCACGACATTCGAGCCCTCATTGTTCTAGCGGGACCTTGGACCAACGAGAAGGTGTTACGGGTGGAACTAACCTGTGACAATAGGTGATTGGCTGATATGCAACTAACACACAAGGTATTGAGACCATCGGCCCTTTCGTTCTCACGCTGGGGAAGGAGTGACACGCGTTTTCCGGAACTGTACCTGTGGAGCCGCATCACCATGGGAACCACGATCGGGAGCTTTTGATTATTTGTTAAACTTTCGTTTATATTTCTTGCTATTAAATACTGTTAAACTTGATCGATCGCATCCAGTTTTGATTTCATATTGAGCGTGAGGTGCCCCATCACAACCTAAACTCTTTAATCCCAACGTGGACACAAGTACCGACGCTACAATAAAGTGACGAATAATAAAGAGCGATACTTGTTTTTATCGGTCAATAGCATCTCGATCCACACTCTGGGATGATTCAGGAAACTAAATAAAACAATGGCGATTACATTTTTAATTGTGCACAATTTCTTTAATTCCCAACAGCATAGCATGAAACGACGCGACGGTGATTGGAAATAAAAACTATGCCCTCTGTTGTCTTTTATTAGAAAGATAATCCACCGTCTGATAATTAGCTCAGATAAACCGGCATAGTTTAGTCAGGCATTAACTATTAGTGTTCTTCTCTTCTCTGCTTTTGCAGTTTTAGATTACTTTTAACTTTTAATTTAATAATTCTGGCTTATATTTATAGCATTAGCTTTACTTTGATGAGTATTTTTTTTATTTTATACAGCTTGATATTCTACTTTAATTATGTGTGTATACTTCAAACATTGCACCTCTGTTTTTGCGGTCACAATCACCACATTTTCCTTAAGTATCTGATTTCCCATTAATGACTTCATTCATGATTCTGATGATGTCGCTTGTAACTAACAACTCTTAATCTTTCACATGAACTTCCTCGCAGCCGGGATGGGAAAACCCAAAATTACCATATAAGGTTAATCCTATAAGCTTCACTAAGAGCCCTACTATGTTGAAATGTTGATTAGTGGCACACATGTTTGCTCTATATAGTCAGTTATGTTAAATTTAAGGTGCTTTATTATCTACAAAAAGAGAATTCCACGAGAGTCTTCAAGACATAACACAACTTATTACATGCTAGACCATAGAAACAAAACACACAAGCAAAACATGAAAACAGAGCACTTTAAAGTACTAAAAGCATTAGAAAGCATCAGCATGTCCTCATAAGTATAGCATTGCAATGAAGATGAAGGGTTCAGGGATCAGCTGTGCTTCCACCTCCTCCTCAGTTGTTAACTATGGGCGTGGATGTCTCTCTCTCTCTCTCTCTCTCTCTCTCTCCCTTTCTCTCTCTCTCTGGTACTTTGAGAGGCTTCAGTAGTCTGGCAGGTGGCCAAAAATAGCCCCCTCAGCTGGCACACTGGCCCAATTTACGACCCCTCCACATTCAGCGGATGGCAGCCCCGCTCTGGGCACGGACGGCTCATTTCCCACAGAGAGAACACACACAACCGAGAGAAACGCCGAAATCCCACCGGCAACGCCAACAAAGGAAATTCCACACATAGAAATGATCACTGAGGACAAAAAAAAATGTCATCACAACTGACTGTAAAGAAAAAAGATAAATAAAAAAAAAAAGGTCTCTGGAGATGAGAGAGGAACACTCTGTCTATTTTGCAAGTGTAACAAGATGAGGAAAACACGGCCCCCGAAGCCAAAGCCTGCGACGCTTTCAACCGGGCGCCAACTCCCAGAAGCCCGAGCCAGAGGTTTTCGCAGACGGCAGCCCGCAGGACCACAGAAAGTAAAAATAAATGGACTCGCTATTCGCCAGCGGCTCTCGCGCCGCAGCTCCCAGCGAGGGCCCCCGTGAGTCGGCGAGATGGGACGATCCGGAGGAGCGTTCGCACGCGGAGGCAGCGAACCTTCCGGGGGTTACTCACCATCTGAGAGCGGCTCTTCGGACAGCCATTGATGTCGCCGATCTTCTCGTTGGCTGGGGAGGGACGGAGAGGTCGAAGAAGAAGGAGAAAAAGAGAGAAAAGCAGTTCAGTTGATGTGACCTTTTCTTTTAATTCCAGCGGAGATCCCCGAGAGTGTGTGTGTGTGTGCGTGTGTGTGTGTGTGTGTGTGTCGGACGATCAGCGGCTGAGTGAGGAGAGCAGCGGAGTTCATGCCGGTGACTGTGACCCCTCCTCTCTCCTCCTCTCTCCTCCCGCTGAGACGTGAAACACTATCTGGTCACAGCAAATGGGAACGAGGCCGCTGGGGGCCCGACCGAGATGCGGGTGCTTTGCAAAGGTTGTGTGTGTGTGTGTGTGTGTGTGTGTGTGTGTGTGTGTGTGTGTGTGTGTGGATAAGGATTCCTCCCATCTATTAGAGGCCCGGCCCACAGCAGCTGAGACACGATGGTCGGCACACAGCTGACGACTGCGTGCCTGCATCAGGAGGCACAGCGGGGCCCACAGCGCAGCTCCACCGTGGGACCACGTACTGCACCACCTGACCTGCGGGAGGAAATACTCCCCTCCCTGTGCGGCGAATAAAGACGCAGTGTCTTTTAAATGGATTTTGGATTGTGACCTATTCAAACAGAGCTATGTTGACTTGTGACCTCTAATCAGTGGTTCAACCAGTCGTTCTCTTTTTGTTAATTTAACTCCAAATGAAGTCTAAAATCACTGCTTTTAAAATGTATCTGTGAAGTCAAGGTTATTGTTTTTTTTAATCTTCTACAGAAGATTTTGATTTCTGACTGAAAAGATAAATTTGGCATATTTAAGTAACTTGGCAACAGCAGAAGAAAAAAGAATAAAAGTTCAAGGCAAATTACATTTTATAAATACATCCAAATGTAATACATTCACCACGAATGGGACTTTACAGTCTGTGCAGCTTAAACTTAAACTCAGCAAAAAACTTTTAGCTTAAATTACCTTTATGCCAATTAACAATAAAGAGGTGTATTGATGTACTGATTGAGGTTAGATGTGTTGTTTTTACTCCTATTGTTTTGCTCAACTCAGTCAAAACATGCAAGTAAAGCTAATGAATGTGTGTAGCTACTACTACACTGTAAAAACAACATCAGTCAAAAAATCTATGAGTGTATGCGTGTGGAGGAGAAATTAGAGGTTTTTATGAGCCCTGGAAATAAATAAATAAATAAAAGCCTGATCATGGTGAGTATACTAGCTAAAGTGTGTAGCGTACAATGCAAACAGCATTCCATACTTATAGAAATAGCCTAAACAAAAGTGTTAACACATTCAGATGATTTAACGCCACTACGGATGCTTGTGGTTTGTTTGCCTTGTGAGAAACTACACACTGCGGTGACACACACCCACGAGAGACAGCAACCAGACACTTTGTGCCCGGTTGACGAGTGCAGGGAGAAGAAAATAGTAGCTCACGAACAGGCAGCCAGAAATAAAATCCTCTTTGAGAGGAGAAAAGTGTCCAAAAAGGCTGAGAGCTGAGGACACAAGTTAAGTATCCTTGAAGGTCGGCGGTCGCCTCGAGGACTACGGAGGTTTTCCTGACCTTGAGCTTGAGTTGGTCAAATCGCTAAATACATCCGCGCCACGTCCGGTCCCAGCCTGGCCGTTCCCACACCGGCTGCAGCAGCCTTTATGTGGTGTGAGCTTTATTGTGGCGGGGCGGCGGCAGGCGGAAACAGGTGAACGGGCGGCTCGGCTCGCAGAAACCTTTTCAACCCTCCTGTTACCTTCACATTTACTAACATACAGTATTTTACCCGTGGGCTCAATTTGACCCAAGCGATTACAAACTCCAGAAAATGATTAGAATTTATATTGTTTCTCAAGTTTAAGTGTGAGGTACTTTATGTTTGTTTGTCGACTACCTAAACAGCCTTTTAAATAAATAAAAAAGTTGATATTTCTTATATGTTTTACACAGTGAGAAACAGCCTGGGGTCAAATTGACCCCAAAGAACACCGATGAGTACAAGTTGTGTTCAGGACAGTGAAAACATCTCATCATGTGAATGTTATGTTTTCCCAGTTGTCCCCAATAAATTAGGAAAAGTCATGAAATATGAAGCAAAAAAAAAAATTAAACATCGAATGGGGTCAAATTGACCCCAAAGGTAACAGGAGGGTTAAGTGCGCTCAGAAGGTTTTACTTGCAACTGGACGCCTTTTTTTTTTTAACCTCATGAGCGCCCCCCCCACGGGGCATGAGAAGAAGATCTGGGTCAGAGACGATGGAGAGGGGGGGGGGGGGGGGGAGCAGACGGGAGTCAGCGACGTGCTGAGTCAACGGTCAGCTGGTGTCGGCGCGCTTCAGCCTCGAGGCTGTCGGCACGCCAAATGACAAGACTGATGATGATACAGGCGAGGGTCAAACACAGAGGGACCGACACTTCTCATGAACGCTATTCCTGTCACCTTCCAGGGTTCTTACACATTTTGACCGATGGATTTCCATGACTTTTTCATGGCTTTTCCATGGCTCTTCCATGACATTTCCATGACTCTAACCCAAATTTCCATGATCAAATTGAAATCTCGGTATAAGCATGAACAATTTAGAACATTGTGCGTATAGAGAGCGTAAGCCGGCTTATATTTTGAGCGTTTTTCTTTAAAAAAACATATTAATCATTTCAAACTCGGTGTAAATGAACATGTGATTTTAACACATTTCCATGACTTTTCCAAAACTTTTATGATTTAAGTTTTTTCCATGACTTTTCCAGGCCTGGAAATGACCATTTTAAAATTCCAGGACTTTTCCAGGTTTTCCATGACCGTAGGAACCCTGCCTTCTCAAACCTAGAAATGTTCTCTTTCACCATCAGTAGTTTTATACGGCTTCTCTGATATCTCCTTTCCCCTTCTTGTGTTCTAATATAGAAGTTATATTTTGGTTGTTCTCAGGACAGAACTAAGAGTGCTCCGGGAATGATTCCTCCTCCAACACGGATCTCAGAACTCTTTTTAACTTTTAATGTGTTTTTGTTTAAAGGACAGAAATAAAGTCTGCGATTAACACGAGCACAAGAGATTTCAACGTTTTCTTCTACCACATAAAATACTCTAGTAAGTACCCGTTTTGAAAATGTTGAAGCTTTTACATGTATTTAAAAAAAAAAAAGGGGGTTGGCCCCAAGTTGTTAAATAAGACTACAAAGCATCACCATGCCGACTAGTCCGCATTTAGCTTAGAGGTGAAGTCATGTGACCGAGGTGTAGTTTGTTTAAATGCTAACGTTAAGATTTTACTTCTGGCAATTGCATTTATGGAGAACTTTTTTTTGTAATTATAAAAGTAGACAGAGTATATTTCTCAACTTGGCATACATTTTTGTTTCGCCACAGATCTTCTTTTCTGCAATAATCCGTCATCCAACAGAGAAGTCCCATTGTTTTTTTTGCGATGCCCTTCAGAGTAACTCATGACGTGTTTCACAGCCCGCGTGTCGCTTTCCTTCTGCGGCTTCTGGACTCAAATGTGTGTGTTTTGTGTGTGTTTTGTGTGTGTTTTGTGTGTGTTTCCTCCTCACCTACGACCTGGATGATCTCCGCCAGCAGCACCCCGTCCGCCACGTCCGTCTGCAGGTCCTTGATCAGACGCTTGTGTCCCGACTTGGCGAGGTAGTGGTTGGCCCAGTCCGTGTAGATCTGCGCGGTCGGACACAAACAAAAACCACGGCGATCAGTTTTGAGCCGGCAAAAACACAATCCGCTCCGAAATGGAGGGCGACCCCGTCGGGTCGTCCACGCGCTTCAAACTCCATAAACACTTGAAAACTACAAAAGGTAGAAATAGTTGAAGCGAATTTACGACTCTAATAAAATAACAACATGGTTGAATGGGAGCGGAGTCGCCCCTCGTTTCTTTTGTTGGGGCTCCGATCTGGCATATATCCGCGTGGTATTCAAATTGGGGCCATTGTGCTCAGCCAGGGCATTCATCTCGCAGCGCGAGGCGGCTGTTTTCAATGGGCCGTGCTGACATCACTCTCTGGGGACAGAAAAGACCCTTCACTGCCTGGAGGGAGGGAGGGAGGGAGGGAGGGAGGGAGGGAGGGAGGGAGGGAGGGGGAGCAGAGCAAGCATCTGAATAATCTGAATAGCGTCTTTCATAATTACTCGGCAAACTCTCTCTCTCTCTCAAGAGGGGAAAGTTTATATTTCTAGCGAGATAAAAACAAAAAAATGGCAGAAAGTGAAGTTGCACACAACTTTATCCCAATTAGAGAAGGCTTTATTTTTGAGAAATGTATACTGATCTCTCTGGATTTCGCAGCACCGTCAGTCTCATCTGTGAACTGCAGAATGTGTGAACAAGTGTAACTTCAGGCCCCGCCCCCCTCAGGGATCTGAATCACGTGCGACAACTCGGCTAAATTAAGACACCTCTCCCGCGACAGTAGGTCTCACTCTCGTTTTCACACAAAACCTGTGATGTCACATGTCAGTCAGGTGACAAAGATGACGGGTTGACAATCAATCAGTGCTTCAGAAACCCGATTAGTCAGATTGTCTATACGGTAATCTGATTTCTTCATTGTTAAGGAGGCTAAAAATCAGACTTTTTCAATCAATTGCATATGCATGTGTTAAAATTAATTTGTTACATGTATGCATATTGCATATTGCATATTGCATGAAGGGACGGTATCGCTGAGACAGCAGAACTGAAGTGATGCATCCTTTTATTCCAGATGATAAAATCTAGAGGCAAAGTTAAACTGAAAGTAGAATATGTCGGTCTGACTATGTCTTTTCCACAACTGGATATTACATCAGCAGGTTTATACAGGCTCAACGGTAGAATGACATGTAAACTGAAGAGATACGGGTCAGCTCTGCAATAAAAAACACTGGTTACAAATAAGAGCCCTAGTTGTATAAAGATGACATAGATGTAATCATAATAGAGCTGCAATGAGTCCTAAAAAACAGAAATGAATCAGCAATTTCTTCACTTCGGGAGGGGTGTTGAACTTTTAAAAGTTAAAGTATTTTAACAATTTCTTCTACGATATAAAATGGTTAGTATACGCTAATAAATACCCCGAGTCATAAACATGTGTCAGTTTATTTTCTGCAATAATCCCAAATCCCTTCGGCATTTAGTCAAGGTGAACTATTGTGACGTTTGACTTCCGGGTTGACAAAAAAAAAAAAAAAACCTTCATCCTTGCAGTAATCTAAAAGATATGGGATAAGATGGGATGACATAAGTAAAACACAGCACTGAATACTTATAAAAATTAGAACACTCAGTAGAGCGCATACCTTCGCCGCAGCCAACCTTGACCTTGATCTTTGACCCGATCGATCCCAAAATCTAATCAAATGCTCCCCGGATAATAACCAATCATCCCACCAAATGTCATGCGATTCAGTTAAATACACTTTGAGTTATCCGAATAACACGCATACAACTAAATAAATACACGGCGATCAAAACATAACCTTCCGCGTTCTGCGAAGGTGAAGAAGGATCGTGTTCTCGTCACCGGCGGTTACCGGGTTCCTTCCAATGTACAGAGTTCTCTCCGTAACCTGGTTCCTCAAGAATTCATTTGAAATCCAAGTGCATCCATTAGTCCCGGATGAGCGCTCGGCATTGTCACGGTCAGCCGACCCTCGGCACAAACACGGCATACCCAACGCGCACGGCGGCGAGGTGTGTGTGAGGTGTGTGACAGTGAGGTGTGTGTGGCGTGGCTGTGACCCGTGTTTCTTTGCGTGTGTGCACTGTAAACAAACCCGCTGCTTTCCTGCCACGCTACTCATCGGATGAATCACAGCTCTGGTGGTGGCGTACAACAGGTGTGCGCACTTCAAAAAGGCGTGCACGCACACACACATACTATACGCATCTCCACACACAAGCTCAAGGGTTTATGTGAGTACACGACCACACATTAAACACAGAGGGCCTCAGAGCGATGTTTAAAATCACACAGGCTGCATACCCAAACACAAACGCACAGTTATAAAAAGCCTCTTGAGTGACACACTGAGAGCGAGGAAAGCTTTCGGGCAGCCGGGATTAGGCGCCGTCCTTTTCAGCGGCCGCTCTCAGCTGGTCACGGGGGGGGGGGGGGGGAAGGAAGCGCAATGTTCAGGAGCTTTTGTGTGTGCGCGTACGCTTTCTTTGAAGCAGTTTCGGGGCAGGTAAATTGCAGGGTTGGAGTGTAATTAAAAACGAGGTGAAATGGGTAGCTGTCAGTCACAGAGGTGAAACCCAGAGAGGAGGAGGAGGAGGAGGAGGAGGAGGAGGGGGGGGGGGTTCTAACAGCCCCAGGGCACGGGTATGTTGAGAAAGGAAAGAGGAAGTGAGCAAGTCACGACAAGTCGCCTTTTAAGTCCTGATAATTAAACTTTTCAAAAAGTGTTTTGCGTCTCTCGTGGCTTCCTCTCAGACGATGCATTTAAATGTGATATTACATTATTATTACATCACGTGTCATTTAGCTGACGCTTTCATCCAAAGCGACTTACTAATGTTACATTCACACACTGTAGACACAGCTACAGGTGATATATCGTTTATTGTTGTCAGAGGAAACCTGCAGGGGAGATGTATTTCAGCACAGTGACCTAGCGAGAAACATGGCCATAATAAAGTTATTTAACTTTTTAAAAGAACATAAATCAATGTTTACGATAACAAAAGAACATAACATCTGTATGTCAGCTGTGCAAGGCTCCTACTTAGCCAGTTAAGTTGCTCATTGTTTAGTTTTTACAGATTAGGTCTTACCTCTCACGGTAACTGACTGATGCAGTGATTACATAACGTTACGGTTCAATGCAGCCACACACACACACACACACACACACACACACACACACACACACACACACACACACACACACACACACACACACACACACACACAAGCACACACACAACCACACATGCGCGCGCAAACACGCACATATATACAAAGCAATGAAAAAAAAACATAACATAATTAAAACTATATAGAATAACTGTAAAGCTATTTTATAGTAATGACTCAAGTTGCTTTACTTGATTAACAATGGAAAGTTAGTCCCAAACAGGACATGCCCTGCTAGCCTCTGTAACCAAATTAGCTTGTTAGGTTATGAACTAACTTGGCGTTAACTAGTAAATAAAGTAGAGGGGAGGGGGTATTAGACTTACGTTCATCAGTTGTAACAGAAGTTTGACTACGGTACATTTAACTGCATGTGTTGCTCCGAGTCTGCTGGGTGCGTAGAGTCCAGTGTTAGCTTGATATGTTAGCCACAGCAACCGCGTCACGAACTGCACGCGACGCGAAAATCCGAGCGAACGTAAAAGCGAACGTACGAACGAGTGAACTAACGGCCGAACGAGCGAACTAACGACCCAACGAGCGAACGTACGAACGAGCGAACTAACGGCCGAATGAGCGAACTAACGACCCAACAAGCAAACGTACGAACGAGCGAACTAACGGCCGAACGAGCGAACGTACGAACGATCGACCTAATGAACCAGCGAACGTCAGATTGTTTCCGTTTTTCCGAAAGTGCGTCAGCGAACACGCTTAAGCGACGTGTCGCGTCGACGGTGACAGTAACTGACAGTACATCGTTAAACATTATACATTAGTTCGTTAAGAGGAGGAAGGGTAAAACATATTGCGTGACGTTGCCAACATTGATGCGTTATCCGTAGACTGTACGTCAAATTAGGTTATATTGGATTACATTATGATGCGTTCAGGCTCTAGTCATTAAAAATGGGTATTGAGAGAAGAAAAATAAATCCACTTGTTTGAAAGAGATGTTTTTACAGCAATATAACATAGATATTAGACAGGAAATTATGATTTACACAATTATGTAGCACCAAGATGCCTTTGGCCGAGGATACATCATGTAAACATAAGGAATGAATAACTTGTAACCATTAATAAAGGAACCATTCCAAGTGATACATAACTGGCATCGCAGTCCATCCCACCACAGAACAAATGATGCACCCGTCAGATCTATGTCTGTAAATCAAAGACCATGTCACAACTGAAACCTAAAAATGGACAGCATGGGTTAATCTGGATCACGCGTGTTTAAGCGCACCTTTAATGTAGCTTCTGTGATCTGAAGATTGTTTAAAGGTCACATAAAGGCAGAAGGAGGTGTGGGCTGATGAGAGACACCTGAGAGGCATTTCAATAAGCTGCATGGTTTAGTGAAGAGGAGCATTTATTGACTTAATATACTGGGATGAGGTGGGACTGACTCCAGACCGGGGAAGAACCCTGCATGTTGAACAGAAAATGTAATCAAAACTCCCAAGGTGTTTTAAAGGACTGATGAATCGATATTTTAATTATGTCAGGAATTGAATTAATTGAATGGATAAGAGGCAAAGTGGTTGGTGTTATTACCTCCCAGGACCCTTTCAGTGCAGGGTTGGCACACTCGGCCTGCTTGTGTAAAGACAACGTTCAGCTTTGCTACAATGACTTCAAATGTGGCTCATTTTACTTATTTAAAAACGGCTTTTGTACAAAAACATGCTTGGATTCTTCAAAATATGGTCGTCCAAAAAGAAAAAGCACAACAAAACATGTGGTTTCTTTCATAAAAACAACATCCTGGTGTCTTTCCGTGTGATGTTTACTTTCTTTCAACCAGCTTTAAATATGCAGGTTTGCCTCAATCCACCCTGAGATCCGTTCTCCGGGCGTCTCCGACCCTCAAAGCCGTGCTCGGCGGGACGCGAACATGAATAACAAGCGCAACAAAGCCGCACTCCGCGAAATGCCACTGTTAATATCCTTGAACAGTTCACCACATGTCAACGCTGAAAGAGCGAGTGATCCGTATCAAAGAGTCTCAATTAAGATGCACTCCTCACGAGGGGAAATCCCTCCGTCCCCAGAAACTCCCAGTGATCCCGGCCCGCTCTTCGTGGGATTGAGGTTTTTTTTTTAGGAGCTGCAGATTCACGGTCGGGGACATTCCCGTCACCAGAGAAAGCGACGGGACGTGACGCTGACTCGTTCACACTGTCAGGGGGGCGGGGCTTACGGAGAATGTCATATGTGGCCTGTTGACCTCCGACATTTGGGAATTTGCATAAATTCTGGGCCTTTTTTGTTTTTAATGCAGACCATTAACAATGCACTACAAAACATTCAAACATTTACACACATAGTTACAAAATAAAGCCCTTCATCTCTTTTAATTTCAGATCCAAAGTTCTGGCTACACCACTGAGAAAAGTCAGACCGTTATTATCAGCTTATGATTTAATCTGTATCGTTCAAGGCTTAATTTTTGTTCATGTCTCAACTCCTGCAGACTCCTTTGCTTTTCACTTGCCTCTTCACATTTTAGTCGGATCAGAGTCACAGACCAGTAAACCGCGTCGCATGAAAGCGTGGACAGATACAGTCATGTTCACATAATAAAGCTGATTTAAGCCTTGGAAACTGACACAGAGTCAGTCCTTCAGAGTGTGTGACGAGCAGCGGTGACTCACTCAATCAGACAGCTGTGTGTGTCTCTCTCTCTCCTTCTCTCTCTCCCTCTCTCCCTCTCATCACACACAAAAACACCAATTTGCTTCACATCCAGCGTCCCCCGCTGCCTCGGCTCGCTGAGTCACCGGGCCTCTGTGTGTCACTCACACACACACACACACACACACACACACACACACACACACACACACACACACACACACACACACACGGGGCCACTGCGACGGGGCCCTCGAGTCGAAGGAGACCGAATGAGAGAGTTTTTTGTGCGCCCGGCTGCAGATGCAGAGGCGGCGTGCGGCGTGCGGCGTGCGGCTCCGGCACATGTCACGACAGATCGTGACGGAGGCAGAGACCGTGCTGACGGAGGAGCGGAGCAGATGTGCCTTTTGTGCTCCTCGGGGCCGTGGGTGAGGTTCTTCTCCGCCTCGCCGTCAGTCAGCCGGAGTCGATATTTGTTTTTTGAAAAGTCGAGTGGGTTTAAACATTTTTATGTGAAAATAAGCACAATCGGTCAAGTGCAAAGTACGCCTCAAATCAAGCTTGAGTTTGAACTTCTTGTCTTCACATGTTTTTCCACTAAATGGCTAAAACTCAGTGTTTGGTTGTTTTGTTTCTAGCCGGTTGGCAGCACACACAGATGCACAGCCTGTCTAGTTTAGTGCATTATGCCGACGTGTAACTGCACCGTATCTTAATTACTCAAAGTATAAGATGAATAAACTGCAATAATAATGAATAATGAATAAACCGAACTTCATCGTTTGAATCACAAATCAAAACCCATCTGCTTTTAATGTGTGACTGTGGGCTCTGTACGTTCTTATGTACTGTTATTTGCTTTTATCGGATGTTTTATGTTTTATCGTCATTTTTAATGCATAGCTTTTTTAATTATGTGTTGTAAAGCGTCTTTGAGTACTATGAAAAGTGCTATAGAAATGTTATATATTATTATTATTATTAATAAAAATGACAACCATACTATGATAACATGTTGGTAACCAAAAGCTGATGCTGGCAGCTCTTTTTAAAAGTTAGCGTATAGGAAAATACACACAGACAGGTGTAATCCTACAAAAACACATCGTACACACTCAATAGAAGATATTAGAATTTAGGATTATTTTTAAAAAAAACAGTTTAACTCACCAACTAAGACCCACAAAAGACGGATCCTCTAATCCGCCACGCGGCAGCAGAAACATGTTGGATACGTTTCACACAACCTGAGGTCTGTATATTTTTAGCTTAATAATGATGATGATGTGGTGCTTTTTTTAGTCACCCGGTGACTTTTCAAACTATTTCATAACTGAGAAGCTCAATTTTCTCAACTGTTGAGGACCATTTAGTCTCCCCCTTTGAAGTGGGGAAACCACAAGGCACCAGTTCAACACCCGGGGTCTGTTCCCACCGCTTTCCGCACACGATTACGCCGATAACTTGGGGAAGTGTTATGGCCTTATTACGCTCAGAGCTCCGCAAGCGTCCACTTGAAACGCCGCCGTGAGCTAATCTCCCGCCAGACGAGCGAGCGGCAGGGAGAGAACCGCCGCCGCCGAGGCGCGAAGGGCTTCTCACGAGAGGCTTCCGGAGGGCGCCCGGACCGCCGCGGCTCTCCTTAGAACTCAGGAATGGGCCCTGAAAGCAGCGCCGAGTGCAGGAGACGTGCTCCGACAGGAGGAATCCACCGCCATGCGCGGCAGGCGTGCAGAGCCTCCTCCACTGGCCACGTTCGGGGATGTCCAGGTGTGGGGGGGGGGGGGGTCACAAGGAAGACCTCCCTTTCACTCATGTGTTCACCTCAGTGTCTGTACCCTGCCTCTCTTTCAAAGAAATAATCTCCTGGAGATCTGACCGTCACCCTGACATTTCTATTTCAAGCTGACCCTTCCTCTTCAGTGAGTTTCTGTCATAACTCTCAGGTCCAGTCGGTTAACATCCGGATATAAAAACTCTGTGAATGGTTTCCCAAAGTGTCCCCGTCCGTCCACCTCACGGCCGCTTCAGAATCAACAAGCAACACTTCCTAGTCCATCAACAGGTGGCTGTGAGCCGTAAAGCCTCAATGCATGAATGAACTCCTCTATCCTCTCTCCTCCCCCCCTCCCATCCCCTCACTGGTTCCTTACCAGTTTGTAGTTCTCGCAGCTGAAGCGGCTGTGGCTCCTGGCCGGCGCCCTGAGGCCGCCGTGCTCCTTCGCCATGACGACGAAGAGTCCGACTCATCGGGCTCGAGCGAAGAGCCGCAGGTCCACGGAGGATCCTGGAGAGCCGACGCGCGTCATGGAGGAGGAGAAGAAGAAGGTGGAGCGGCTGGCTGCAGCCTCCGTCACCGCTCGGCGAGTCGGAGTGAACAGGGCGCGCTCTGCTCCTCCTTATATACACCTCTCCCTCAGACACTGTTTTAACCCCCTCTCTCCCTCTCCCTCTCTCTCTCCCTCTATGAGTCAGAAAACCTTGACTCAGATCCCTCTTCCTTTAGCGGAAGAGCAACTTAAAACAGACTTTTTTTCTTTTTATCACAGTTTAAATCTAACAAGCATCTCGCGCTGGGGAAGCATACAGCATACATTGTTCTCAGACTCACAGATAACAATTATTTGGCGCAATCAACACCGTTATTCCCTCTGGAAGGAGGAACGACAGGAGAAAGTGTCGCTGCCTGCTCCTTGGTTTTTTTTAATTATACTAACCCGAGCCATAAGATGCATTCATGTCCCGTAGATGCCTGTTCCTGACATTGATTGGTGTATTACCGGCGTGCCGTCCCCCCTTGCAGGTTGCCATGGATCGTGGTCGCGGCGGCATGGCTCACGCCGGCGCTCGTTGCCGTGGTTCTGCTGCGACGCCCACTGCTCCTGTTCTGATGAGCGTTAGTCATATTTCTATTCTTTTCATCGTTGTTGTCGGCGCATCTCCGTCCCTCCCGACACGAGCGGGGCGAGGCAGACGCACACACACACACATCACACGCACACACACACACACACACACACACACGCACGCACACACACACACACACACACACACATCGCACGCACACATCCAGAGCCAAGTTCTGCTCGAGGTGTTTTTCCTTTTTGAGATAGCTTCTGTTATGGATACAAAGAAAACATATAGCATATATACTAGAGAGGGAGCACAGCCCTCCTCCTCCTCCTCCTCCTCCTCCTCCTCCTCCTCCTCCTGATGCACGGGGCGGGTTAGTGTCTTCTTCCTCTGACACACCTGGCTGCATTACGGCGGGTGCCCACACACACACTGACAGACATGACACACGCGTGTCACGGGGGGGGGGGGGCACACCTGGTTGAATCCAGCCAGTGCGACCGCTCTAACCAGCAGAGTGATGCGCTCGCTGTAACTCCCGCCGTCGGCTTGTTGGACAGTAGACCCTCTCTGACCTTGATATTAACCGAAATGTTTGTTTACACGAGTCACAGAATGATGGCTTTTCTCTACCATTGTTAGACTTTTGGCTCTGCGA
>CM070104.1:25453296-25460796 GCA_036178185.1 Liparis tanakae | reverse complement strand
TAACCTCCGTGCCCCCATCCCCCGACAGTGGAGCCCCTCGTGTGACGGGAAAAAACAAAACATGTGAAACACTTTGGGGAGGACGGAAAAAAAAAAAGGGACGATCAGCCGACCCCTTGATAACAGATGAGGGACTTAGTGGGAAGTGCCGAGTCTCAGAGGCCCAAACCGCAGCGCATTCAGCGCTAAGCGTCTCTCTTCTATTTATTATTTCTTTAACCGGCTCCTCGGCTGTTAAAAAAAGACGGGTTTTTATTTTCCCCGACCGGAGCCGGAGCCGTCCGGCCTCCGATCGGCCGTCAGCCACATCACATCGCAGCAGCTGCGTGTGTGTATTTATGTTCATGTGTACAGCGGGGGACCTAACCTAAGCATTTATATATGTGAGTGTGTGTGTGTGTGTGTGTGTGTGTGTGTGTGTAAGAGCACAGGATGCCCTCCGTTTGAGCGCAATCCAAGCCCCTGTATACACGCACACACACACGCACTCACAAAACCACCAGCGACCACAAATTACAAGCCGAATTTACATTTTGGGAAAGGCCCAAGAATTACAGAAAGTTCCCACAGTCGGGGGGGGGGGGGGGGGGGGGGGGGGTGATCACTTCCAGCAGGCGGGACGCGAGCGCGTTCGACAATACGACGGCAGCCGCGTCTCGACCCCGTGAAGGAACGATCTGTGAGGTTCTTCACAGGGATACATGTTTGTTTTGCTTCCCTCCTGCCAACTTAGTGGCTTCGTGATAGTCGTTAAGACTCTTTTGTCTGGTGGGAAATGATGCATTTTATGTCTATAAAAAAAAAGAGACATTTGCAGCTGTATTGCACGTCAAGGTGTGAACTTCTTGGAGTTTGGATTTGCAGCTTGCAGTGCATTGTGGTTGCAAATGTGTGCATGCACAAAACGAGAAGGATCTGAGAATATCCACTGAGGAGGACGTCACCATGAAAAGCTACGCTGGCTTACGAGGCTGGAGAGGCTTTGAGCTACACGCGTTAGCATTAGCTTCGTGAGCTACGAAGTCGGGCGGCAGTCGGAAAAAGCCCCAAAAATGATGTTCCGCGTCTTTTTCTCTCACCACATTTCCTTGACCTCGATGGAAAACGTCACGTGAAGGATCATTTGTAAAGACCTCGGAACGCCGCAAAGGACAGAACGATCTCCATTCCTCTGGTAGAGTAACAACGGAGTAACAAACCATCAACGCTTCCTTCCTTAGCAACGAGACATCAACCTGCAGTTATCATGAGATACTGTGATGCCTTTCAATCTGTTAGGAACTTTACGAGCAGAAAACTAAACATTATACTGCAGCCCAAGAGTAACATTCACCAGGGTCATCATCTTATGTTAGTGGTTAATGCACAGTCATTGTATATATATATATATATATATATATATATATATATATATATATATATATATATATATATATATATATATATATATATATATATACTTAATTTTTTATTTTATATTTTGCTTGTATACATCTATATCTTTCATCTCTGTTTTTTATATTTTATATTTTATTCTCATGTGTTTAGTTTATTGGTGCTACTGTGACGACAAATTTCCCCTTGGGGATTAATAAAGTATCTATCTATCTATCTATCTAGTATGCTAACTTTTGCTAATAAGCGCAACAACATACATAAAACAGTTCATCTGATGCGCATTGAGATGCCAATATCTAACAGACAACCCACAGTGTATTTGCAGAGATGTTTATATCTAAAGCAAAGTGGGAGTGTGGCTGAATCACAGCATCAATGAGCAAAAAGCAGGTTATCAGATGGAAATCAAACAAGACTCTTTTATTAAATAGCAGCTAGAATCTCACATGTGCTCCTCTTTCCTATATTTCACACCCACCGCAGCAGGAAGAAGCCCTTCCACTCGGCCGACCACGCCGCGGAAAAACCGCCGGTCCCCCTAACAAGCATTGATTTAATGACATCCTGGCTCTTCAGGAAGAGAACATGTCAGCATTTAGTGTTTGTGTTTAACAGCTTTAGCGTAGGCCTTCAACAAGCTCATTAAGTGCCGCCGCGTTGGGCTCCTTTCACGGGCCCGGACCGACCTCAGTGTGTCGGGGACAAAGGGGGGGGGGGGGAGCCTTTTGTTTTGGGGGGACCCCCCACCTAAAGGCTTTAGAGGCTGCGGAGCAAGATTGGGGGCGGGTGGGGGTGGGGGGGCTGGGGTTTGGGGAGGCCCTGCTGCCGGGCTGTTCCCGTTGTGGGTGAGCGATGGGGGCGAGGCACATATGGACTCGCTCGGGGTAAAGAGACGAGCACAAAGGCGACGGGACGGGGGGCCGCGGAGGAGGAGGTAACAATACCCTGACGACTTCATCTGCCTTTTTATTGACTTCTGTTATCGAATTATGAAACTGATTGGAACACTTTCGGTCCACGGGTGGCATCTGGGCCTGGTTGCCATGGCTACCAGCTGACCACCACCAAACCTCAGTGCTTCCCGTAAAGTCAAAGACGGTTAAACCACAACTTGGAAATCTATTCGCAACTTGATTTACGTTTTTTTTTTTTTAGATAATATAGTTCTTTTTGCTTTTTGGACGCACTAACTCAAAGTTTTGAAGAAACATTGAATGAAATTAATTTAAACCGTTAAAAAAGTCAAACTAAAGCTCTTGTTTCAAGGTTGTTATCCAATATTGATGACGCGGCGCATATCCATTCTCCGGCCAGATGGTTGAGATGTAATTACCCCAAAAATATGTTTGTCTCGTATGCACCCTGTTCGTGTGTGTGTGTGTGTGTGTGTGATATGTAGAGACTCGGTGTGTTTACAGTCAGTGAAAAGCTTTTTGAGTTGGCAGATTAACAGCCCCATCTTCTGATTCAACACTTATCAGGGAAGCTTAGAGGCCGCCTGTGTCAACTGAGCGAGTGCAAACATGCAGAGCGACACACACACACACACACACACACACACACACACACACACACACACACACACACACACACACACACACACACGCCTCGTTGAAAACATAAAAAAATGCTCCATGAAGCCGAGATGAGAAAATCCATCTTCTCTCCACGAGTGTGTTTACTCGGAGGATTCACAGCGGAGGACCTGCGCAGCTGGAAGGCGCCTGCAGTCTGAACCTCTGACTGCAGGGTTTCATCTTCAGGTACGATGTGAAACTCTGCTGCACGGCGAGGTGATGACAGCCCGATGAAGTCGACAGTGGGTATGGCAGGTGAAATACATCTAACGAGTTTAGAGAGGCGGCTTGAGAAGCCGTCTCGGCATGCGGCGCCGTTTTCTCTTGTATATCAGCGGGTCGGATAAACATTCAAATCAAGGTTTGTTGACGTCGCCCTAAATGTCGCCGTGACAGCCAATCGATGAGGCTGGTGAGGAAACGCTGATGAATGACTAACTATGAACCCAAATTGTCATAAAAAACTAACTTGTGTAGCCATTTAAGCTTCGTAATACAGTTGTACAATGTGATAACCTGCTCTCATACATTTAATGATATACTTAATATACACATCCAGACACACATTTCTGCACACTATCCAGATATATATATTTTATTTAATTTTACAGTGCTTTATTTATATTTACTGTTACATATATGTTGTGTATATGCTGTGTATATATACATATATATTTTATTTTATGTTATTTTGTATTTTATATTTCACTTTGCACACTTTACTTTATGCACGGTCACTTTCTTTCTTTCTTATACTTATATTTTGTTGTGTTTAGTTTTATCGGTGCTGCTTCTGTTGTCACAAAATTTTCCCTTGGGGATTAATAAAGTATATTTCATTCATTCATTCATTCATTTTTAATTTATAAAAGAATACATTTTTGTAAAGAACTTCTATGTTTTATTGGAGCAGGTGATGGTGATCAGATGGTGAATTATCAAGTCCAATCACACTGTTCTCATAATGTTTGTGTGTATTAAATAAGCGGTACACCGTTATTCTGTGTTTTCCGTCTCTCTCCAAACTTAGATTTATTTCCTCTATTAGATCCTGAGAGTCCTCTTTCTAATTCGCTGCATCGAAACCTGACCAGCAGGGCGTCATCGTCTCTCATCAAGTCATCCAACCTGGTTGACCCCCCGGACACGGGCCTCTAGGGAGGGGGGGGGGGACCCCCAGCCCCGCTGACCTCTCCCTCCTGGCCTCTCCTCCCTCTTCCCCTCCACACAGCCTTCTGTTTCCAGACAGAGATGGAGCCGATTGCGTTAGTCTAACCGCAGATTCCCCGGGGGGCGGCGCTCACAATGACCCGTTTGTCTGCGCCGAGCGGCTCCCTGCGACAACGAGCGCTGAGGGAAGGAGACGAGGAGAGAGACTGAGGAGAGGAGGGCACCTTGTGGGAGGAGGAGGGGGGGGGGGAGATCAATGGATGAAGGTTGACTCAGGAGAAGCAGATGCCCGGCCTGAATAATACGGTTACGTCCTCAGCCATGACCTCACACAGGAAGGCGAGGGGACAGACACACAGGAAGTGGAATCTGATCGAGACGCATTAGGCGGAGATGAGATCATTACGACTGGAGCCAACTGCCATCTGATCATGTACCCCCCCCCCCCCAATAAAAAGAGAGCCCAAACTGGAACATTTTGTCTTGAATTATTTGTTTTTGTAGGAGCTATCGGACATAATATGAAAAACTTAAAAAGGTAGACATGAAACTTTGACACCTTTTTTAAAAGATTCCTCCTGCAGAAAAATGATTTATTGATAACAAAATGTATTTTTTACGACCAGCCTCCCCCCCAAAGAAACAACCCTGAAAATAGATCTCTTCCTACTCTGAAACGGTAACTTTGGGGAAATAGGAACAGATATTCTTGGATAATATATTTTCAAACATTTACCCTTTTGGATCAAAGTGATATATCGACACTATACAAACTTCATGATTAGAATGTTGTTCAATTGAATAAAAAGTGTTTAAAAAAGAAAAAATCTAATTACAAAATAGAAATTTCTTCTCAGAAGTTGAAGGTAGTGGTTTTATTTCAAAGCTCCTCTGGTCACAAAACAACACAGCTCCAGTTGTCATGAAATATGAAATCAAATGAAACCGACGCTACAACTGAAACATGAACCCGGAGTCGACGCATCCTGGGGTAAAGTTGGATGTACGAATTCAACTAATCGTTCAACATCTGAAAAACTCCTGCAGCAAAGACGGCACAGGTCAATGTGTTGTTGTTGTTGTTGTTGTTGTTGTTGTGCCCTTTCGCCCCTGGAAAGCTGCTCAGGTGGCTACTCAGATAAAAGCCGCAGACCTCAGGCCTGCTGGGCCGACAACCTCTTAGGACCCCCCTAAAAAAAGATTCTTTTCAGCGTAACATTGTAAAAGAAGACGTCGTTGACGTTTCAAAATGAGGCTTTCGACGGACACGACCACAAAGTGATGAAGCGCAGGAGTTGAGTCCACGAGGACGGCTTAGGAGCCCTAACGAGACGCGTGCCTCTTTGTTTTTGAGCTCTTTGTCTGATCTCCTGCAGTCTGTTAAAGCCTCGGCACAATGAGCTCCCCGACAATGAGTCGCTAAAACATCCATTAAATCTGGCTTTAACTTGAATCTCCGCCAGAGGAGACATATGTGTACGTGTGGCCCTTTGTCATGGAAATACATGTTAAAAAAAAGGAGCAATATAGTCACTCAGACCCCCCCCCCCCCCACCGTCACACACACACACACACACACACACACACACACACACACTCAATCTGTCCTCCTGCTCCGGGCGGGAGGAGGAGGACATTAGCAATCCAGTGCAGCACGTTGTTGCTCTGCCTTTCACTCTCACCTGCTGGGCCGGGTTCTCGGGGGACTCTCGCTGGACGCCATCAAATAAAAGTCATTATTGCCTTTCACAGGATGCTGGAGGAGGAGGAGGAGGAGGAGGAGGAGGAGGAGGAGGAGGAGGAGGGAGGTGAGAGTGCTCTCTTCTCTGGGTCAAGCAAGATGGTCTTAAAGGTCAGCGCCGACATTTGCCGACTGAAGGTGCAGATATGAAATCACTCTTCTTTTTTCTTTTTTTAAAGCATTGAAACCATGAAAGGACGGCATGATTCTGTATGGTTGGTACGGCTGCAGCTCTATGGATTATTGCCACGATCAAGTAATCTCTTAAATATAGGCAGAGAAGGTCAAAAAGCTCAAATTCGACGACTCGAGAGGAAATCTTTAAAATGCTTGCCCCTGCCGTCAGTTTCATCTTTTGGTATTGGTATTAAAACGATACATTGGTATTAAAACGATATATTGGTATTAAAACGATACATTGGTATTAAAACGATATATTGGTATTAAAACGATAGATTGGTATTAAAACGATAGATTGGTATTAAAACGATACATTGGTATTAAAACGATACATTGGTATTAAAACGATAGATTGGTATTAAAACGATAGATTGGTATTAAAACGATACATTGGTATTAAAACGATACATTGGTATTAAAACGATAGATTGGTATTAAAACGATACATTAGTATTAAAACGATACATTGGTATTAAAAAGATATATTGGTATTAAAACGATACATTGGTATTAAAACGATATATTGGTATTAAAACGATACATTAGTATTAAAACGATACATTGGTATTAAAACGATACATTGGTATTAAAACGATATATTGGTATTAAAACGATACATTAGTATTAAAACGATACATTAGTATTAAAACGATACATTCGTATTAAAATAATACAGAACCAAGGAGGAGGTTCTCTATTCCCACTTGAAATTAAACAAACTCCATCGCCTTCTGCCTCCGACCGATGGACTTGTTTTGAGTTATCAACGGTTTAAAAAGGCGTCAATCTTAAAGATTGAGCCTATAACCCACTTATGAACGTATTGCAATAGTTGTGTATTTGCCGTATACTTGCGGCCTCATCCTGGAAAACGTGCCTTATGGCAGCTTTTATTCATTGTAAAAAAAAACACTAAAATGGGATTATGCTCACAATACGGACCACTTGAAGGTCGTGATCAACTCCAATCATAGAGAATCGTTCTGAAATCTTAAGGATTGACATTTTAAAGCTATTCATGTGTATTTAACGTACAGACATTACTTCAAGAATGACATTTTACATGGATGAATAACTCACTAAATGTATCGTCATTAACTGGTTTTCTTGCCCGGTTTCAACCAAATGTCCTAATCTCTCCCCTCCATCTCCATGGAGCCCTAGTTTGCCATTAAGGGTCATTTAATTAGCTGAATCCATAACGCATTAAATGAGTTCACACGTAGCGCGGCGTGTGGCGGCGGGTTCACGGTCAAACCGATTCCAAGAATGAAATTACAACCAATTTGAATAATTAAAAAGGAGAAAAATGGAGGAAGTTGAATTAATAAAGCTGATGAATTTACCACAAGTTGATGATTTAATAGCCAGATCTCTTCTCTCCGGGAAACTGTGGATCCATGGTTTATTTACAAGGCAATCATCTGAGTAAAT
>CM070104.1:25430796-25448296 GCA_036178185.1 Liparis tanakae | reverse complement strand
TGTTTACAGAGGAAATAAATAAAGTGAGAACTGAGATCATTTTCTGTTTAGAAACAGACTTTTGTTTTCAACCAGAGGAGTCGAGTCGCCCCCTGATGGTCAGGAGAGAGAATGCAAGTTTAAGGCACTTCAACATCAGCTTCACTCAGTAGTAGAGGTTTCTGCCTGGTCTATAGCCTGGTCTATAGCCTGGTCTATAGCCTGGTCTATAGCCTGGTCTATAGCCTGGTCTAAAGCCTGGTCTATAGCCTGGTCTATAGCCTGTTATAAAGCCTGGTCTATAGCCTGGTCTATAGCCTGGTCTATAGCCTGGTCTATAGCCTGTTATAAAGCCTGTTATAAAGCCTGGTCTATAGCCTGTTATAAAGCCTGGTCTATAGCCTGGTCTATAGCCTGGTCTAAAGCCTGGTCTATAGCCTGGTCTATAGCCTGGTCTTAAGCCTGGTCTTAAGCCTGGTCTAGCATGCTGATTTATGTATACCAAACTAGCACTGAGAGTTAAAGAGCCTCTAGCATGGCTGTGTTTAAAAAAATGTCTGTGTTTCAAAAGAAATGTTTACAAGAGTACTGTATGTTTAAAAAGATGTGACAATAAACAGAATGTTGTAAACAGACGGCTGAAGTGATGAAGTCAAACCGCTCATCCACACAGGAGTCAGCGTAGTGAGTTGTCAGTTGGATCACATCAGTGCGTCATGCTTGGAGAGCTGCTTCTTCCTTTTCAGGCAGTACAGTGAACCCGGCACTGCCACAGCACACGTTGTATTAATAGACTCTCCTCTGTTTTCTCTCCCTCTTCTCTTTCTGCTGACTCCATCAAGCCTGTCCCTTTTAAAATATGAGGATGGCCAATTAGTGGCCGAGTGTCGGATCAGCCGGCTTAGCGACGCCTTCAGAGGGGTCGACTCTAATCCGGCTGCAGAACCAGAAACAAAACAGACAGGGCAGGGAAGGTTCTGCATTTCCTACTTTTCTCTTAAGAGAAGAATTAACATACAGATTTGAATGTAAATCAACATTTTTCAACAGTTCAGATCATTTTACTGGCTTCAGGTCCATGTGTCTATAGACTTGCACTTTGGTAGCACTTGAATGGCTCTTATTGTGGTACTTTTGTAGTTTGACTATGTTGAGGAAATGTTACTTTCTGTATTCTTGTTGTTCTTAGTTTGTACTCTAGGTTGAAATGCACTTATTGTAAGTCGCTTTGGATAAAAGCGTCTGCTAAATGACATGTGATGTAATGTAATGTGTATGTTCAGGGCAGTTTATCAGAACTCTGACAGTTGGTTCACTTGGCCAGATGAGACACACACCTGATCACATTGAGACGTCTCCAGAGCCAGTAGCTCAGAGGAATAACAAAAGGACGCATGTAAAGCTGGAGAGAACAATCATTTCTGTTAATCTAAAGACGATGTTCTTCGTCGTTTGGTGCTGGGACTGTCACACATGGGGAAAGATTTCCGACTGAACCCAATGTGACTTCATCGAATTGCTTGTTTGGTCCGATCAACAGTCTAATCCCCAAATATATCCAGGTTCACCGCCTCGTGAGACAAAGAAAGGGTGTATCGTCACTTTCAGAAGCTAGGACAGGAGAATGATGTCAAGACATTTCACTTCGTCACGGGAGCCGTGAAGGTCTCTCCCAAATGTCCTTCATCATCATCGAGAAGAGACACTGCGGTCGTGTGGAGATATTTCGCTGGATGAACGACAGCTCTGATCTGCAGCCGGGGCCAGGTGAATCAATAGTTTTGTAATCTTTTTTTAAAACCAGGCAAAGTCATAAAGAACAAATTCTTATTTACAGAGGCGGCCTGAAAAAGGCTAAGTGTGGGGGTGTCGGGGCTTAAATCGATAGTCATTAAAGTGCATTTGTGCCTGAAATTCATGGGTACAAGTCTCCGTCTTAACGAGCCATTTACGCTTTCTTGAAATGACGAAATGAGAAAGCGCGGTAAACACGGCGGCCGCTCGCCGCGACCCAACGCAAACAAATTACCAGAAATCACCGACGTCAGAGAAAAGAGGAGCCGGTGAGTCACCGAGCGACGAGGGGCGCTGCTCAGTGTGCAGAGGATCCGCTGGGGTCACACTGCAGCTACAGCGGCATCAGTGAGAGTACAGATGGACACACACACACACACACACACACGGACACACACTCTCTCTTAACATGGAGCAATAAATTAATCCAACAGAGGAGTGTGTTTAGTATGTTAATCTTAATCCTGTTACAATAATCCTAAATTATGTTAATACTAATATCTTATTATGATTCGGTGTGGTCTAGGTGTGTGTGTGTGTGCGTTTGTGTGCGAGCGCTGACGTAATGCCGGGGGTCCAAACATTTGAAACCGTTTGCGATTATAGATTTGCGGCTCCGGTTATTTTAATCAACGCCAAAGTCAGACGGCGTTTATTTTACACATTTCTTCTGGATTCTGGATGTTTGACAACATGTCAGACCCTTTTTCTTTGCTTGACATGTATGTGGTACATTTGCTTCATGCTGCAGATCACACCGATGATGATGATGATGATGATGATGATGATGATGATGATGATGATGTCATCCTGAAACTATAACGGATTTCATTTCCATGGAGGTTTACCTTTTCGCTAATCTCTAACTAGCAGATATTCCACATCGTCAAAAGCTCCCGACGATGATGCAGCTGTTGGCGAGGGAAAAGATGATAAACACGCCCGTATCCGGACATCAAAACACACACACACACACACACACACACACACACACACACATACACACACACGGGCTCGCTGACTGAAACATTAAAGGGAAATACGTATGGAAAGTAGAAAAAAAACATACAGAGTAAAGAATAACATAACGAGGGGAAACTTCCATTATTTTCCTCCTGTCCTGTGTGACAGTAAACATGCCACAGCCCTTCAGCAGATCACAGGAAGAGAAAACACAGTCATGTGATTCATGGAGCGGCCTTTGAAGATACCTGATGACAGTCCGGTGCAGTCTAATAATAGAGCCCGTCTGGCTGTAAATGGGCGGTATT
The DNA here is from genome assembly GCA_036178185.1 of Liparis tanakae. Lineage (NCBI taxonomy): Eukaryota > Metazoa > Chordata > Actinopteri > Perciformes > Liparidae > Liparis > Liparis tanakae. Next base: position 25,445,252 of record CM070104.1, on the reverse strand, counting down.
GACAGTCATAACTAGGACACCCACTGCTTTCTGCGCTGTGTTTATACTGTATTTCTTAGAATAATAAACATGCGTGTGGGGTAGATGGTGGGTGTTTGCTCGGAGCTCTGCAGCTATGGAGAGAGATAAGTGTCAGCAGAGGTTACGGATGAATCCGTCAACATCAGGGAGGAGCGCGTGGCGACGGATGGAGCTGGGGGTCAGGCTGGGGTCAGGCTGGGGTCAGGCTGGGGGTCAGGCTGGGGGTCAGGCTGGGGGTCAGGCTGGGGTCAGGCTGGGGGTCAGGCTGGGGGTCAGGCTGGGGGTCAGGCTGGGGTCAGGCTGGGGGTCAGGCTGGGGGTCAGGCTGGGGTCAGGCTGGGGGTCAGGCTGGGGTCAGGCTGGGGGTCAGGGGGCTTCAGGGACCAGCAACAGCTCTCGCTAGAGAAAATGGTACATCAGGTGAGTCAATGAATTTCAGGGACCATGAGGGACCATGAGGGACCCTGATTGACTATGAGGGACCATGAGTAACCATGAGGGACCATGAGTAACCATGAGGGACCATGATGGACCATCAGTGACCATGATGGACCATGAAGGACCATGAGGGACTATGATGGACCATCAGTGACCATGATGGACCATGAAGGACCATGAGGGACCATGATGGACTATGAGTAACCGGAGGTAACCGTGAGGGACCGTGAGGGACCGTGAGGGACCGTGAGGGACCATGAGGGACTATGAGTAGCCGTGAGTAACCGTGATGGACCATGAGGGACCATGAGGGACCATGATGGACCATGAGGGACTATGATGGACCATATGTGGCCATGAGTGTCCATGATGGACCATGAGGGACCATGAGGGACCATGAGGGACCATGAGGGACCATGAGGGACCATGATGGACTATGAGTAACCGTGAGTAACCGTGATGGACCATGAGGGACCATGAGGGACCATGAGGGACTATGATGGACCATATGTGGCCATGAGTGTCCATGATGGACCATGAGGGACCCCGATTAACCACGAGTAACTATGAGTAACCAAGGGAGATGGTATAACAATACATTGCATTATTTATTATTTGAAAATCTATATCTGTGGTGAAAATATTAATATGAGTTCATACTAAAGTTTGGTTCAGAGCTGGCTTAAATAGCGCCAAGATTCAAAGTACTTCATCCAGACAATTCTACCGCTGTATTTAAATATTTATGTACCGCAAATTAAATGAAAGTGCACACACAGACACACACACACACACACACACACACACACACACACACACACACACACACACACCCTTCCTCTGCTGATCAATTTCATTATCAGAGTTAGCAAAGCAGAACAAGTGGGCTCTCAAGACAAGAGATAACTGGAGCAACGGCCTGACATTTCCTCTGTGACAGCTCAGGATCTACAACTCGCTCTGACACACACACACACACACACACACACACACACACACACACACACACACGCACACACAAAGTTATTTACGGTAATGAACAGTGGCAGTGCTGTAAGGCCAGATCACGGAGGGGGAAGAATCTGAGTCTGTGGAGCCCAACAGGGTTCTGGCAAGGCTCAAGTGACACTGGGCGAAAACAACGGACACGGCACAGAGTCAGAACACACACACACACACACACACACACACACACACACACACACACCCCACACACACCTACTTATATTCGCTTCAACTGGATGAGCCAGGAGGAGAAACGAGTCACGTTTGCTTATGAAAAATGAAATGAGAAATATGGGGCGTCACCTGACAGGAGAGAGAGAGAGAGAGAGAGAGAGAGAGAGGGAGAGAGAGAGGGAGAGAGGGAGCAGAGTGTGTGTTTGTCAGTGTGGACCCTGCTGAGTGTGTTTTTGCGCTTGCCCAGCTCCAGCTGCGGCACGTGTGTGAGGCTGTGTATGTGATCTAAATGGGTCTCTGGGGCAGTGTGTGTGTGTGTGTGGGGGGGGGGGGCATCCTGACACTTTCCTGTCACATGTCACCTCCACGGGTCATCACTGTGAGCGGAGGTCCGCTGATCAGAGGGAGCACATCGCCTCCCCTCGCTCAGCCGACTCCCTTCAGATCCTAAACGCCGGTTCCTCAAGTCGCCGTCTTGTTTTCATAGTTTGGGCGCCGTGATCTCGGCGAGCTAAGCGCTCGCTAAGATCTGGAAACCCCGGCATCATCACAAAAAGCCCAAGCAGCCTGGTTATCAGAACCACTTTCAGCATTTTAAAATCCCTCCTTTTGAAAACTGTGATTTCTTTGCTGAGGATTTAGAATCTCAAATGTGACAGCCGGCTCATAATACGGCGACTCATCTCTGCTCGCTGAACGAAGACGCTTTTTACATTTTTCTGCCGATTAAGGCGTAATTTTTATCCCAGCCACTTTTCACTAAGACCCGCCCTAATGTGCTGTGATTGGCTGCTGCTACTGTGCTGTGATTGGACATCTAAACCAGGCGGTCGTGGTCACTGGGTAAACGTTTATAACCGGTTTATAACAATAACTGAAAAGTTGTTGTCAATGCTCAAATTTCAAACAAACATGTTTTTCATTATTACACTTTTTGGAATACAAGATAACGACCTTTGAGCCGAGACTGATCGCTCACGTGGTCTTTGGAAGAGAGCTGACGAAATGTCCTCATTTCCAGCGGCGTCCTCCCTTCTCAAGGTCGACGGATGAACAGACACACACACATGCGGCTATAGAATTCAGCACAAGACGACACAACATGTGACACACACACACAGTCAGACACACACAATCAGACACATGCATACAGTCAAACAGACACAGTTAGACACACATAGACACACAGAGAATCACACACGCCATCAGACGCACACATACAGTCAAACACACACATACACACACGCCATCAGACACACACATATAGTCAAACACACACATACACAGTGACACACATAGTCGGACCCAAAGACACAGGCAGACACACACATTCAGACAGACACACACACAATCAGACATACACACACAGTCAGACACAGCCAATCACACACACACACACACACACACACACACAGTGAGACACACAGACAGAGGAGAGAGCTGCACCCAAACAGCAGCCTCAGTGGAGTGAACCGGGGTGACAGATACAAGGAAACCAGGGAGAAGTCAGCATGGTCACAGCTCCGAGGTGTGTGTGTGTGTGTGTGTGTGTGTGTGTGTGTGTGTGTGTGCGTGTGAGTCACATGGAGAGATCCTCCTGATCTCTAGCCCTGCGTTGGTTCGAGGTAGGGAAAGCGAAGCAGGAACACAACACACCGTCGTCTGCATAACCAACGATAACACTAATCAGCCGTTAACTGGTCATGTGACTCATCAGCTGAACATCGACCCAACGTCTTTTTCTTTTTCTCCCCGGTGATGAATACACAACATTTACGCCTGCTCCTCCTTTTGATGTCAACGTGTTCCACCCTGAGGCTGAAAGCGTCCGACAGCATCATCCTCCGAGCCCGGCTGACGTTAGAGGACGCTCCGCCTGACATATCTGACGCTCCTGAGTCGATATCAGCTTCCTGCCTCAGAGTGACCAGGAAGAGTCCCGCTGGAAGACGCCGCTCGGCCTGAATATCCAGAACGCCAGCGGCCGACGTTCGACTGCATCGCTGTCTGTTCCTCGGGGGAGAACGGCAACGATCAATAGGAGCGAGATTTTTTTTTTTTTTTTTTAAAGCATCATGTAACGGGGCTGCAATAAAGCAGCCGGTGTAATTTGAGCCCCGAGGCTTAAATAGCAATTACCCTCCAACTGCTGTGACACAAAACCACTCCCTGCTTTTTACTCAAGTGACGAAATAGGACAGGAGAGTGAGAGGGAAGAGGAATATAGATTGTACCAGAGCAGCTAAAAGGAGGGGTCAGGAAAGAGTGGAATACAGGGAGGGAGGGGGGGGGGGTGAAGGATGCTGAGCCACTCAAGTCTGCACTTGTCCTGGTTTCATCATGATTTTCATTTCGGCTGCCAATAAAACCCGAAAAAACAAAACAACAAATTGGATTTTGTTTTAAACTAATAGATGTCACCATTAAACCATCTGCATTGATTACTTACATTAAGGTAATGACTTCTCTTGTATAGGTTTTCTGAAATGTCCTTTCCTTAAATATGCAGATCGGGCATCATTACAATATGCATCATTTGCATAAATGTTTAAAGCCAGGTTCAAAATGATTGTTTCATTTTGTTAGTTGAGTTTTTTACAGTGTCTCTGTTTGTCCCAAGAATAACAACAACAAACAAAAATTGAATTAAAAAATGCTTTGGAGAAAATGGCCTTTTCAAAATGTTTTACACTCGTGGTGAATAAGCTAAAATATGTAACTAGTGGATATCATTATGAACTTCATCTGTTGATTGAACTTTTTTTTTCTTCTATTCAACTTTTCTTTTGCCGTTAACTAATTCTAACTGTTGGTGAATTAGGGAGAAACCAACAGGCGCAAATAGACTAAGACGTCTAAAAGTTACGGAAGCAAAGAAACCCCAAACTCTCAAAACTGACCAGCGCATGAAATAACAATAAAAAACATTTGTATTTGCAAAACATTGCATTTAGACACGGGCAGGAATGTAATCGCGAAAACTCCCAGAATGCAATTAAAAACATCCTTTCTCCCGCATCCTCATGAGAATACTCTGCTACCTCCACACCGAGCCACAGACGACCAAACTATCTGGGGCACATTTGCACAACTAATGGCTCATTAATACCGGTTTGGATGCAGGAATGAAGAGTTTAAAGCGGACGAGCACCGCACCCAGAATATTGCACGAGTGGCCAAGCAGTACATACAGTATATTCATTAAAATGCTCGTATTAGCCTCTTATCAATACAATGTTTGTTGATGCGTCTGAAAGGCATTCGAGCTGCCAGATAAAAATAGACTGCACAGGATAAATAAAAACATACGATCCATACTGGAAAACAAACGGGGATTTCGATTTATTCCCAAGAGCTAAATATTGTATAACACACATAATAACAGGGAGGAAAACTGCGACGCTGGCAGAGCCCGAGCCTGAGCTAAAGAGAGCGCGGATCACCGAGTCGTGGATTGCAGAGATAAATGCTAATGGCATTCAAAAAGCGCTGGACGTGTTGTGCGGGTTTATGGAGGTGATTGTTTGCATTAATGCATTATTCATCTGAGGCTGCAACGCCGTCAGTATTATGCACGTGGATCATTCCTCAACTTTCCTGCAGAAATAATAATGCCCCTGTGTGTTATCTGACCTTTACGTTATTAGAAATGCAGGATACTTCAGGTAGTTTACGTCATGGAAGAAATCGTTTTTTCACAATGTTTTTTTTGCTCCTTCAAATGTCAAAGTAAATTCCCTCGTCCGTCGTCGGGTATTTCCTTTTAACCCGAACAAGGTAACATATTGTGTGAAGGTCCTTTCTTAAACTCAATAGCACAATGTGGGCTGTGCGCTTTTAAAAAGGGCAGTAAAATTGGAAGTATATTCTCTACGATATCAAACGTCCCCTGTAGGCTTGAAGCTGCCCGTAAAAAAGTTGAACAGCAGCTTGGATTAATTTCATTTACAATGAACGCTAATGGGGAGTTTTTCATGCTTGAAAAAGTATCAAATCTCCCATACACACGTCTCAAAGGAGTCCTGCAGCATTATCTACATTTAAAAAAATGTTCCCGATAATAAACTCAGTATGTTGCAAACGGTTGCCAAATTATGGTTGAATTTCGCTATTCTTTCTGTTTTTTTGTGAACGCGAGCCAAACAAAATGCGACCGTGTGTGACTTGGTGCAGATCCCACATCCTGGGCTTTTATTTTTGAAACAGTAAAAATAAAAGCCTTATCCTGAGATACAGTTACCTTCAGCGTGAGTCCAAAAACAGGTTTACGAAAAAAACTGGAACTTTTTGCTTTTCTCCAGAAATAAACGGGTTAACATGAGAGCCTGCGGAGTCAGTCGCTTGGAGGGCCCGTCACAATGTTGCTCACCACGAATACTTGATACTTATTGTCCAACAAATGTACGCTGAGTGGCACGGTGGAAAGAAAAGGTCATGGAGGGAAGAGGTGTGATTTTTGTAAGTTTATTCTTTAAAAAAATGTAACTAAAGCTCTACTCGAGCCTTGTGTAGTCGTAACTTCGCGCCAAAGTTCGGCGGCTCTCCACCAAAATACTCCCAACGCACAAATGCTGACGCACACAGTTGCACAGACGGCAGCGCCAATGCGTGTATGCGCACACACACACACACACACACACGCACACACACACAACTTTTTAAGATTCCTCTCACAGCCACCTCTCACTGCGCTCCATCTGGCACACATATGTGAGCTTCTGTCGAGATACCCGGTGTTCGGCAGAAACTCACACTCAGCTGAGGATAGAAGCGCTGAGCTGCGGAGGAGACGACACAGGCTCGGGGGAAACAAACAAACAAACAAACAAACAAACAAACAAAGGCACTTCTTACCTGGGACAAGAAGGCGAAGGCATCGCAACGGGAGGACCAATGGGAGCAGGAGAAAAGAAAAGAAGAAGGATACACGTTAGTGACGACCAGAAATACATCGATGCTTTTTACTGGGGAACGCTGCCCTCAAATTTAAAATCTGTAATATCCATTAATTAGACTCTATTATGACATTACATGAAAGAAATGCACTCGTAATTTCAATACCAAGACGGATGAAAGGCGCTTTCATCGACTCGTGTTCTCGCACGTCTGTTAAACCTCTAATGCGTTTAATGACGCAGGTCCACGCGAGCCGTAAAACAACTGCAACACGTAAAAAAATAAATAAAAAAAGAGACCTCCAAAATAGTTACGAGCACCGTTGCGTAAAAAAAGCTTTCGGGCGCGAATCGAGAGTTTGAACGCTCGTCCAGCGGGGAAGGAAAGTCGAGATAAAATCATCGGAACCGCTCATTCGGCGGCGAGCGCTCGGGAAAGTGCATCGTTTTAGAAAGAGGTGCGTTTGGCCGTCGACCGGCTGGAATCCCCGGAGCAGCCACCCTCCGTGTTTACGGCCTGTTTCTTCCCGCGGGGGCGCCAAGGCTGACGTGTGCTGCCCACCCAGCGTCGCCCCGCTTACTCACAGCTGCCATTTCATAATCGCGTTTTTCTCGCGGCGATGCGAAGCCACAGGAACCCTAAGCCGGCCCGGAGCGCCCGCGCACACCTGCTTTCACCGCGAGATGGATGTCGAGGAACGAAGAGGAGGGAGGGCCCTTTGAAAGCAGAGCAGGAAATTAACGCCACCACAGACAACAAATAATAATCCTACTGTAGGCACGAGAGGAAATCAAGTCTCAGGCCTCATTTCCTGCCTCGGGGCTTTGAAGTTTGAGGGTTACGAACAGAATTTTATGAAGTGGAGGAAAACACATCGACTCCAAGCCGCACAATGGAACAGCAATTAAAGGCTCTAATTTGGCAGAGGTTGGCCGGGATGTTTCTAATAGACGGGCTGCACCACGAGCTGGTGGTGTGCGTGTGTGTGTGTGTGTGAGTGTGTGTGTTCTTCAGGTGGTCGTTGACTTGTGTGTGAATGTCCCTGAAGCCTCCTTTGTGTGTCATCAGTGGAGTAATTAGTCTGTGTTGTTGTGCTTAAATTATTGTTCTTACGTGTTATGATGATCGTAAATGACTCATTGCTATAGGAACACGTCCAGATCACGGGCTGAAACGGAGAGATGCTTAGATCACGCTGTCGCCCAAATATGGATATAGATTGAGCATCACAACACTAATGTACGATGATCAATCATTGAAAATTTATTGTATTGTATATTGATACTTTCATTTGATCTTGGATTTGCTCTCTATCCAACCATCCCTATATATATATATATATATATATATATATACACATTTATTTAAATAAATATATATTTATTTATTTAAATAAATGTATGAATATATATGTATATATATATGAATAAATATATATTTATTTAAATAAATGTATGTATATATATATTTTATATATATATATATATATATATATATATATATATAAATATATGTACATATATATTTATTTATTTAAATATTTAAATATATATTTATTCAAATATATATATATATGAGAGAGAGCGAGAGAGAGATGGAAATGGATAAACACAAACACAGCACTTGGCATTCAAGCATCAACATCACTATCCGCAGCAGCTAATTGGCTAAAGTTGCGAGTGGAAATCCCCCAGAATTGAGAAAAGGTCGAGAGCGTCCGCTCTCTGAGCTCCGTACGAGCCAATTTGGGCCGCGATGAATGTGCCTCCACGCCGAGGCAGCGGGGCCGTAATGTGCCTCCCCGCTCCGTCGCGCCGCGTGGGAGACGGCGGTGCCAACGCTCCTCCTGATGACCCCCCCCCCCCCCCCCCCCTCTTGTAAACTCTGATGCACTCCAGAGGACGCCGCATTGAGTGTAACGGATGCAAAGGAAGCTCCGCCTTTGAGAGCGAACCTCGTGAAAGCGTGTTGCTGCTCGGGTGGAAGGACTAAAGGGAAACACATTCTAATTAAAAACAAAGCTGCCAACATGTCGTCTCGCAAAAAGCCGAGATAAAAAGATTCATCAGCGTTACGACGGAATTTTAACGGCTTGGAGTTTCCGGTCTTTACTTGCAGGATTTAAAAGGTAACACATTATTACGTACTCCTGAATCCCGACCAACAGTTTACCAGGAACGCTTACAAACGGAGAGCTGAGGCAAAACACGAGCAGAAACATTTATTTTCCTAACTTCAAACCCAACCGTGCAAAGAACAGACGTTTTAACCAGAGGCGGCGTTTCCCCTTCCCACTCAACTCAAAATGTGTTTTTAACAGAGCTGCTGCATACGTTTATTGGAGCAACGCTATGTTATTCTAAAATATGAAATGTGATGGAAGCTGGAGGCTCCTCATGTTTGACCCTCCCATGAGCTTAATACCCTGCAAAAACATCAAAACAAGATTACGAAAACCGAATTATCTAAATCTGAATAACGTCAGTGCTGCGTTTAAAAATCAGAGCCCTGAATCATTCGCATTCAAATCCCGACGCCCTTGAGCGTTCCACCGAGCGAGAGGTGGAGCCGCTGGATGCACCTGACGGCGGCAATCAGGAGATCCGATTAGCAGGTGTGCTCTTTATCAGCCTGCAATCCTCTAAAGAGCTTAGGGAGCGGGCCCCGGGCGGGGCGCCGGGTCAGGGAGGCGCCCGGCGCCCCGCGTCGCCCCGCTCGCCGCTAATCCCGTTTTTCCTGCAGAGCATCGATGACAACCCGGGGCCAAACGTTGAGTCGCGGGTACAGCGTTCTTACACATTTTGACCGATTTCCAGGACTTTAAACCAAATGTCCATGACCAAACTGAAATCTCGGTATAAACATGAAAACTGTAGAAAATGTTGCGTATTGAGAGCTATCGCTTATATTTTTAGCGTCTTTCTTTAAAAAATATAATAATTATTTCAAACTCGTGTGATTGTGATTGAAATGTGATTTTAACAAATCTCCATGACTTTTCCAAAACTTTTATGATTTAATTTTTTTTCTCCATGACTTTTCCAGGCCTGGAAATGACCATTTTAAAATTCCATGACTTTTCCAGGTTTTCCATGAGCGTACGAACCCTGCAAGACGGACTGCGTTCACCCTCGGGGTGACGGGGGGGGGGGGGGGGACGTCTCATCTCTGCATGCCGACACACGTCCGTGAAATGGGAAACCGTTTGCAGCTTTTATTGGAAGAATAAAAAACAAGAATAAGTGTCTCTTTGCCGTTGTTGTTGTTGTTGTTGTTGTTCTCCTTGGTTTGCCTTTACCCTCGGCGGATGGAGTCACGGTGACGTGACCGCCCTGCACCTCTCTCACCACCACAGAGAAGAGCAAGACACACTGAGAGAGAAGAGGAGGAGGAGGAGGAGGAGGAGGAGAAAACACACACACACGCGGAGGTTTGACCCGATGGACACACTCCGCTGTGTGGAGTCACGAAATGATCCCGCAAGACTGCTGCATGGCAAAAGGCCTCAGCACAGAGAGAGAGAGAGAGAGAGAGAGATAGAGAGAGAGGGAGAGAGATAGGGAGAGAGAGAGAGAGGGGGAGAGAGATAGGGAGAGAGAGAGAGAGAGAGAGAGAGGGAGAGATGGTGGAGTTGTACATAGAGATGCTGTAAGGGAGAGGAAGAGAGGAGGGGAAGGGAGAAAACGACAAGGGATGTGTGTGTGTGTGTGTGTGTGTGTGGGGGGGGGGGCGCACAGAGGCCCGAAAGCTTCCCATACAAGCTTCAGCCGTGTCAGATCACATCAGCGTCGCTGCCAGCTTCATCCCCTCCCTAAACACTTATGGACCAGTACACACACACACACACACACGAAAAAAACACACTCACATGCACACACCAACACAACCGATTTATATAGAAGTCTGTGCACAAACACACACAAGCCTTTATGATACGCTTCTTTCCCCGAACCTGAACTCATCTCACACCCTCAGAATCCGACAGCCCCTGTGGTCCGATTTCACAGCCACAGCTTAGAGAAGCCCCCCCCCACACACACACTCACACACACTCACGCACACACACGGCGTCTCTGCGTGTCGAACATGGATATGAAGAGGTGAGCGCGTCGTGACAGCCGCTCCCCGAGCTCCCGGAGGATTTCGCCTCGCCTGCTCTCGGTTAACGTTCTCCCGTCGCTTTCTCCTCCTCCCTCTGCTGCTCCCTCCATCAGCATCGTGGGTGACCCAGTTTGGCTTACTATCTCTCTCTTTCTCTCTCTCTTTTCTTTCTAAGAAGAGCTAAACTTTTCCCAGGGAGGAGAACATCGGCATCGCAGCGCCCCCGAGGAATGACGGAGCACGACGGCTGTGTTGAAAGTCGAAATGATGTCTGGACCGCCCAGAACCGGCTCTGAGGATTTGGACTCGAGCGTCAATCTCTGATGGTCTCAAAGAGGTGACAGAAAATAGAAGAAGAAGAAGAAGAAGAAGAAGAAGAAGAAGAAGAAGAAGAAGACACACCACCATCCAAATCTAATCAGCTGTCAGAGATTGTGATTCGTCTGATTGACTGAAGACATAAAAGCAAAGCTTCCAAAATGCCACATCAACTTTTTGATTGAACAATATATGAATAAATGCCAATACTTTTTTTATAAAACCTGATGCTGCACATTAGTTGTCAGTGAGATTCATATTTAAGAGCTGAAGCCTGAACAGGTGAGTTAGCGCAAGACCGTTTTACAGGGTTTTGACCAGTGGATTTCCATGACTTTTCCAGGACTTTTCCAGGACTTTTCCAGGAATTTAAACCAAATTTCCATGACCAAACTGAAATCTCGGTATAAACATGAACAATTTAGAAAATGTAGCGTATTGAGAGCGTACGCCGGCTTATATTTTGAGCGTCTTTCTTTAAAAAAAACATATAAATTATTTCAAACTCGGCGTAAATGAACACCTGATTATAACATATTTCCATGACTTTTCCAAAACTTTTATGATTTCAGTTTTTTCCATGACTTTTCCAGGCCTGGAAATGACCATTTTAAAATTCCATAACTTTTCCAGGTTTTCCTTGACTGTACGAACCCTGTTTTTTATTAGAGATGCTACATGTAGAATAGTCCAGAGACACGAGCCATAGAAGTTCATATCTAGTAACCGGCGTTGCATCCCGAGTGCACGGGCGACCGGGGCGCTCAGCATTCAGAACGGCGAGCTGAAATCCATGAACTCCGCCCGGCCCTTTTGACGAGGTAGACGATAGTTTTAATGAAACGGCGGAGGAGCTGCTCGCCGCCTAACGCCCGCCGTCCACCAACGGCTCTTCAGAAACTATTCATCTGGCGTCCGGGTGGTGATTTTAAACCGAGGGCTCGGAGGAGGAGGCTGTTGCAGCGCGGATGAATTTATTTGGACGACAGCATCTCCCTCTATCTCGATACCGAGCTGCGCCGCATGGGCCGGAGACGGATGGGTCGATTCACCGGAGGGCGAGCTCTCTCCCTTTCCCTCGCTGACTGGAAATAATTGGTTTCGTTGGAGGAGAGGAACGTTATTCCTAAAGGTCTGGAGGAGAGAGGAGGGGCTCTGGGTTTCCCTGACTCCGTCCATGACTCACCATGTTCACTGAACTACTTGTTGAGCTCTGGAAAGTTAATTATTCTCAGCGACAAAGGTTGACTATTAAAAAAATTACAAAAAAGCGAAGGGAGGGGGGGGGGGGGTGGTCTCTGAGTGGAATCACATCATCAAATGTTCCCTTCGCGGAATCCCAACATGCCGCTTCGTATTCATTCTGGCCTCCCAGGTCAACGTTAGGCCGTGCAATGAGCTGGCGCCCGGCACGTGGCGCTCCTCGAGTCTGGCCGGTGCATTCAGGGACAGGCTCCACGGCCCTAAATGGGATTAGGCGCGTGGAGAGAAAACCTGGAAGAATGAACGTCAACTTCAATGCGGTCGGCTTATCCTTTGCAATTAACTGTCGGGGCTGAGCCGGCTCAAGAGTGACCGAGGTGTTATTTCCACGGTACCCGGTCGCAGGGAGCACAAAGTGGCGGGAGATAATCTCATTCTGGCCCCTGCGGCCAGGAGGGAAAAGCCATAACAGGTATATTGGCTCATAAAGTATGGATGGTTTCACCGCGCTGCGTCGCGATTGGTCCACGCTAACCCCGGCGGCTTGGAGGAGGGTCGTCTCCCGGTGCTTCCCCCCCCCCGAAGCCGAGCGAGGGATGACATCGCCGTGACCCCGGCTGCTGCTGAGCTCGGGACTTTTGATACGGCCCCCGGGGGCCTGAGAGGGCAGAGGGAACGACCTCGAGGAGGGCTTCGATCCGAGCCGGGCGTCTCCCAACGGCTCCCTGGAGGACGCTTCGTCGGAGAGGACCGGTCCAAACGAGCCGTCGAACGCGTCAACGGCGAACGTCGAGTTTCGGCGTCAGTCCCTCGGCGACAAATATCATCGGCTTCTATCTACTGCGGACATTTGCTCTTTTATCCAAAGCTTACAATCCTGTTCCATTCGTACACCGTAGACGCAGCTACAGGGAGCAATTCAGGGTTAAGTGTCTCGCTCAAGGACACATCGACTAGGGTGGGGATTGAACCTCCAACCGCCTGATTGAAAGACGGACCAGCTACCCACTGACCCATAGTCTACATTGAACAAAAATAAAAAGAGGAAGTGCTTTATTAGTTCCCTTTTTTCCATTCAATAGACCAGACCAGCACTGCATCATTAAAATGTTAATCGCCAAAGAATTGGGAGTCAATCAAATATGTAAAGATGTGCAGATAACAGGGTTCTTACACATTTTGACTGATGGACTTCCATGACTTTTCCATGACTTTTCACAAAATGTCCACGACCAAACTGAAATCTCGGTATAAACATGAACAATTTAGAAAATGTTGCGTATTGATTGCGTACGCCGGCTTTTATTTTGAGCGTCTTTCTTTAAAAATCACATAAATTATTTCAAACTCGACGTAAATGAACACGTGATCATAACACATTTCCATGACTTTTCCCAAACTTTTATGATTTAAGTTTTTTCCATGACTTTTCCAGGCCTGGGAATGGCCATTTAAAAATTCCATAACTTTTCCGGGTTTTCCATGACCATACGAACCCCGTGTGCGTTGGGTCGTTGATCGACTTTGACGAGAGAAGATTTAAGGACCAATCCCCTCGATGTATTGTCGCTGAGGTGGAGGCGAACTCGTCAATCAATTTCGACGCATACAAAAATGAAGGTTTGTTTCACCAGAAATAGTCGCATAGAAACTCGTAGAAAACTGACTTCCTTCAAACATGAGATGACGGACTGAAGTGGACTGAAGTTCATGTTGCAGATTTGTTCCAGATCGTCCATTAAAGTTTGTTCTGCATTGGCCTCTATTCCTACAAGATCTTCTCCCAACACGAGGTTCCACTTCCACCGGGTCTTCCTGCTGCCGTGACGTCCGGGAAATTGAATTAGACGCCACTCTTTTGAAACGAGCAAATCCAATTGAAGGAGCTCCTTGATGAAGAAGTCCCACGCGGCTGTCAGGGAAGCGGGTACACGGTCATAACAGCTGGAAGGCGTGACTCATATCACATGCAATCAGCACGGCTCCTCCTCCTCCTCCTGAGATCTTCCTCTCGAACCGGGTCTCGCAGAGTAATTACTGTGCAGCATGGAGACGAACTAACGCGATGCAGTCGATCTGAGGCGACTCACTCAGGTGACATAGTCAGTCTGAGGAGGGTGAGGAAGGAGAGGAAGGTGACGGTGACGTGGCCGACAAAGCAGATGGTTTAACCCGCTAGTTTTTCCAATGAGACAGTTCACGATCCACCTCTCTGAATTCTCACATCTTCCAGTTTCTCTTTCTGTCGTTCCCGTCGGCCGAGTTCCTTCCTCCCGGTGCCCGATGAGGCCGTTCTTCCCA
>CM070104.1:25273296-25425796 GCA_036178185.1 Liparis tanakae | reverse complement strand
TCTTACACATTTTGACTAGTGGATTTCCATGACTTTTCCATGACTTTAAACCAAATTTCAACGACCAAACTGAAATCTTTTTTTAGCATCTTTCTTTAAAAAAAAAACTATAAATTATTTTAAACTCGGCGTGAATGAAAATGTGAATATAACAACATTTCCATGACTTTTCCAAAACTTTTATGATGTGAGTTTTTTCCGTGACTTTTCCAGGCCTGGAAATGACCATTTTAAAATTCCATGACTTTTCCAGGTTTTCCATGACCGTACGTGTGTGTGTGTGTGTGTGTGTGTGTGTGTGTGTGTGTGTGTGTGTGTGTGTGTGCTGTAATCCAACTTGATACGTGCTGTGTTTACACAGCCGGGCCCGGCCACGTGCACCTTTTAGTGCATGTGCGTGTTCTCCAAAGGCGATCACTCTCCTGATAATGACTTCCCGTAATGACGTGTATTCCTGCCCGCTGAAAGCGGACCAACTCGTGTTAATCATGGATTCATACGTCGGTTGCTTTTTCAATTAAATGTTCGATCCAATAAATGTCAGCACCGTATGAGAGCCAGAGGAAAAGGTCTCGCCTTGCAGCTGTGCGTCGGGAGGAGCGTGGCACAATGACTATAACAAGAAGCTAATGTGGCGCTCCGAACCCGCTTCACGCCGCTCCACGCGGCGCTCAGGACGGATCCGTCGGCCAGGTGCAAGTGTCTCATCCTGAGCGTCCTCCTCCTCATCTCATGTACACTACCGTTCACAAGTCCGGGGTCATCCAGACAATTTCCTGTTTTCCATGAAAACTCACACTTCTATTTATTAAATGAATACAAGATTAATACAAAATATAGTCAAGGCATTGACAATTTTAGAAATAATGATTTTCATTGTAAATATTCATGTTGTTCTTCAAACTTGTGGCTCAAAGGAAGGCCAGTTTTAGAGCTTCTCTCAACAGCATAACTGTTTTCAGCTGCGCTCACATAAACAGGGTTTCAATTTCAAGGAATAATCTGTTTGTGGAAAATGCAAATTAAAAAGTTATATTAAAAAAAGGGTTTCAAGGGGGTTCTACCCCTCTGCTCGTCTTCTAAGGCGATAACACAAATGTACCACTAGAACATGGAGATGGGCCTCTACACCTCTGTAGAGACTTCATTAAAAAACAGAGAATAGTCATTTACCATTTATGTAGAGAGTGTATTTGTGATTAATTTATTGTCATTTTCATTAGAAAAAAATGTTTTTTTTTCTTTTTTCAAAGTGACCCCAAACTTTTGAACGCCAGTGTATACGAGTTCTCCGGCGTGGCGGCGCGTCAGCTCGAGGAGGTCAGCTGCTTCAACATGGCCGACTCTAGAAGAAGACGCGAGTGGCGCCCTCCTCCCTCCTCCGAGGCCCGGGACGCTGCATTCTTCCCGGGGCTGGCACCGCTCAGCGACTCCTGCCAGGAAAGCTTCACTCGCGGATAACAAGGCGTAAAAATAGACGTGCGCGTAACGAGGCATCCGGGGTGAGAGAGGCACGGCGAGAGAGAGAGGACTCGTCATCCACTCGAAGGAAACGCGAGGAGAATCGAATCAAGTGAACGCAGATGAACAGAAACATTCCAACGCGCTCGCTCCGACGATAGAATAACATTTAAAAAACCCGGGGCCTCGCACGCCAACGAAAGCAATCAGCAAACGGGAAGGAGTTAACGCTTTCTGAAAACTGTTGCAGCCCGAGAGGCCGAAGGCAAACAGACTGGGGGAGAGAGAGAGAGAGAGAGAGAAAGAGCGGACGCAAGCTTTTAGCGCGCTACCTGTTGATTTAAAGGCCGTGTTTGGGGGAGAGAGGGCTGCTGGGTAAACACGGGGCCGTGTGGGTGGACTCCCAGGGTTTGAGACCACCAGCAAAGCCACACACACACACACACACACACACACACACACACACACATCTCAGTTTATTAAGGTGAGAGAGACTTGGACACAGTGAGAGAGGAACAAGGCTGCAGAATGTTGTTATAGTGCTAATGTAAGGAATGAAGTCAAATATCTTTTCATTGATATCTAGTTATGTTTTCATCCTCTTGACTTGAGATGTCGGACATGCTCCCGCTCTTCTTTAAAGTCCTTTTTTTCATTTCATTTTTATTCTTATTTTTTCCATCCCACTGTTTATCTTTTTTTACTCTTTTACTGTTTTTTACTGTTTTTTTTACTCTTTTACTGTTTTTTACTCTTTGTGGCTATACTAGCCCATTGCACAGACTGGTTTATTTATAGCATTTTGCACTATCCTATAAATATCTGTACAATTCTATATACTCCCTCCTCCCTGTGAACATGTTCCCCCTATGTGTATTGTTGTTATCCTGTGATTCTACTCCATCCATCCATCCATCCATCCATCCATCTATCCCAGCTTCTCTTCTCCTCAGGTGAGCGGAGCAACACAGCACATGTGTTACGTGACACGCACGATTCATGTGGCATAGCCGAACGCATTAATGCCGACATCCTTATCAGACGGACTGAAGAAGGACGAGGCAAAACAAGAGGGAGGTCAGAATGTCCACCGAACCGCGAAAACAAGGTTTCTTTCTCCCATTCATAAAATAATAAACACCTAAATAGGATTCCGTAAAACGCTTTTCCATGTTCCGTCGTGCCAGTGAACACGTATCAGTCTCTCTGAGACGGCGAGCGGTCCCCAGAGGGACACCGGAGGGACACCAGACGGTCCGACCGGGCGTCTCGCACTCAAAGTGACTTTACACCGGCGACACACACCTGGTTTCTAACCAGCCCACGCGGAGATGAAAGGGGTTCTTATGTATTTTTTATTAGAGAGTGCAGCACTCACACATCTGCTGACACAAACGCCTTCTGAGCGGCCGCCCCCTCCGGTCCGTCCTCGCCACGCACGGGCCGTGGGTTCCTGACACTTTAAAAGGTTGCTCATCTTTGAGAAAACTTGCAAGAGGAAGCTATATTTAAACTAGAACGGGCCCTCGGTAGAGCGCATACCTTCGCATATCACAAGATTGGGCATTGCATTATGAACATTTTGGCATTAGTTGCCAATTGGATATGAAATTAACCGCGCTATGGTAAAAAGAAGTTTTGACCTTTTCATGACCTTGACCTTTGACCCGATCGATCCCAAAATCTAATCAAACGGTCCCCGGATAATAACCAATCATCCCGCCAGATTTCATCCGATTCGGTTTAATACTTTTTGACTTATGCGAATAACAAATACACAGAGATCAAAACGTAACCTTCCACATTTTCAATGCGAAGGTAAAAAGGATCCGACCGTAAAGTGTTGCCAGCTCTTGATAAAACACCCCCCCCCCTCCCCCCCGCTGCCATATTCTCCCAAAGAAGAATCCATCATTATTTTGGCTGCAAACCAACACAAACTCCACTAAAGTTCCTGTATAAAACAAACCAGACAGCACAGCTAGAACGTGTCGCCTGGTGTTCCTGCCGTCTCCTCTATCTGCTCATCACCAGCAGCAGTCTGTCTGCTCGTAAACACGCGGACAGATTACAATATGAGCAGGAGTGTAAACATGTGACCTGACGGCTCTACTTCTCAGACTCTGATTGTGTTCGAGTGTCTCCGATCTGATTGGCTTGTTTTGTTCCACGGCGAGAAAAAGAAACGTTGTTATCGGCCTGACAACGGCGGAACACGGCGCCTTATCAGGAGGAGCCGGGTGGAGATACCGCTAAGCCACTTACTGACAATTACAGGGACGGCTCCACACACACACACACACACACACACACACACACACACACACACACACACACACACATATTTACACATGCTCACTCTCTATACTTGCTCACTCTCTATACTTTAAAACCATCGTGAACTCCAGCTGCGGAGAAAGAACACAGGAGGTTTTCTCCTTAGAGAACCACACACACGTGCACACACACGTGCACACACACACACACACACACACACACAAGCACAGACACACGCACACACACGCAATCCTTTCATCGTTGCCTTAAGCTTTTTGGACACCCATCTGCTGTCATGCCCTCACGTGCCGTTTGCTTACCCCGGATACATTTGATTAGTTTCTATAAATAGTTGTCCATAAATGAAGAGAAAACCTGTTTAAGATAAATCAAAAACTCAAGGAAAGGTTTCCCGTAACTCAGGCCGCAGCAGGAAGATGGGGGAGGACACGAGGCGGAGGCCAAAATGACCAAATCCAACACGACGGCCTCCTGGGACCTCGATGTTCTTCTTCACGTGACGGCACCCTGTGAGGAGAGGAGGGCTCACGTCCCAGATGTGAGGCCAAGGGGTCTTTAAAATCTCCTAAACGTATATCTACAATTCTACATTATTATGGTAAAAGGATTTTGCCATCATCATTTGAAATGTCATTTTTTTCTCTCTTTTAGGCCTCCATTCCCCCCCTTGAATCTAAGCCAAAAATGCATTAAATAACATTTTAGTTGCAGATAATGAAAGATGAAAATTGGCTATGAAGTAGAGAGCAGTTCATGAAACTGACAATTAAATCTCTAAAATGTATTCTAAATGTATTCTACATTATTATGGTAAAAGGATTTTGTCATAATAATTTGAAATGTCATTTTTCTTCTTCTATTAAGCCGTATTTTGTTCCCCCTCAAAAAAACAACAATGCACTAAATTAGATTTTAGTTGCAGATAATGAAGGATGCAAATTACCATGAAGGAGAGAGCGTTCATGTCACTGACTGGTGGATTGCAGCGCCCCCCAGTGGTCAATACAGACGAGTGCAGAGCCTCACAGTTCGAACAGCATTCTCTATATTTTAGCTGCATTCATTCACACCAGAGTCCGAAATAGACTCCTGTGTGAAGTGAAATAATTCAATAGTCCTCCAGGAATGAATAATGTATAAAAACACGTGAACTTCAGAATCAGCAGAACCCGAACCAGACTGTGTCAACACGGAGCGCGTCGCGAAGAGGACCCCTGCAGGAACATGAAGGGCACTCTTCTTCCTCCTCTTCCTCGGGGTGTTCTACTTCGCCTCTGACGCGGTCCAAAACAAACCTCCCCCTGCAGACGGGACCATATTGAGTTCTGCTTCTGCCTCGGCCCGCCGGGTGGAGGTATCAAAGCGCCTTCTGACGCGAGGCACTCGAAACAAGCGGCAGCTTCCAGCTCTGTGGGTTCAGCCTCACAAAGAGGGCCCTGTTCCCCAGAACACACAGACTCCAACTAGTGGGACTGAGCTATGGAAAGAGAGCATGGGGCATTATTTTTAGAGGAGAAATCAGCATAAAGTACTGCAATTTATGATTGTAGGCCGTGTATCGTCTTTGTGTTAGCCCTATTTAACATCAACTTCTACTTAAAGCCATCATTTTACATCCACAGCTAGTTAATTTTCAATTCAATTCAATTCAGTTTATTTGTATAGCCCAGTTGCACAAATTACAAATTTGTCTGAGTGCTTTACAATCTGTACACATAGACATCCCTGCCCCAAAACCTCACATCGGACCAGGAAAAACTCCCAAATAACCCAATCCCTCACAGCGACTTTACCGTAGTCCTTACCCAGTTCCAAAAACAGCATTTCCACTGTTTTTGGGGGAATTTCTGCATAGAAATGAGAGAGGAGAAAGCGAGTGAATCTCTGCGGATTGATTTCAACAACGCCATCACGTTCCAGTAGATCTTGCCCAGGGTGCCATGTAATTCAATTATCTCTTATCTCAGCAAGTCCACCGTAATGCATCTCATATTCTTTGGGAGACGCCCTGAAATCTCTCTGCAAACGCCCTGAGATCGCATAAAAAAATGTAAAAAAACGCCGCGGAAGGAAATAGAGGAGAAATCCCTCATTTGCATAAATCTCCCCTTAATTAAGACATTAAATATGATCTGCTATAGAGCCACACACGTGCATGAGCAGCCACCAGCCGCAGCACGCACACGCAGAATCAAATCCCCCCCGCCCCCGAGGAGGGGCCCGTAACACGATTAAAGTCGGCCTGAAGACATCCGCGCACGGTGGGATTTCACACTCATTGTTTCTGCAGACAAAAAGGATTAACCGCCTCCACTGTCTGTCACACGCTCAGAACCGGCAGCCAGGAAGGGTTCTTAGTCACAATGCTAAATCCTAAAGACACATTTAAAACGTTAGCTGTTGTGACGTCTATGCTAAAGTACTCTTTTTCCTTGAAGCAGAAAAGTAAAAAACAACAACAATAACAACAACGAGACGCTTGTATTCAAAGCACTGGAGACACTGGCAGGCCTAAAACTCAACATAGCAACACGTATCTTACCATGTTTACACTTTGCACATTTTATTTAATACACTTTGCACTTTGCGCATTTTATTTAATTGTTACACTTGTCTCTTCACATATGTTGTGTGTATATATACATATATTTTATTTTATTTAGTATTTTATATCTCACTTGTATAGTTTATACACACTTGTTCTTCTTTCTTATATGTATATTTTATTATTGTGTTTTAGTTTAATGTTTATTGGTGCTACTTTGTCCGCGAATTTCCCCTTGGGGATTAATAAAGTATAATTCTATTCTATTCTATGTTTACTAAAAGTACATTAGGGTTTACTAAAAGTACATTAAGATGTATAAAAATACAAAAAATATAAATAAATGTTTTTAAAAACCATCAAGACACTTTGCTCTTTGGTAACATACAAAAAAATGTATTTCACAACAAGAAACTTCAGCTGAGCTTCTTAAGCGGCTGCAAGCTGCACCGAGCCAGCGGCTCCACTAGGGGGCAGCAGAGAGACTGGAACCCGACTGCAGAGCCAGCTGACTGTTGGTTGAGCAGGAATTGGTTTCATGGATGCTCGTTCTGATCAATCTGAACAAATAAACAGCTATTCTAACTGAGAGAACCGCCCCAGACAAAGTCCCAGAGGGGATGCAGTTTGTTTGCATTTATTTATAGTGAGACGGACCGACGGACAGGAAGGAAAGAAGTCTCTCTCGGGTGAAGGACTCGTGTTTTTGTGTCCTCTCTGCGCCGCATCGCCAGAGCCAACGTCACGACGAGGAGACACGGGTTTGGAGAAGAAAAAAAGGGAATAAATAATGTAACGAGCAGAAAAGGGTCTCTAAACCCACGGCCACTCCCGGCAGAGCAGGCAGGAGGAGGAGTGGGCACTCAAAACAGAACCACACACACACAGACACACACACACACACACACACATACACGGACTACAGGGTGAAGTGTCCTTTTCTGCGTAGACAGAGGTTGCTCCGCAAAAAGAGAAGACACCGCAGCCCGATCCATTAGGAGGTCTGTGGGAAATAGGACAAATGAAAAGAGCTTCCAGAGGAGAGTTGTTCAAGCAGCCCATTACCTCAATCCAACACACACACACTAAATCACACACACACACACACACACACACACAGCCATGAATACACAAGCCCACCACCACTGCCTCCCTCGCCTCTCATGTCAGTGTTCACACACATAGAAAGGTTTTCCTTCCGCAGGACAGAGCCAATTAAAGAGCCCCGGTGATGTTTTAGTACCAGTACGCTCGGATAAGCAGGAGACGGAGAGAGAGAGGGGGGAGAGAGAGAGGGAGGGGGAGAGAGGGGGGAATCAAGGTAGTCTTGGAAACCTGAAGGGAGGGCAGAGGGGTTTCTAACCCTCGAGTGACTCGGCGTACAGCCTTGTTAGCCTCCTCTTTGCATTAGTGATGTGAGGCTCTGTGGTCCTTTAAGTCGCCTCCTCCTCCTCCTCCTCCTCCTCCTGCTCCTCCTGCTCCGGGGATGCAGTTCTCAGGGCTGTGCCACGTCTGTATTGACCACCGGGGGCAGCAAACACACCTCGCACAGCTGTAAATGTACTTTTTTTGGTTTACGGCAGAGTGACACCAACATCAGGCGAGAGATGACAATGCATTTTTACAACCAATGCCAACTTTAAACACAAATTATTATCCTCACGTCAATCCGAACATTTTCTCTGCAAGGAATTAAATTCCAGCCTGCAAAGCCCCGTGAAGGAAACGCTCAGGGTTATGCGTAACAACACGCCAGGGTGGACACCTGCATGAAAGTTGAATGTGCTCCGTGGCCATCCACCACCCAGACCTCCACCTCCACCTCCACCTCCACCCCCTCACTCCCTCATTGGACCTGCACTATGAAGTATAAGCCACACACAGAATGCATCCCCGGCACACTGAATTACTGTCTATATTTTATTGTACACTGCTGTATTTGCACATATGTTGTATATATATATATATATATATATATATATATATATATATATATATATATATATATATATATATAAAATATATATATAAAAATATATATTTTATTTTGTATTTTATATTTCACTCTATGCACAGTCACTGTTTCTTTCTTTCTTTGTTATATTTATATTTTATTCTCGCGTGTTTAGTTTATTAGTGCTACTGTGTCGACACATTTTCAATTAATAATAAAATAAATAAAATAAATAAAATAAATAAAATAAATAAAATAAATAAAAATAATAATTAACAAATAAATAATAATTCATAAAGTATATTTCTATTCTATTCTCTATTCTGAATGGCTGCCACCAAACCAAAAAGTGTCCCGAGACATCAAAAATGTGTTCCGATATCATATAAAATAAGGATATCCATCATAATCGTGATGGTTGTGAGCGTGAAGGCCGGCCCGATGTTGTCCCATAACGTGAGGAGCGACAGCGGGGCGAGCGTGGACGCGGTCCAAGGCGACATTAGAGCGGGTTAACTGACCGCTGCTTTCTCACTGTACCTCTGGGAATAAGACGGGTCCACGAGGCCGGGTCTAATGAGGCCATTACTGGCCCCGCGTACACAGGCTCAGACACAGGGATGATTAAGTTTTACTGCCCCTCGGAAGCAGCCACCAAAACTGTTGGATACGAGTGGCTAAATTATTGTTTAATGATTTAAGATTTTACTGCCTTTCCTCCTGCCGTCCGTCTTCTCCACCTTTTGCATCCTCTCTTCTTTTTGTGTGTTTTGCTTTCCCCCTCTTGTCCCGCCTCCATTTGTGTTTTCTGCATTTCCTTCCATCCATTTATGCAGAGCCACGGAGACGACGTTAAAAGCAGGGTTCTTACACATTTTGATCATTGGGTTTCCAGGACTTTTCCAGGACTTTTAACCAAATTTCCATGACCAAACTGAAATCTCGGTAAAAACATGAAACATTTAGCGTACGGCGGCTTAAATTTTGAGCGTCTTTCTTTAAAAAACATATTAATTATTTCAAACTCGGCGTAAATGATGTGATTAAAACAACATTTCCATGACTTTTCCAAAACTTTTATGATTCAAGTTTTTTCCAGGACTTTTCCAGGCCTGGAAATGACCATTTTAAAATTCCAGGACTTTTCCGGGTTTTCCATGACCGTGCGAACCCTGTAAAAGTCTCAGAGAAGCAGCGATGAGCCGGATAGCGTCAACACGTCGATCTCTGGACGCTAATCCTTCACACGGGAAGAGATCCGACTCAAACCGAGCTGGATCCCTATGAATCCCTCTGGATCACACGCTGAAGACCACGTGGTCCCTGCAGTCAGACGATGCACAAATTTACTGCAAACCAACATTTGACATGTGTTAGTTTGCCTTTCGTCTCCTTCTTCTTCTCCTCTCCTGCTATATTTAACGGTTGTCAACCAGTTGGAGGGGATAATGAGAAACACGCTGTGCGGATGTTGAAAAGGCGCGTGATGATCAATCATCAGGATCATCAGGGTTACAGCATGTGGCTGAGTGTGAATGACGTGTCTCACTATGATCTGGATATCAGACGCTTGGCCATAAAGGAGGGTGTTGAAGGGCAGCCTGTTGGGCGCTGTCATGTTGTTTTTTTTAACATTTTCAACCTTCTGCATTTGCTCATTTTCAGACGCCAAATAACTTGGTTGTAACTTAGTAATAATAACAGTAATCTTCTCTGCGTTTGCAGCCGAGGTTTACTGTATAGAAAGCAGGGTTCTTACACATTTTGACCAATGGATTTCCAGGACTTTTCCATGACTTTTCCATGACTTTAAACCAAATGTCCATGACCAAACTGAAATCTCGGTAAAAACATGAACAATTTAGAACATCTTGTGTATTGAGAGTGTACGCCGGCTTATATTTTGAGCATCTTTCTTTAAAAAACATAATAATTATTTCAAACTCTGTGTGATCGTGACAAATTTCCATGACTTTTCCAAAACTTTTATGATTTAAGTTTTTTTCCATGACTTTTCCAGGCCTGGAAATGACCTTTTAAAAGTTCCATGACTTTTCCAGGTTTTCCATGACCGTAAGAACCCTGAGAAAGGTGTGTTCAAGTCCCAGTGAAGACAGTCAGAGAGTCTTAAGACTCTGTACTGTGATGTATTTTGTATTTTTTTCAAACGAAAGAAAAACACAAATTGTAAAAAACTATTTCTGCACAATCGGACCGTGATGTGATCTGAAAGAGTTAAAGTGAATTATAAATCCCGACATGAAGCTGCAACTCTCAAAGCGGCCGAGACACATTCTGATCCCGCGAGCCGTGAAACGTAATCCATCTCATCTACAGCGGCCGGATATATATATACACACACTCCGGAACATTCAAGGCCGGAGCCTGGCCGTACTTTCTGCTGTGTCGGTTGCCCCCCGCCCCCAGGTGACCACACAGCCTCTCCACTATGTGAAGCACCTGAGCGTCTAACGGGAACCCGCTGGCTGAAGCTGTGGACATGCTCTCTGCAGACGACTCTCTCCTTCACATCTGTCTGCTGTCTCCAGACACACACACACACACACACACACACACACACACACACACACACACACACACACACACACACACACACACACACACACACACACACACACACACACACACACACACACACACACACACACACACACACACACACACACACACACACCAGCTGATGAATTCATCATCATCGGTATGATATATCTTTCTTATAGCATATTCAGTCGTACTAAAGAACTGCAGAGCAGGTCGTCAATAGTTGGTAATAATAT
The DNA here is from genome assembly GCA_036178185.1 of Liparis tanakae. Lineage (NCBI taxonomy): Eukaryota > Metazoa > Chordata > Actinopteri > Perciformes > Liparidae > Liparis > Liparis tanakae. The sequence goes on along the minus strand of CM070104.1, from coordinate 25,414,740 downwards.
ATTCTAATACTGTGCACGTAGCACCAGGTCTGATGATTGTAACGCAACTTTATTTATGTACGGTTCGTCGTACTGCGCAAAGATAAGCAGCTCATAATAACTACAGACGAGCTGCAAACGGCTCTGAGACGTGTCAGAGCTCACTGGAGCCACACACACTCCTCCAGTCGCCTCCCCCCCGGCTCATCTTCACCACCGGCACATCTGGAATGTGCAAAAGAGCTAAATGTGTGACTGTGACAGCCTTCACACAGTCGCTTTCAAATCCTCATTAAAGTTCTCCAGCACAAACGTAGATAGACGATGTTATAAACGAGCAAAACCGGAGTTCTGTTTGTCGCTATAATTCTGAAAGCAATCAGTCTAATTGCTGTTAAATTATGAATCCTACAGTAATGCTGCACAGTGATGCACCGGCACCCCGGGGGACTGAGAAGGAGAATAGAGACATCGCCCGACTGTCATTTCAAACACTTGACACCGAAATCATCGATTCCCTGATAAAAAAACAAAAATCTCTTTTGGAGCAATCTCGAAGAAAAAAAATTAGCCGTCTAAATTCTCGCCTATAGCGCCAAACCAAGCCCATCGTATCCGGATAGAGTAAACAGAGGCAGGCTCTGGAAAGCTCTCCGGCAAAGCCTTCGTAAGGAGCGGCTCGTCGGACAGGAGGCCGGCTCTGATCCTCTGAGCCGGCCTCCGGTTCCTCTCATCCTCCGAGCTCGCGCCTCCTTCTCTAATCTCCTTCCTCCTCTCTTCCGTTAACCTCCGTCGCTCCTCTCGACTCCTTTGCATTCCATCTCCTCTCTCATCCCTGCTTTGGTTCTGGCCTCTCGTTTCCATCCCTGAACCGTACGTGGCCTTTATGAATAATTCATCCGGCAGACGGGTAGGCAGGGAAGAAGGCGTCGGCGGCTAAAGACGCGGCTGGAGGACGCTTGGACTCGGGGAAGCGAGCTCCTCCATCACATCCGCATCCACACACATCCATCAGGAGGAGGAGCTAATTCAAAATGCCATCGCCGCCACATTTGCAGCTGCAGCACCTGAGGTTACATTTAGCTAGGAATAGGACTCTGTCGTCTATATTCTTCTCTATTTTGCACACTGTCTATATATATATATATATTTTATTAATTTTGCACACTCATATATATTATATATATATATATATATATATATATATATATATATATATATATATATATATATATATTGTTTAATTTTGTACACTGTATATATATATATATATATATATATTATTAATTTTTTTTATTTTTTTTTATTTTACATTGCTGTATTTACATATATGTTGTGTATATATGTATATGTATACATATATATTTTATTTTATATTTTATATTTCACTTTGTGTACTTTATGCACAGTCACTTTCGTTCTTTTTTATATTTATATTTTATTGTGTTTAGTTTATTGGTGCTACTGTGTCAACAAATTTCCCCTTGGGGATTAATAAAGTATATTTCTATTCTTCTTCTATTCTATTATTTGTGTCGTTATGGACCTCTCTTGTTGTTTTCCTTCCAAGTGTGTACTCGCTGCCTCCTCCCTCCTCCCTCCTCCCTCCTCCCTCCGCAGACATCTCCCTGTTTACGCCAGTGAGGATTTCCCCGGGAGCATCCCCCTCCATCCCAAATGGGATTACACGAAATTCCCATTGCCAATCCCTCTACTTCCACCAGCCATCCTCCTCCTCCTCCGGGAAATACCACAACACCCACGAGCGGTTTTCTTTCCTAAATCCAGTTACTGGTGTAATAATGTAATCCCATTTTATCTTATAAGACAAAATTGCTTCTTTTCACTTGAGAAAGGGGAGCCGGGGTTCCTCCTTTACTTCCCGACGCCGCGCACAAAAGCGAACGGCGCCTTCTGGATTTCTTTTTTCTCGTCGCCGTTGATGCTATCCAGCAGCTTTTGTGTCATTAATTGCGCCGGACGTGACCCCGGATCCCATTCTTCCCCGTTCTCGCTGAACGGTCCCGACGATCCATCCGGATAAAATTCCATTTCGCCGGCTGACAGGTTCGGCGCTCTCCGGCTCCTCGTCCGCCGCTCCGCTCCGCTCCGGGCCCGCTGACAGCCGGCCGCCCTCCAATGCAGACAATTGATCCCGTGGCCTTTCTGGTGGAGCCTCCACCCCGATGCCCGTGACCCCCCAGATGGACGACCCTCCCTGGAAAGATCACCGGCAGCAGAGGGCGAATCGGACGGGAAATAAGGGCGGATGGAGGGTGACGAGAGGGTAAAAACTAGGTGGGAATCTGGCCTAGTTTACCATGTGTGTGTGTGTGGAGTATGCATGTGTGCGTGTGCAACGATGTGGAAGTAATGAGGACGGATGAGGTCATTCTGGCAGTTGCGGCGGTACACCTGTAGGGGCCGAGGCGGACTCGGCGTGGGGAATGATGTATGGGTGCCGGCGTGGCGTTCGGATGCTCGGCACCCCCGGAATAAAAACCGCAGTCACCATCATCGCCATTATCACAGTCGTCATCCTCCGCCATCCATCATCACAAGCATCGCCCTCGCCATCGCCATCCGTCGTCATGGCGGCGGCGGCGGCGGCGGTGGATCTGGGCTGTTCCTTTGTCTCTGCTGAATCACATTAGAAACCGCAGAACCGGCTCCTCCTGCCGTGTAGCGTGGATCGTCCGCCGGTCACGTTCCCTCAAGGAACCCGAGAGTCCTGAAGCCCGTCTGGAGGCCCGTAGTGGAGCAGCACCAGGAACATCAGTACAGGGTTCTTACACATTTTGACCAATGGATTTCCAGGACTTTTCCATGACTTTTCCATGACTTTAAACCAAATGTCCATGACCAAACTGAAACCTCGGTAGAAACATGAAAACTGTAGAACATGTTGCGTATTGAGAGCTACCGCTGGCTTATATTCTGAGCGTCTTTCTTTAAAAAACATATTAATTATTTCAAACTCGGCGTAAATGAACACGTAATTATAACAAATGTCCATGACTTTTCCAAAACTTTTATGATTTAAGTTTTTTCCATGACTTTTCCAGGCCTGGAAATGACCATTTTAAAATTCCATGACTTTTCCAGGTTTTCCATGACCGTGCGAACCCTGTTCAAGGAACCCGAGAGTCTTGGAGCCCGTCTGGAGGCCCGTAGTGGAGCAACACCATGAACACCAGTAACACAATGTTTATTTGTCCTGTTTTGTCATTCTTTTCTTACAAATTCAATCCCAATGAAGACTTGTATTGCATCTCTTTGTTGGGAGATGCCGTAATCGTAAAACCCTAATCCAAAATACGGTCAAAATAATAATCTAATGCTCAACCTATGAGCAACGCAGGCTACAAGTCGCATCCAACGGGAGCAGGCGACACGGATCCACAAATACATCAACGTCTCTTTCTCTTTCTTCTCGCGCTCCCCTGAGTCAAAGTGTCAGCCAATCACAGGTGTACAACTCACCGGTGTCCCTGCAGCTCCGTTGCCGTGTCAACAGCAGCAGCTGTCAGGTGAGGTCGAAGCCTGACGTCTCAAACTCAACTGCGACGTGAAAAGCCAAGTTCAACGTCCGCGTCCTCGATGTGTCTCTAGGCAGAATCTACATCCGAGTCCCCGAGTCATCAAGCGTACCTTTACGAAAACCCCGCTCCACCCTCTCCTCACGGGGCGCGTCAGCGACAGGTAAACACAGGTAAGTCAAATATTTACCGCGCGAGGTCAAACGAGTCGTGCCCATTGTCGGCAATGCGCTCTCTCTCTCTCTCACATCCAGGACAAATATCTGCAGTGTAAGCAGTTCCTGCCGAGACGGCGAGCGCAATTTTCCAAATGACAGCGAAAATAAACTTTTCGCTGACTTTTCAATACCCCCAACCCCCCCCCCCCCCCCCGAGGAGATGAAAGCGATGATGTAAGCCGTCTTTCCAAAATGAGACATTTTCACGTTGGGAACGGTGACAAAGCGCCGCTCCACAGAGTCGCTCGTCATTGTCTAGAAGGAAGGAGTGAGGAGAGGAGAGGAGAGGAGAGGAGAGTGGATGTGTGGGCTCTGAGGAGAAATAGGCTGTGACAGTAGATTTAGCTCGTTATCATCCCTGATTTCCTCTCAGCCCTCCCCGGACACTTTTCCGTGCTAATCCCCTTTTAGTGTAAACACCGTTTTGTTTTCTGCATCTTTTGCCACCGATCTGAATATAATGGAGTTTTTTCACGTCTGCGACACCCACTTAAAATTCTTCTCAATATTCCTCCCGTTATCGCATCTGAGAGGCCCGTCTCACCCCGGTGCACACGGAGGAGCCGGAGGAGCCGGAGGAGACGGAGGAGACGGGGATTACGCTGCAGGAAGTTTCAATTGGCTTTTTAATACTTTCTCTCCGTAACCGACTGGAGTCTCGCTCGCTCCTCGGCGTCGACGCCGTTTGATGCTCAGGCGGCGCGGCGCCACCTGAAGGGGCCGAAGCCGGCGCCACCTGAAGGGGCCGAAGCCGGTTTCAAATTACCTCGACAACTAAACGTGTGGCGATGAGCTGGAAGGGATGTGAGTCGGTCGACTGACTGTAAAGCGATGCAGCCGCTACAAAAAGTGAGGAAAGCGAGTCCCGTCTGTGAAGAAAATGTGTGTAATTTCTACAAATAACATGGAGCTGTATTAAAAAAAACTTTTCACAAAGGCTTCTGACGTCATCTTAACGCAAAAGTAATAATTTGTTATTCAAAAAACAATTAAAAGGCGCAACTAAGAACATTCACCACTTATTCTATTGCTTTTTAGTCATCTAATTTTTATTTTTATTTTTCTTTGTATGAATTAAGTCGAATTGCGTAAAATATACCTGATCCTTCGACTGTACTGTGCATCTGACTGCACTATTCTTCACTTTGTTGTACTATTTTTATGTTTGTTTCACGATATGTTTTGTATGTTTTTGTATGTATTGTATTTTGTCCTTATGTGGACCCCAGGAAGATTAGCGGTCGCTAAGGCGTCAGCTAACGGGGATCCAATAAATAAAAAAAAATAAAAAAAACATCAGATCGACTGCGTACTCGATTTAACGAATCTTTAAATATCAAGCAGGACCAACTCATCCAAGACATCATTTACAAAACAGAAATCCGGACATCCAAACTGCAAAGTAGAAACTATTCAGTCCAAATAGAGGAATCCATTTGGGTATTTCTGTGATGAAGCCGTCTCTTTGTTCTCCCGTGACGTCACGTCTCACCGAGACACACGGCGCCTGTAAAAGGACCCCTAACGCACTGCAAATTGGCGCGAGTGGAATAAAAAATTGCCGGTGGACGTGCAGACGGGCGCTTACGAGAGGACGGCGCCCGTGAGCCGATGGAGCTTTTATGAGCCGCCGCCGCCGCCGCCGCCGCTGCTAACGGCCCCGTGTTCGCCTCGAATGGGACGAGATGGGCCGGCTTCTCTGGGGAGCGCGGAGCCTGTGAGGGGCTGGAGCTCGCAGGGCCTCCGGGCGAGGAGCATTAACCCCCCCCCCGCTAACCAACACCTCCCTCTGAGGAGTTACACATCGCCTCCTGACAGTGAGGGGAGCAGTCACCTTGGGCGGAGACGTTGGCTTCTACACCCGAAGACATCCACTTCCTCATTCCTCTTCTCTTTTTTTTTTTACTCTCCCGTCATCAACAGTTATCTTCAACCCGGTCGGCAGAATTTTTGGGGGCATTTCTGAAAACCCCAGATATGTCGAATGCGTTTCATGTCAGTTTTGTTTCACGCCATGTGGTTAATGTTGGGAAACGATTAGTTAGGTTGAGGGAACAAAACTAAACAACAAAAACATCTCGTTTGTAAGAATGTAGCACAACAACAACAACGACGCGTAACTAGCATAAACACGTGCCCCCCACCCATAGGGCCTTTCTGATGTCACTTTAACACTACGTGTGTCACAGCATTACTTAAAGGGACACACACAGTGGTCTCCTGGGTGGATGTCCTTTACATTACATCACATGTCATTTAGCAGACGCTTTTATCCAAAGAGACTTACAATAAGTGCATTTCAACCTAGAGTACAAACTAAGAACAAGAATACAGAAAGTAACATTTCCTCAACATAATCAAACTACAAAAGTACCACAATAAGAGATATTTAAGAGCCGCTGAAGTGCAAATCTGTGTTTTAATCCAGATAGTCGGAGAAGATGTGTTTTTAGTTTCCGGCGGAAGCTGTAGAGACTTTGTGGTCCTGGTGTTGTGTTTGTTTGAATGAATCTAACAAAGATCTGTGAATCATCAAAACTTTCAATAACATTTAGTATTTTTTTCTTATCGTTTTCCACGATAACCACACAAGGTTTTGACACTCCCCCTTATAAACATGATCTAAGCATTTAAAAAGAATTCTGATGAAATAATTTAATAAATATGATAAAAGGATAATAGTGATACAAAAATATAATTTTTATTGTATTATACATTAAAATTACTTTATATATATATATATATATATATATATATATATATATATATATATATATATATATATATGTGAGATATTATACCCTTTATAAACATGATCTAAGCACTTAAAAATAATGTTGATAAAATGATTAAAATAATATGATAAAAGGATAATAGTAATACAAAAATGTAATTAGATATAATATATTTTATTATACATAAAAAATACTTTATATATATATATATATATATATATATATATATATATGTGTGACATATTATACCCTTTATAACCATGATCTTAGCACTTAAAAAGAATTATGATAAAATGATTAAAATAAGGATAATAGTAATACAAGAATTTAATTAGATATAATATATTTTATTATACATTAAAATTACTATATATATATTTAAACATTGTAACTGTAATAATAAAAAATTAAACAAAAACAATTATTATAACACCTTTAAACTACTATAAATGGCTGCTTGATGTACTACGTCACTTGCTCTGACTGACAGAAGAAGAGTCAGGCTGAGTCAGAGGTGAGCAGATCCGTCTTTCGTTCAGAGGACCGGGGGTTTGATCCCCGCTCACGGCCCCGCCCTAGTCCGTGTGTCCTTGAGCAAGACCCCTAACCCTGAATTGCTCCCTCTAGCTGCGTCTACGGTGAATCAATGTAACATGCTTGTCATTAGCTTTGTATAAAGCGTCAGGTAAATGACATACAACTGTAATGCAACAAGGACATGAAGCAACCACAGGGAGCAGAGCGCTGTGCGTCCAGACGCTCTGATCCCAGCGGCGTGCCACCTGAGCCATTACTGCTGCAACACCGGGCGACAAATGGAAGATAATGGAGCCGAGAGCCCGAACAAGGAACACCGCAAAGTTGTGCGTTTGTGCATGTTGAGATGAGGGGCTGGGGACCCCACATCCAGATGAATCCTCTCATCCCTGACAGACAGCCTGATGCCTCCTGTCTGTCACAGACCAGTGAGAGAACCACGGCTTCACGGCGGCTGTCACCGTCTTCACCTCCCTCCTCCGGTGGGACTCACACGCTCATGTTTACAGGGTTAAAAAGGACTCCGGCGTGTCACGTGGCGGGTTTCTTGTGTGGTCACGGTACACTGGCGGCTTTTCTATCACAGCGGAGCAAGAGAGGCCCTTCCTGAGCTCACGGATACTGGCGGGGGTCGTGCTGTCAATTAAATGAAGCTTTTCTACTTTTATCCTTTTTGCGGGACAGTTTGATTGAATGATGTGAGAAGGAGTGGGGGAATATGGATAGAATCTTCTATTATGGACAACAATGCAGTGTATGGTCACATCATGTAGCCCTTTCAATTAAAGATTTGCAGAATTTCTCCCTCAACTACTTTTTTAATTAAGAACAATGACATTATTTATGTGTGTTAACCCTTCGATACACAAGCTATGCAAAACCCTTCAACAATGACCCATATTGACCTACAATGGGATGTTAAAAAAAAAATATATATATAAAAACAAAATGTATTTCATCATTTAATATTCAAAGTATTCATTAAATATCTTGTTTTTGAATACCACAAATCATTATCTTAATTTTAATAATATCCTGTTATCCTTTTGTTATTCATGAACTAGAAATAGTTTTTGTATTTTTACATCAAGTTTACACACATGGGTCAAAATGACCCACATTTATTGCAAAGATATTGACAATTTACACTCCCGTCGGGTCACTTTTGACCCGTGTTGTGTATCAAAGGGTTAAAGCTAGGGTTGCTAATCGTGAGAAACGAGCAAGAGTAATTAAATGTTTTGTATTATCCGACCAAAGAACCCAGCCCAGAGTCCCGACTGCGTTCCAGTGAAAGCAGCCAACAACTCGATCTCCAACGGTTTCTAAATCTAGAGAGAAAGATGAAAGATGTCAGCTGCACCGACAGCCCGTCCAGCTTATCACCGTCCTGCTGCTAATCACTCAACCATTCTTGTTCCTTCTTCTTTTGTCGGAGTTTGTGATATATTGATTTCTGTCGGAATATTAAAAGGCGAATTTCAACAAATGTTTTTTTTCCTCCTTGAAGACGATTATCCACCGGAGCGTCACCGCAGTGACACGGATGAGGACGACGCTCCAGCTCTCGGATCCAAACCTTCACAGCTCCATCACCTTGTTTTCACATCAGAAATATGTTTCATTATGAGGGACGTGGTGCTGATTCATTCTTTATTCAGGGATCTGTGAGGACCCAGTTTCCCCCGCGTCGACATTAATTCTGAAGACTTCCTCTCAGATCATTCCTTTTTAAATAGTCTTTTTGATAAGCGTCAGCATCCCTAACTAAGAAGGGTTCTCGTTTCATCTCGCCGGTCCCCCCGTTGACCTGCTTCCTCACTAATTTATGCCTGGCGAGGTTGTTGAATAAAGGTTACACATTGTTAGTAGAAAACAAAGATGCACGCGATCTTTGCGCACGTTTCCTGACGTATTGTGGAGAAAAGCTGTCATGGCTGCAGACGTGTCTGGCATTTCATTAGGCAAACTGTCAAGACGTTACATGTTCATGTCTCGTGTATCTTTGTTTAAGAGACACAAAGAACACCGATATGTCCTGAGGATATTCCAGAACAATGAAGCAGAGTCTGTATTTGCATTGCGCCATTTGCTCTGTTGACATCCTCGCTTTTATTACCTGAAATCATTGGTAAAGCTATATACTCGACGTATCCTTGGACAACATTCTGTACCATATCTTACGAAAAATAACTTTCCTACGAAAAACCTGCAACACGTGTAACGTCCCGCTTGTTATGTATAGAGTATTTTTCAAAATAAAAGTCTTTCTCCGCAGGAAACTCGGTTAGGTTTAGGACTGGATGGTGAAATTCTTAGTACTAAGGAAACAAAACCACGTAGTTAGGGTGAAAAAGATCATCGTTGAGGTTAAAATAACCTCAGAAAAGCTGTAACTGAAGTACCATTATATCACTTTGCACTATCCTCGTGGACATCAACACTGACACAATCAATGCACACGGTAATATCTGTATACATCCTGTGAACATGTTCTCCCTATGGGTATTGTTTTTTCTACTGTGATTCTACTGTAAGTTGTGTATGTATGTTTGTGAGTTAAGTTAAGTGTATAAGCTACTGGTTGACCTAAATTTCCCTCGGGATTAATAAAGTATCCATCTATCCATCTATCTACACAAGTTATGTGACAAAAACATACATTTTCTCAATTCAAATGACGAAAAAAGTCAAAAGCCCTGTGCAGGAAACCTCCCAAATCACTCCAAAAAATAACTGGATGGCCCTGAACCTCACGTCACGCGAGCTCGGTTATTGCAACTTCCAGTCCGAAGGTGACTTTCAAAATAAAGCGGAAGACGTGTTAACATTACGCCGACATTTCATTTAAGTATGAAAGAATTAGCTACATCTTCAGACACTAGAGGGAGAAGAAAGAAAATTAAAAACAAACACCGAGGATCACTTGGAGCTGAAGGACGCGAGCGGCTCGTTCCAGCAGCTGATAAAGAAATCACACGACGCTGATCCCTGCAAATATTCCACAAGAGTGATAAACCGCTTTGAGGCCTTCACTGAAACATCTCTGGGGACTCTGTTTGACAGGTTTTCTCACATCATCAGTATGTGTGTGTGTGTGTGCTGAGTTTTAATTAAAATACAGACACGTACATATTTCAGCCAGAAACGTGTTAGTGGAGGTGAAAATGGAGGCGCGGCGCAGCTCAAAGAGGAGAATGTATTCATGCCGTGATGATTTATTTGCGTCTCTCCGCTGTATCAATGAACATTTAGTCATTTGCGTAATAGCCGGTGAAGTTTGTAAACACAGCGACACTGGATTTGGAAGCTAAGAGAATACAGTCTTAAATTTTGTTTCAGTTTCTCTCCGTTTGAAGCAAAAAGATTCGACTTTGACGCACGCCGAAAATATCCGCCGGTTATTGATCTCGCACTCTGGGATAATTTCCTCCGGTGATCTATTTTGGTGACACAGCCTCTCGCACAGACACAGAAGATCACAGGATGATATTTATAGGCGGCGGCGTGCGGCGCAGCCAATGGCGGGCCGCCCGTCTAATTGATGTAGTTAAAACAAATCCCCATCTTACTCTAAATCAAAGATTTATGCAGCTTCGTCGACAGTATGCACAGTGTGCATTGTGCCCGAGATGCAATTACACTTTATTATTCCTGTGTGTTTTGGTATAGGTACACGTGTGTGTGTTTGTGTGTGGGGGGGTATGTGTGTGTGTGCCTGGTCTGTCTCCCTGTACATACTAATCACTTTAAATGAAACTGTAGACTCCTCCTTGTCTGAACTTATTGGCTCCTAATTACTTTACCACCTCTGCTGCCGCTCGGTTCCACATCTGTTGTCACCTCCAACCCCGTATGTATGAAATCCATCCGGGTTTAGTTCCCATCAAAGAGTAAATAGCAGACGTTATCAACGCGAGTGAGTTGTAAACGTAAGTGCGACCGTTAAGAGAGCGGAAGGCTTTGCCAGATCATAATGAAAAAGAGAGTGGAGATAAATTGCTTGCGAAGGGGCTGTTTGCACTCGGATGTGAACGGACTCGAAGTGAAACCCGAGACGGAAAAGTGAACAATTAATCAAAAAGCGACCCAACGTCCAATGTCTGGATATCTCTAAAGAATTGAAAGGTCATTTCTCTTTGAAAGGGCAGCGCTCGCATCATTATGCCAGGAGAGTGTCAGTGTATGAAACTACGACTATGACGATATCGTTTATCGCGATTATGTTCTGGGACGATACGTCGTGCGATAAACGTGGTTTTCGGTCCTTTCCTTTAACGCCTCCCGCTGCTCCTCTCTGCCAGAGGAAGGGTTCGTACACATGTTGATCAATGGATTTCCAGGACTTTTCCAGGACTTTTCCATGACTTTAAAGCAAATTTCCATGACCAAACTAAAATCTCGGTGTATACATGACATTTTAGTATTCAAACAAGGAGAATTACAAAGCATACAATATACCTTAAATGAAACAAGTGAATGAGAGACAATAGTTTGATTAAAAGAATAAATTTTTTATACATGTTTATATTTAGAAACACTTATATAAATGGTTATTCTTTTAATTAAACTATTATCCTTTATGTGCAAAACCACCTGTTTGGACTTAGCGTACGCAGGCTTATTTTTTGAGCGTCATATTCATTATTTGAAACTCGGTGTAAATTAACAAGCGAATATAACAACATTTCCATGACTTTTCCAAACCTTTTGTGATTTAAGTTTTTTCCATGACTTTTCCAGGCCTGGAAATGGCCATTTTAAAATTCCATGACTTTTCCAGGTTTTCCATGACCGTACGAACCCTGCAGAGGACTTTTCTGGGGCGGCGGCTTCAGGGCGCGGCGGCTTCCTCCGCTTTGATGCAGGCAAACCGCAAACTCTTCATAAAGTTGAACATTTATCAGCTTCGCTGTCAGCGGATCGGCTGATGATTAACAGCGAGGAGTGTTTTCCACACGCGGGATCAGATCGGCCACAGCAACACACACACACGCCTCAACTCCATGGCATTTAAAACCACCAGCGTCGGGCTCCATACATCGGGCGACGCGGATTAACAGCCGTGACGGTATTTTCCGTTTATTTGGGCGACGTGAATGCTAACGCGGCATCTGGGTTCACTATTCACAACAATAACAAGGGCTGAGCTGATGCTGGGATCGGTTTCTCCTCCTTTCATGTTCACGTTCACGCTGGGTGGCTCAGAGGGCTAAATCCCAATTTCACACTTTCGCGATGGGGCATGCTGTGGCACACAAACACAGCCTCCCGCACGGCTTCAGATCGCTGCGGGTTGAGGATAACACACACACACACACACACAAAGACACAATCACACACGTACACACAGCCATTATGCTCCTCCCTACTGTTAGAAAGAAAAGAAAATACATGAAACCACTATAACGTTACATTTTGAAGGCTTCCCGCGCAGAAAACAATAAAATAAAGTAATAGGATTGCGCAGCATTATTAATATTATAGTGTAGTATTATTTCCGGAGTACTATTCAGTAATTAGTTGAAGATTATCTTCCCCCATTTCCATAAAGATAACGAGTCAGTCTGTAATGTTTACAGTATGCACGCAATAAAATGTCATTGTTTGATCTTTCTCCATCTCCACCAAATGTAGCTTCAGGTTAGAGTCTCCATCCGGAGAGTTCGAGTGACGTCTGGCCTTTCAGAGATAAAAATAAAATGTTCTCTGCGGGCAACAATCTCGCAGCAGCGAGCGAGGCACCTGTAGGCTTTTAACGAGGCGGTTAAAAGTCACCATCAATTTCATTTATACAACCGACATATCACAACAGTGCATTTATTATGCCCCACGTTGCCGTAAATTATGACAGAGAGACATTCAAAGCACACAAAACCTCCACAGAAGCCCTATTCGTATTAGTATTTACTCGTATTGAGAGAAAAGAGATGCCGAGTGATCCATAGAGAAGAGGCCGACAATAATATTAACTAGAACGGGCACGCGGTAGAGCGCATACCTTCGCATATCGCATAAGATTGGGCATTGAATTATGAACGTTTTGGCATTAGTTGCCAATTGGATAGAAATTGTTATGGTAAAAAGAAGATGAAAACCTTTTCATGACCTTGACCTTTGACCCGGTCGCTCTCTAAATCTAATCAAATGGTCCCCGGATAATAACCAATCATCCCACCAGATTTCATGCGATTCGGTTTAATACTTTTTTACTTATGCGAATAACACGCACGCACGCAAATACGTATTTTCAATGCGAAGGTAATGATAATGAACGAGGCTCAGTGGGCGGGATTGCAGAATCCACGAGAAACATCTCTAAATGCACAGTATGGAGCGGATTAAAGTGTTATTACATAGTGAGAAAGTTAAAACAATCTAGCGCTGAAAAAACAATCGTCTGTCATCCCTTCAATTGCCGATCGCCAATCAGACACGCCACGCCTACTCTGTCATTATCACCTCCAGACACACGACTCCATCCTCTTCCTCTTCCTCCGCGCCGCACGCCGATCCTTCTGCTCCCCGGAGGTCGCGCCATGTGGGCCCGAAGAAATTGCATTGTGTGAAAACGAGGCCGACGGGGAGCCAATCGCAACGCAGACAGCGTCGTTATTCTATAGCATTACACCGTGCGTTGACTTCCTAATGAAACATGTTAAGGCACAAAAACAATCACATTACGGGGGGATTATGGGTAATGCATGCTCGTCCTTTGAGTGCAGTTCTGTTCTGTACTATAAATTGTGCGTCGTGAAAAGCAGTTCTTGGCTTATTTTCAAGTCGCTGTATATATATATATATATATATATATATATATATATATATATATATATATATATATATATATATATACATATATATATACATATATATATATATATATATACATACATACATATATATATATATATATATACACAATATATATATATATATATATATTATATATAATATATATATATATATAAAATATATATTATATATTATATATATATTATACATAATTATATATATATAAATAAAACCTCTCAACAATTAAAAGCCTATTAAAAAAAAAAAGATCTACACACCGAAGGCCGAGCGCACGGTTTCCCCACACACAGGCGAACACACAACGCGAGCCTCGGTTACCATAGAGACAGGGCACTCTGGACGTATTGAGGATTTATTTAAAGAGCCTTTCCCGGCAGCTCCATTCCCCCGACGCCCCGAGAGCAGACTGTCAACGCGTCTCACCGCCGCACGCCACCTCGCGGCATCCAGGGTGCGACTCTCGACTCTGTGGTGATGAACCGCTCGCCGTTACCGGGACGATCGTTACCGGGTTACGGAGGCATGGTGGCCGAAAAGCCACGTGGAAGTGGACACTAGTTTCCTCGAATGTAATTGGTCAGTACATCGGGTAGACACACGCGGAGCACTCCGGGGGACGCTTGTACACTTAAAAAAGGTTGTTTTTCTAGTTTCATAGCAGAGGCCGTCTTCGCCATCGGTTTCCTGTAATTCTTTTCCCCGAGTGAAGATGTGGAAGTGACAAGGTCTCAATATTTAATGATGCTACCGTCACGAGCGCAGGCGGTGAGACCGGCCTTGTTTGATGCAATTACCGAGCCCCTCCAGTATCTTCAGATCGCTCCCTGTGATCACAGAAGACCCAAAATGCTCCTATTGAATTTAAAGTGGTTGCAAGTCAGCGAAAAAGAAAAAAATGTATTAAAGAAGAAAAGAAAAGGATAATTAGTTTGGAAAAACTTTTGAGTTTGAGCAACTTTGATGAATGAAGTTATTCTGAGTGACACATATAGCAAGGAGGCAATAAATGCTGTATACATATTTAAAGTTGTGTTGAGATATAGAATTAATTAGACTTTGGCTCATAAAATGTTAGGAAATAAAAAGAAAGAAGAAAGAAAGTGTGCTGATCGAGTATTCTTCCAGGAGGACCAGAGGGGGACGATCTGAAGGACTAATTAAGGGATGCAAAACTAAAGCTCCTGCACATGATGAGGTGAGGCCCTCTTAGAGGCCAGGAGAGAAAGAAAAAAGGATGAAGCGCACGAGACGTAAAAAGATAAAAGCTGGATTGATGGACGGTGGGAGCAGCGCTGTCAGGACTCCTCAAGCCAGGGAGAGAAATCAGTTTCCTCCTGGTTTCCCCGGGGCTGTTCCACATGAGAGCTCCGGCTCCCCGCATCCACCAAGCACGGGGCGGGCCGAGCCGGAGAAGCCTCGTGACATTTGAGAGAGAGAGAGAGAGAGAGAGAGAGAGAGAGAGAGAGCGAGAGAGAGAGACGCGTCCATTATTTCATCCGCGCAGTACAAAGGACATCCGAGCGAGGAAAGGAGTCGAGGTTACACGGAGGAGGCACAAGGACGGCTGAATGTCAGGAAGCGCGGCGAGAGAAAGAGGAACTTTAAGATAAAAAAGGCCGCCGTTGCCTGAGAAGATCAAATGTGACGTATAGAGGACGCCGGGGAGGTGATGAAACCGAAAAGACACGGAGACAAAAAGGGAGAGCAGACAGAATTAATGTGACTGCCGGTCCCTATTTGTAAAGTATTGAACTCACTCCCCCTCTCACTCTCCCCCAGACAGCGCTCATCATGTTGCACACTTTCACCTTTGAAGTTGCTTCGCATGCTGAAGCTCTTTTTTTTTTTAAAAGGGGTCCCCGCCAGGCAACCGGGACGTGGAGAATGGGACAGGATAGAGGCGTCTGCGGGTCCGATTTATATTCAAGATCACACAGACGCTGCACCTCCAGCAAGAGCTCAAATTGAAGAGGAAAGAAATCCCTACAAGAACCAATCAAGAGGATTGGCTGAGGGAAAAACACGGCACAGAGCGCTGATTTGGGTCGACGAGGGACGCCGACTACACTGTGCCAGCTTATGCAGAAATGTGAAAATAAAACACACACACACACACACACACACACACACGGCCTACAGCCTGAGTGTGGGTGGGATGTGGAGGTGCGTAGAAGCCCTCTGGCCACAGGTAGCTCTCTAATAAAATGAGCGTTGGTGTTTAAATCGGCCCCGTCTGCAGAAATAAGAACACATGTTGGGGAAGCCAGACGTTCAGGGGCCGAGACGTTTTGGGTTTGCTACGGCAGAGATGATTTCCTTCTCCGTTTGGATCCCAAGTTTGAAATTTCACCTTTAAAACGCACTTTTGCTCCGCCGTAAGAAGAACCACAGAAACCCAGACAGCGACGGCTTGAGCCACATTTAGTCGGATAAATATATCATTTGAATAAGAGAGAAACATGTTGCCGTCAGCTGGGAGGATTTGACGCTTTTCTTTGTCACATGTTGTTGCGTTTTATTCTGTTAGTTGAATAAAACGAGACATTTCTCACAACTTTTTGACAGCTGTTTCATTGAGAGGAATCTGTACGCTCAATTTGCACACAATCAATTCAAATTCAATGAAAAGACTCAATACTTTCCTCTGTCTACAACAAAACAAAAGGTAAGAAAGTCTTCATGGGCAGAAAATACTATCACAACATCTCCAACTACAATCACCGTGAAATAATAATCCCAGAATCTCCGTCTTCTCTCTCTCTGTGTTGGAGTAGAAACGAGCCGTATAAATAAACTCGCCTTGCCTCTGTGTTTATTGGTGGTGACAGACATCAGCGCCACATTAAAAGGCAGCGAAGTGCGGAGATCAAGGTGATCCCTCTACCTCGCTTTCTCCTTCCCCTTCTCCTAAATTATGCATTTATTCAATCCCCACTTCTTTTTCCGTCTTCCGCCGCGGGGGGGGGGGGGGGGGGGACCGCTCGTTACGACGCCCAGACGATGTCCGGACACGGCCATTAAGGTCGAACACAAACACATCGGCTTTCTCTTTCCCTTTCACACTGTCGGAGTCTCACTATGCGGCTTGAGAGAGAAACGGGGGGGAGACAAAAGACCTCAACGGCGGTCCGTCGCTTCGGCTTCTGGCTCTTTTCACACGGCGGTGACCCTCCCACCCCTGGGATTCCCTCTGTTCCCACGGGGCGATCCAGCTTCACCGGGGACACATCATTAAATCTGTGTGGGCCACGAGGAGCACGTCCAGAGGAGCGGTGCGTTAATGTCAACTCAACACACACACACACACACACACACACACACACAACACGACACACTCCCTCTTTCATGAATCCACAAGACGGCCCAAATTAGCTCTTGTTAAATAACACGAGGTGGCCAAATTCTGAAATCCTATCAAAGAGAAAGAGGATGTCAGTTCTACTCCGGGAATGAAAGCTTCCCTGGGGTGAAACGAATCCCTTTGAGCTCATACAATAGCTTCACACACACACACACACACACACACACACGCAGGCACGCACACACACAAAGATTAGGAAAAGGCCAAATGCTGCTCACCAAACTCCAGTCGCTGTGGGTGTAAATGCCGAGATCACCCGCAGCGCCTTCCTGGTCGTAGCGGTGACATCACCGCCTGGATTCAAAACTCTACGACCGGCCAATCGGCCGCGGCCGCCGATCTGAACTCGGACTTTGAAATGCAGATTCCGGCACGCCCGCTTCCTGTTGAGCTGCCGATGTTGTGGCGCGACAAGAGTTGAGTTGATCATTAACAGGGAAGATGACCGAGGCCGGGTGGATGATGACATCACGCAATAGAAGTCAAACCAGATCGGCGCTCTGACGTCGACTCAACTCACGTGTTCGAGTTCACGTGACAAGTCAGTCGATTCCCTTCAAGTTGACTTTGCTCCGTGGTTTAAATAATAACCGAGGATATAAAAACAGTTCTCGTCTCTGTGTCCCAACGGGAATTCTCATTTTTTAACTACATGGTTGTTGATTTGACTCAGTAATGTAGGCTAAAAGGGAGTGAACCAAGTCCACTGCAGAGCTCTCGTGAGCTTTGCTAAGTGACTGAAAGGAAATCGAGGACACAAGCGGCGACAATCGTCTGATCGCCTGATCGCCTGATCGCCTGATCGCCTGATCGCCTGATCGCCTGATCGCCTGATCGCCTGATCGCCTGATCGTCTGATCGTCTGATCGGGACCCGTTGATGAACATGTTCTTGGACGTCTTGAAGTTGTTCTGCATGCTCCAAAGTGTTTCTTCTCCCTCTCCAGACCGTGTCAGTTCTCCATGAACCACGTACTCTGAGGCTCTACAGGTGACTCTATCTCGCTCGACTTTATGCTCAGGATCTTTAATGTGTAAAAATAGAAATACTGGTCACATAAAGTTGAACGCCGTCGTAAGTAGCCCCTCCCCCTCTGCTTTGGCTTCACCCCGAGGCTTCGTAGCGAATCCTTCCTGGGCCGTTGAAGAAACTCCCGTGGAAGTCCGAGCCTGAAGCTCCTGCAGAACCGCACCGCACCGAGACTTCCCGACTCCCACCGATCGCATTCAAATGCACAAACTGTGTCCGCCGCGTGAGCGCAGCGTCGAGATCCTTGAGGCTCCGTGTGCTTTGAGCCGAGGCCTCGCTCTCAGGTCCAGTGGTCGGCGTCACCCTCGCTCTGCGCCTCCTCCTCCCCGAGCTCGACGGGTCTCCCTTTGATGTCTCGGATCAGAGGCGAATTGATGCCTCACACGTCACGATTCAAATGAAGAACATGCGGGCGATGTTGTTGCATCTCCTCTATTTGACCCAGACATGCAAAGTAAATGGCCAGCAGCTGTTTATCCTGCGTTTGGACTCGAGTGTGGATTCACGACGACAGACCGTCTCGACGTCGACGAAGCATCTGTTTTTTCTATTTTCACCGGGAGACTAAGCCGTCTGGACTGAACCGCCAGCTGAGCCTAACCTGAGGAGCATAACGCACCCTAATTAAAGACACGCCGCTGTTATTTAAAATTGATGTCTTGTAATTAAGGGATGACACGCTTAACAGGGCACTGCTTGTCTGCTTCTTTCTCTCCTGTGTTTTTTTTCTTTCCGTGCACGGTTGCATCCACACGCACAGCCGAACACCTACAAGATCATCATATCTTCAAAATGAGGTATTTACCGGCTAATGAGGACTCTGGTGCATTCGCTGTATGTGTGCTGCAATACAGGGGGGGGGGGGGGGGGGGGGGGGCTCACTGGAGACTTCGTTAACAACTAATTGATTTCATTTGCGACGTTGTGACATCGATAGCGTGCTCTTGTTCTGCAAATAAGATCAGACTGAACCATTTATATCCGTCTGCAGATTATGGGGAATAAATGAGGGCGGGGGAATGAAATGGCACATCCTAGCAGCGGGGATTGGACTAATGGAAGTATGGATACAGCCCGAGATATGATGGTGTTTAACAAAGGAAGAGGGATTCCCTGCTCCTCCTCCCCGCCCCTCCCCTCCATTCTACGTCCATTCAAAGCTCCTTTTCCTCTGAATTCAGGCTAATTGAATTAGAGCTGCGTGGTTAGAGCCGGTGGCTCTCCAGACTTCGTCCTCCGTGATGCTGGGAGGCCGAGGTACCAAGCGAGGGTTGGGGGAGGACGACGGCGCGCGGCGTAGAAGTGGTCCACGGTCGAGAGCAGAATAATGAGAGGAGGGCAAAAAGAAACACGACGCCGTATTCTTCCAGTTTAAAGTCTCACCGGAGTGGGAAAGGGAAAACCAGAAAACGTGCCGAAATGGAGCCGTTTGAGTGTGCAGTCCGACAACGACCGGAGGGCGCGGCGCCTTCCAATCATTTTGTGCACGCTCTGAGAGGAGCTGTGGCCGTAATGGCACGGCGCGGTGATTTATTAGGCTGTTAGGATCCATCATAAAGCAGTCCGGCGGATGAACGGGAGCTGTAGATATATACGCCGGGCCCCGCCGGCCTCTGTGGGAATAGAAAAACGACCTTGGACGCGCGGATCTCGGGGGGGAGCTTCATTAGCCCCCGACAGAGCCACAAAGGGAGCCATCACAGCCTCTGAGCGCTTTGCAGTCGCACCGGCTCGGCCATTCACACATCCGAGCGCCCCGGCTGCGAGGTCGGCACAGGAGTCGACTCCCTGTGCATTCGGGGACCGGCGCCCTCCTCCGGTCGCCGCTAATTAGCCAGGTTCCCGAGGTGGTTTTCCCCCCGTTTCGGGTCCAGGGTCGAAGCAACGCGCGCCCCGTTTCTGCCGTGCCCTCTCACAGTTCAGCGGCGATGGGAACCCGAAGTAATAACAGCTGTCAGATGCACGTTACCCCGGCAACCATCTCTCTGGCAACTAGAGAAAAAGCAGCCGCCCCGACGCGGATGGGAGTTATTGTGCGCGAAGGAAGAAAAAAAAAAGAAAACAGGCCAACAAACCGGATGGTTTGAAAAGAGAAAGAGTGAGAAGTTCAGAGAGAGAATGCAAATGTGAGTGCTGCTCCTACGCAGACGGCAGCGGGAAGAAAAGCTGAAGAGACGGCGTCGACATCACTGCATACAAACCTAGTTACCTTATCGCCAGGATTATTAGCAGTAATCATTGCACTCACAATTTATTTGTATTTATTATACATGTATGCATGTGTGAAAATATATATATATATATATATATATATATATATATATATATATATATATATATATATATAACATTTATATATAAATATATATATATATATAGACACACACAAACATACACATTTAATAAATACAAATAAATAAATACATATATATATAAATAAATAAATAAATACTGTACATATATATATACATATATATATATATATATATATACATATAAAAATAAATATACATATATATAAATATATACATACAAATATATACATATATATATATATACATATACAAATATACATATACAAATACACACATATATATATAAATACGGTACATATATATATATATATATATATATATATATATATATATAGTGAGTATGTTTCCTCAGTAGTGAGTATAGTTCCTCAGTTCCTCAGCTGCTACTCGCCCAAGGTCTCTCAGACACACAAAGAAAGACATTTTGCTTAAAATATCTCCCTTCAGAATTGACTAGAGATGGTTTGGCACATGAAAGGAAGTGGGTACGTTCATAACTGAAAAACACAGGGACTGTAACACTAGCACCTGTTTTGTCATACGAGAGAAAGAAACCTCGGGATACATTTTTGAAGAGAAAATAGAAGAATTTCCTTTGGATGATGCCAAATTTAGCCTTGGAACCCAAGAATGGGATTCTTTTCAGCAGAATCTCGAACACGAAAACTACATTTTAACTTTAACATAAATACAACCAATAAGAGCTTCTGTGGTTGATAGTGGTTTAGTGCTGCAGTGCATACAGGAGGATCAATATAGACCAATGATTTATTGCAAACAGCAACATTAAACTTACATAATTATGTACAGGATTTACATTTTATATATTTGACCCCTCAAGACAATTTTCTTGAGTTGCAACAGGAGGATAAGATGTTATGTTGAACCCTCATCTTGCTTGAAGCTACATTATAATGTGTTCAAACATTCAAGTACTATTTGACTATATATATATATATCTGTGAATATTCCTATTTGGTTAAGTCGGTCACTCTCTTTTATGTGAACGACATCTTTTTGGTTGGTGTTGCCTTAAGAGGAGGTAATGTCTACATCCGATAACAAGTTTAAATGTCTAAGACAGGGGTCGCCAACACGGTGCCCGCGGGCACCTGGTCGCCCGCAGGGACCACGTGAGTCACCCGCACGGCATGCTCTAAAAATAGTCAACATTGAGCTCCGTCAAAAAGAAAGGATAAAAAAGGCCATAATCCCTGGGCACTAGGACCTGGGGGGAGGCTGCTCCGCTGGCTTTCTCACTGCAAGGAGCGTCTGTCAAAGAGCCAGGATGACAGCCAATGAGTTGAGCTTAAAGTCAACGATGCATCAAGTGACCTGTACATCCAGGTAGTTACAGAATGTCAGGAGTTGTTAATGAGTGTAATATTGTTCTCCATTGAATGGTAAATTAGACACTGAACTAGTTCAGCTTTATCTCAGTGATAGAGTCCAAAAGAGCAGAATTTCAGAGTCATAGTGATGAAATATCTCTTTGACTCCCTTTGGCACGCAAGAGGCCCTCTGCTTATTAATATGAGGGCCTGAACACTGACAGTGGGGCAGAGGACCTGTTGTTCTTAACATCTTTAGTATTTCTATGTGTCTTCGGCACAATCTATGTTCTTTATCAGAATGTTGAGAAGAACAATTAAAGTACCGTAGTTATAAAAGCTTTAGGTTTCATCAAATCATGTGGATGTCGTGTGGCGGCTCATTATTAAAAGGTAATTCAGGCAAATTTGTTTTTTGGGAGGTTTATATCAAACAAGTAGCCCTTCGGATTATTTTATACCCTTGAAGTAGCCCTCGGTCTCAAAAAGGTTGGTGACCCCCGGTCTAAGATGATCCGGCACTTACATGTTTCTGGTACCTGAAAGGCTCAAACTTTCTAGTATCTATTTAAAAATATAAAAATAGGTGGAAAAACATACTTCCATCACAAAAAATCCCCCTATGACACCAGATTTATCCTGATGCACCTACTGCTACTACTACTACTACTACTTAAGAACATTCACATCACCCTCGTCTTCCTCTCCTTTTGTGTTGAAAGCAAGACGCATGTCCGGTATCTGCACGGTGGAACGTGAATGTATCAAACATCCGTGTGCTGACATATATCCAGTTCACGTCTGGAGCATGATTCAGTCGGCCTGGCAGAACACACCCATCCATCTTCCCGTCCACTGCCCATCCTTTCCCTATTCTTCCTCCCGGGCTGTTAAACGGGCGCACCGCCGCCTATCTCGTCGGCAGCCTCGAGCCGTCACCTGCGCGTAATAAGCCACTCGCTAACAGTCGGCGTAATGACAGCGCCGCTCGGGCCGAGCGGCCGGGCGCCATTACGGCTCCACGGGCCACCGCCTCGCCATTAGCCTTCTCCTCGCGGACCGCGGCTCGGCCCCCTTACAACCGCTCCGCAGAGTTCTGCCGCCTGAAGTCCGTGGAGAGGAACCTCCAGACGTAGTGCTCCACCCGAATCATGACAAATGTTTGAGTGTTTAGGTAAAGTAGGAGATGATGGGGGGGGAGGGGAGGAACAGGGCAGTCAGGCTCGAGATCCGATGCTGCAGCGTGTGCCGGCAACGAGAGGAGGGAAACGGGAAAAGGTTGCCGGTTTAGCTTCAAATGGGTCTTAAGTGCATTTTAAAACCCTGAATATAATGCATAACATCACGCCGTATGTATTTAGAGGACTTGGAACTAAAGATCGAGTCCATAAACCCATGTCTACAATGTTTACCGGGGAAATAGATCATTCAGAAATAGAATCCTTTTGTCATAGACTTCGATACAATGGGACTTTAAAAAAAAATCTGGATGAGTCGCCCCCTGCTGGCCATTAGGAGGAAGTTTAAGGCGCTTCCAGATTGGCTTCAATCGTCACTTTTTGCAGGTTATAGACAGATTTTTCCGCAAAAAACATGAGCAGAAAAGATTAAAATGAAGATGTCACAGCAGTCATGAGGATATTTAAAGAAAATAAAAGACAAAAAACAAAACATATTTGACTGACTATACAGATATTTATACTAGATATAATACGTGTTTGATAGAACATATAGAAGTGCCAGGTAGAATATATATCTAACTACCTTTTATAAAGCAAAAACCTTTTGGAAGGTATGAGGAATTCATATCATACCACCGTTAGATTGCAAGAACATTCCCCGTGAACATTCTCACCCACTTTGCCTCACATGTTTGAATCGTCCCGAGACGGAGGAATATTTCATGAATGAACAACGTCAACACTTTCTTTCTGCCTCCAGCTTCATTAAAAATGAAACATTCCTCCTCTAATTGATTTCATCCACTCTCGAGTCAAAACACCAGCGTGACCTCTGATACCAAAAGGATGATTACAGGTTGTGGGCTCGTGGGTTCGCCTCCTCCTCCTCCTCCTCCTCCTCCTCCTCCTCCTCCTCCTCCTCCTCCTCCTCCTCCTCCTCCTCCTCCTCCGCCTCCTCCTCCTCCTCCTCCTCTGGATTATGTTTGTGTGTTGAATATATGCATCGGATGTGTTTTCACTATGCATGTCGAAAAAAGCTTTAAAGAACATATGTTATTATTATTTTGGAATTAATTCAATGTTTTACGAGGAAACAGAAGGAGGCAGCTCAAACTGTACGTCTGGTAAATATCCTGTAATGAACTTATATCTGGTTCCTACTCGTCATATTTTGGTACTAAAATTATCATAACTGGCCGGCCAATATATTATCTCACAATAAATCACAATAAACTAAATGATGTAATTATAAGACAATTTTACGCCACTAAAATATTAATGATTTAACAGCACAATATTGCGAGTACACCCTGTAAAAGACCAATTAACTTTGAATTAGTATAACCGTTAGCTGAAAAAAGTATCATTGGAGTGCCGTAAACGACGTGCATGTCTAACACAACGGGCTTATTGCTGCACCAGAGATTTGGATTTAATGCCTTCATGAAAGTGCCCGAAATAAGAATGAAAATACGAAGACACTTTTATTACAGATTTAAGTGTACTGATGGAGCTTCCTCCGACCGGCCGTAACTCTGCAGGCTGCTAATCACCTGCGTTATTTAAATATAGCTCCTCGGAACCGCTACACACACGCGGCCGACATGACTGAGCCAAACGGCACGCTGCCAGATACCGCCGCCCCGACTCTCTGCGACTCCAACGTGGGCCAAAGGACAGACGTCTGCCAAGCCTCATCCCACGTGACGACGGCGCCGAGCCGTCGCACCTTTGTTTCCGCCGGTTGGCTCTTCTCCCCCGACGGCGCCGACCCAGAGACCTCCGTTATTCTTGAGGCGCACGTACGCGAATGTGCCGCATTGTATTCATCCTGGATGTGACATGTTTTCACATGCGGGGATTTGGAGAAAAAAAGTGTCGTTAAAGAATAACAATACCGAGGTCGCCCGCAGTTCAAACGCCAGCTGCGCTTTTCTCTTAATGACGCCGCCGTCGGTCAGAGCGCCACGGGAGACGACAGACCCGGGGATGTATGCCGCCTCGGCCGACGCGTCTCCGTCCCTCGCGCTCACCGTTCGTACAGGGAGAAACAAAAACTACAAAACCCAAAGGATAAGAGAAATGGTGAAGGGCGGTGTTCCATTAAAACGAGACGGGAAAAGGGTAAGAAGAGCAGGTAATTTCTGCCACGTTGAGGCGGTGACGCTCCTCTGTGACAATAAACAAATGATTGAGCACACACACACACACACACACATTAATGACACGTGGTCTTGGCTTCCCCACCTCGCTGTCTCTCTGTGCCAAGGTAAATGGCAAACCTGCCATTTTAGATGTATGAACACATTATGCAACACGCAGCGGCGCTCATCACGCCGCCTCCTGGCCCCTCCGCCCCTCGGGGCCCAATAATTGGCAAAGTTACGGCCCCGCGCTCAATTACCAGTCTCATTACAGGACGAGGGGGCCAGAGGTCTCGGCGAGGACCGGCTCTCCTCCGCGTTGATCCGGGCAGGTGTGTGAACGCACAGCCTGGCTCTCAGCTTCAGGCGAGGGCCAGATTACAGCACTAATCCAATGTTTGCCTGACACCAGCTCTGATCCCTTAATCCAGACCGCTGCTGCCTTGCCATTTTCAGCCAGCTAGTCTGCCAACATCCCCCCCCCCCCCCCTCTCCTCTAGGATGCAGACACCAGCTGTTGGAGCTCAGCTGTGTCACAATGCTCTCTAGTTTGTGCGTCTGTGTGCGTGCCTGTGTGTGTGTGTGTGGGGGGGGGGGGTAAATGAATGCATATATACAAATTAATGCATACACAGATGGCCAAAGTGTGAGTATATGGAGATCATCACACAATCACACATTCACATCCAAACACTCACAGAGCGGATGTTTCCTGGATACTAAACCAGTCAGATTCACCCATACGGCCAACAGAGAGATGCTGATGAACATCATCCACTGCACTCACAGCACCGAGGGCCGTTTGCCAGGATCTGAGCGTGGGCCGGCAGCTGATTTCATTATCGTAAGCTGTACTACGAGCCCGTGTTGGAAAGCAACGGCAGGGCTGAACTTGCAACATGAAGAATTTCAATGTCACGTCCACGTCTGAGGAAAGTTCGATCGATAGCGGTGAACGTGGGCTCCTCTCGTTCAACGCCAGACACCACAGCGGTGTGAAACAGGACATGTGCCCACGAACCTCCAGCATTCCCCCGGGTGCTCTTGGTGACATCATCAATATCTTTCCAGGTCCTCCGTCTCTGGAGCATCTCCACACGTCAAACCCGACGACTTAAACCGCAGGAATAAAATGTATGAATTAAAAAAAAAATGGGTGTAGTTCCCCTTTAAATGCAGTTGCTTTATACACATTTTATTATTTTATGGAGTATAGAACAGCCGAGAGCTAAAATCTGCTCCAGCTCAGCTACAACATTAAACGGCTGCTTGCACCTGAAGGCAGCAGCAGTAATGCATGCATTCAATAATGCAATAGAACGTTCTGAGAGGGGCAATCCTGCATACGGTAATTTACATTTAATTGCCTTTTGCTGCTAATCATTTTACTTACTTGCTCTTGTGAATGCAGGATTCTTTTACTCGTAATGGGAGTTTTTAATGGCCACAACTATTAAAGCAATGTTTCTGATTAATCTCGAGATTCTTTATCTAATCATTGGATGAATCATGCAGTCCAAACAATTTAAATATATTATATGAATGATAATTGTGCATCCAGGTTGTTTTATGCATCCAACAGAACAAAACCCAAAGACACTGAGAGGATCCTAGTAAACCAGAAATACATGAGGACTATATCAGGCTTCTCCTAGAACATGTTTACATGCTTCAAGGTTTAAAGGTGCGTTACCAGCCCTCTTGAAGACATCTATTGGAGACTAAAATGTTCCGATTACATTTCCTGAACTGAAAACCCAAGAGTGAAAGAGTTAAAGTTGTAAGATGAAAACACAGGCAACTCCCAGAGCAGACATCGCCGTGGTAACGACCCGTCGATCACCCGGTAGCCCCACCCCAAAGCGTGGTCTGCTTTATCGTCTGTTTTACTGTAAATGGGACCGTGCTTCCCCAAATGAGCATCACGCTGAGGAGTCGAGGCAAGACTAACGCACTAACACGCACTTTGCAGAATCGGAGGTCGACGCCTACTTTTTGAAAAAGCATTTATTGCCTTCGTAATGCAGCGAATGAAGCACAAGAACAAAGGTTTGATCACAGAAAAACGCCGCGCAGCTTTCAGCGGTGGAGCAGAATCGAGAGAGTCGTGAGGAATGTGCAGCGGAGGGGAGTCGGCCTGCAGACCTGTAAACCGGCGCTGCTGCTGAAATACACGCAGCCGGCAGCAGGAAGAAGCCTTTGTAGTTCCCCTCAGGTATGAAAAGAGAACCTGTCTCCAATTCCAGCGGCTCGCACAGAGGAGCGCCCAGCATCTGGGCCGCATGTGTGCGTGTCCTGGTGGAGCCGAGCCCTCGTCAACTTCAGGGCACGCAGTAAACACACAAACACACATACACAGCGGCGGGAACCGCAGGCGGAGGAATTACGGCGAGGGGACGGTAATCTGGAGCGCGACCGACAACTCGGAAACACGTCCACGTATTCACACGCTCGCCGTGTAGCGAAATATTGTCGTGGAAGAATTTCCACTCGCTGTAAATATCTGTTGTGTAAAAACTTCAGGTGAGGGAAGATGATATCACTTGTTGTGTGTTTCGGGGGGGGAGACGCATTTATCACGTTTTATCACGTTTTATCCCGTGTTCACACCGAAAGCGACGACAGGGTTTTTTCTGCATAGAGAAAATTTGGGCGCGCGCCTAAGCCGTTTTCCCGAATCCCGATCACAAATCCCGAGCGCCTAAGGCAAAAAATAATTCAGGATGGAAAAAAACTAAAACAAAAACTAAAAAAAACTAAAACAAAACTGTGTAAAACAAAAAGTATGTTTCAAGTAGGCTACAGCCGAACTCTCGTTCTGTTTTGATCAATAGTAATCGAGTTGATAAGCGTGTCTTCTTGTCTAATCAATAATCAACTGTGAGGTGCGCGAATGGACAGACTGTGAAAATAAATAGAGAAGTTTTGGGAGCACCGAAGACCCATTTTGATCCAGGAAAACCCTTGGACGAGATTACGTGCAAAGTCAACGTACAGACGCGTGTGGCTGCGGTAGACGCGACATTTGGGCGACAAGTTTTCTGCGGCGCGGTTTTCGCCCCGAGTTGAAATATTTCAACTTTGAGGCGATAACTTCGCAACTCGGGCCAATCGGCCGTTCACTCACCTCTCTCACCATCCTGTTCTTCTAAAAATTGCATTGTGAATTGAGTTTTATGGGAAAAACATATTTAGTTTAGGATCCGAGGTCAGGGTGGTGGAGAGGAAATACAAACTCAGGGCGTAACCGTGGTTTGTGTCTTGTGTGAACCAACATATACAAAAAAACTAGTCGTGTTGATGCTTAAACATAATCAAGTACTTCTGTTGCTTTCTTTTGTTTAAATTAACATCATTAACCGGGTGTTTGAAGCGGTTGACGTGATCCCGGAGGAAACGTGATTACCTAAAGACGCAATTCGGTTGTATGGGATCGTTATTTTGTCGGAGACAATAGTTCTCTCACAAAGAAAACCAGTAAATGAATCGTCATTATATTGAGCTCATTATAGTGGTACGAGTTCAGATGAGGAGAGAGAGAGAGAGAGACCAAGAGAGTGAGGGGAGAGAGAGAGGGAACCAAGAGAGTGAGGAGAGAGAGAGGGAACTAAGAGAAGCGTCTGTACACTTCCCTTTCACAATCAGTTGAATATTAAATAATAGTAGAAAACATAAGCAGCCGTTTACTGCAGATAGACAACATATGCAACATGTGCTGCTACACACACACACACACACACACACACACACCCTCCTATCTCCATCTCCAGGCTGGCAAACCGTGCAGTGGGAAACACTCGCTGACACTTTCCATGCTGTCTCATCAAACAGGTAATTAAAAAACACCCTCCACGGGTCGGTGATCTGAGCTGATGGCACACACACACACACACACACACACACACACACACACACACACACACACACACACACACACACACACACACACACACACACACACACACACACACACACACCCCCGTGTAGGTGGCCCACACAGTGTGTGAACCACAGCTTTCCATTAAGCGGGCCAACAGACAGCAGTCTGTGGTCTGCAGTGGAGGCGACACCGCCGGCCCGGTCAGACCTCTGGACAGCTGCTATTCTTTTGTGTGGAGGCTGAGCGGCGAGGATAACAACCCTCCATTACAGCCGAGGAGCTTTTCATTAGGAGCCCAGCCTTTCATGTGGAAATGATTCGCCATAAAACACTGCATTACTTTTAGTTTTGGAGTATCAGCCTCCGCGCTAAGTGGATGGGAATTTGAATCCGTTCTCCGCGCAGATTCGGATCAATATTTCCACCCGGCAGCGACGGGCGGAACGCGTTGACAGCCGGGCGACGTTAATGGTTAATGCCGACGCGCTGCTGGAGGATGTGTTCTTAACCGACTCGCCCGCTGGAGACGTTCTTTTTCCATCCCCGAAAGAAAGCGGCAGCGGCGGGCTAAAATTAACCCAAGGTGCTGTGTGTCAATCGGTTATTCTGTCAGTTTCCAGATGCTCCCATCCCTCTCACCCCCTCCTCCTCATCCTCCTCTTCCTCCCTCCTCCTCCCCACTACGCAGGTTATCTGCAGCCTCTGATCTGCTCGCTCCGGCCCTGCAGCAGGAGATCTGATCAGCGATGCAATGAGTGATGATGTTCTGGGAGTGCTCAGCAGTAAATACCTCCAGCCCTCTGCACTGTGTGTGTTCTGTTATTACGGCTCGTCCCCGTTGTAGAATGCAAATAGGAAGTGGATGCAGTGATGTCATCCGGGGGTTTGTGGGCTGTGGGGCTGAAGCCTCGATCGTAGGGAATGTGGAACCGGTGAACTAAAGTCACCATGTTTGGATGTTAGTGACACTGTGTGTGGTTCAGGTGACGACCTGTCAATCACACGGTAACCACGCCCTAAAACCAACCCCGCTTTTTAGTTTACTCTAAATGTATCATCATTTACTAGCTATTGAGACCATAAACTCATGTTCACTGAGGGAATACATTCAGATAGTCATTTCCTCATAGACTTCTTCACATTTTAGACTTATTTTTGCAACCAGAGGTGTCGCCCCCTAATGGCCGTTATAAAGAATGCAGGTTTACTGCATGTCGGCGTTGGCTTCACTCGTCAGAATGCAGGTTTACTGCATGTCGGCGTTGGCTTCACTCGTCAGAACCGGGGTCATGCAATGAGAAAAAGGTTGCGTGCCGATGCGTTATCATTACCAAAGCATCCGAGTACAGCAGCTGTGTCCGTTTTTTTGTTTAGAAGGAGAACGTGTGTGACCTCACACGTAAACAGCTGTTCGCGTTCAACTGGACGTTGTCGTCGCAGCGAGTTATCCATCAAACAAGCAAACAATAAATGATGTGTTTTTTTAAGGCCGACTTTGACCTCGCCCATCTCCTCTCATCACCCTCGCTCCCTCCTCCCCATTAACCATCGGAGCCCCGTAATGGCCGCCCACGAGGGACAGTTTATTCTGCAGCCGATAGAGTATCACACGGAGAGGATCCTCCCAATCACCCTCCATCGGAATCCTCGCTCGCCCCTCTAGCCGAGCTGGTCCCGACCCTCTGGGGAGGCTCACCTGTCACCATTAATGAGGGCTCCCTTGCTCAGGAATAGGGGGGGGGAGGGCCTTAGGGGTACAGAAAGGGGATGGGGAGCTAGCGATGGGAAGCGACGCCCTGACAGGCCCCTACCCCGTGATGGATGACGGATGGGAGATTAAGAAAGCCAGAAGCCGGGTGATTTCTGCTGGGAATAGCGCCTCGCTGGGCTCTTTGGGAAGACTTAGCGATGCGCTCTTCACTTCTTCTCCGAGGAGAGCGTGAAAAGATGAGGGATACACGCCTGTTGGCTCAATTTAAGAAAATATTGATAAAGCACAAAAAGTGGGAGAGTTTAGGACAGTTGGTCAAAAATAAACATGCAAGACGTCACAGGGATTCAGGTATTTCTTTATATTCATCGTCTGTTAGAAGGTGGGTTCATTTCATAACATCCGACAACTCGTTTCAAGGTAATCAAGTGGGAAGTGTTGGAAGCTGGAGGTTCTTTCAGTTTTAATCGACAAGAAATGGCGAAAAGGTTTAAAAATGTGGATAATAATTAGCTTCCTTTGTGCTTCCTTTGGACTTCGGATATTCAGGTTCCTGTGAGTTGTAACGAAAAAGATCAGAGCTACAAAATTGACCGAGGACTTTACTTTCACCGTCGCCTTTGTGGGACGACAACGGTCTGACCTCAAATAAATTCAAATTGAGCGAAAGTCAGAAACTGGAGATTAGCTGTGCCCGGCCCGCTTCCCCATTTTGCTTGTTAACTCTGTGAAAGAAAATATCCCGGCGTGTCTGCGGGCGTTGGATGCTGGTAAGCCGCTTCCAGTTTGAAGAAACTGCACTGGATTGCAATTATTCTTCTCCCCGCGCACGTCTTCTTTTTTTAGTATTTGAAGTGAGGTCGGGAGGGGTTCGCGTCTCCTCGGCTGCAGCGAGTACAACAACTGAAACAAAACGGATGAACAATATATTCGCGGGGGTGCCGTGTGTCTCACTTCCAAAGGACTATACACATGCAGCGCCATACCCTAAGGTGTACCACCTGCTCCGAGACCCCCCACCTCTCACACACACACACACACACACACACACACGCACACACACCCCCACCCAGAGAGCGCTCAAGGGCGTGAAACGAGAGCAAAATACAGGGGAGGGACACAGTTTTGACATCAAGATGGGTCACACAGAACTTTAATAGCACATCATGACAGAGACAGATATGGATGCACACACACACACACACACACACACACACACACACACACACACACATGCACACGCACGCACTAACAACAGCCCACACATGGATCTCACGTCAATGAGTGCACCAAGCACAGCGGGAGATGAAATGTGTCTATGTGTCAGTGATGAAAACCAACAATTTAGGTGCCAAGAGAAAAGGCCATCAGACAGAGGTAGAGAGAGAGAGAGAGAGAGAGAGAGAGAGAGAGAGAGAGAACACACACATGATGATGAAGAGAGACAAAAGTTTGCTTGATATCAGACAGATCGGTCAACTTAAAAAACTTCCCACCTTCAGTCTGACACACGAGGCAATTTATGTGGAGGTAGGGATTTCATTTTTTCCGACCAATCACAAGAGACCAACGTATTTATCTGAATCCAACGTCTTTTTAAGGAGAGACACCCGGTAAAATAATGAAATATGTAGATATCGCCATAAAACTTCCCCCGTTGATTACGGACAGTAAGACGTTTTCGTACGATTCTTTTATGTTGAAATGTTCACGCCATGATGCCAGACGAACCGAGGGGCGGATTCAAAAGTCTGGATAAGAGTAGAAGAAAAGAGACATGTTACAGGTATGAAATAAACCAAAATATCTGCAATTACATTCTGGCTACTAGGAATGTCGATTCAAGGTATTTGCAATAAAAATCGGCTGGATAGAAGTCTATTATGATGTCATAGAATCCATCACATTATACTAGACATACTGTATCTACAATGCATTTCAGACTCGTCAAAATATTTTTGGGGGGTGTTTCTAATTACATTCTGATTAAAAAGACTTAACGATTGAGGTTAATGAATAATCTAATTAAATTCTGCATTAGAGAAAAGACAATTAGAGAAATCTGTATGCAAATTACCATTTCTCAAAACTCAGATTCAAGACATCTTTAGTGTAGCTTTGACTCGTCATCATTTACACAAAATATATTTTAATTGAGCACAATTATCATCTCAATTAAGGTACTAACAGTCAAAATGTGTTTCTAAATATCTGAAACGGGAGTTAAAATAAGTTAATTGGTTACATTTGAGCAATTATCAAACACAACTCCTCTCAAGACACTGAGCCAAAGGTGAAGGTAGTAAAACTATACTTCGTTGTGACTGCACTACCAACTCCTATAAGCATGAGCCCAGAGACGGACAATGTCTCCAATCACTGCGTAACGGCGGATGCCCCGTTAAGCCGCGGCGGTTTGACATTCACACGGCGGAGTCTGACATTTCATCCCTCCGTGCGTTAGCCTCGCACTTAATTCTAGTAACCGCCGTAACCTGCGAGAGGGCGAGGCCGGCGATCTTTCCCCCGCGCTCTCCAAACACACCCCTCCGTTGACACGCCCGGCCGACCGATTTGTCTCCGCTCGCCAAAAGGTCAGGGCGGCTGCAGGAGGCGATCGGTCTCCATTTTCTAAAAATCACACTCTTTGTCTCCGTGCTGATTTATCGTAATGAGAAGAACCCGCGCGGTATTTACCCTCGAAACCTCGGAGAACAAATGGGGCTCTCCATCCTCGGCCGGGCGTTCTTTATCTCGAAGCAACAGATTTAATTGAGTGTCTGATGCGACTGCAAACGACTGGGGAGCGGATACACAAGGAAAGAAAAGACAACAACAAATTATTCACTTCCTCCAGACCCCCGATGGCCACGCCTCCTCGTTCCAGCCTGCAGAGACGCGGCCTTGATGGCGGCACGATGCAATCGTATAATAAATATATAACGCAGCAGCAGTCGGTGCAGCTTCAGAACGTGAGTGAGGGCTGTTGTTCCTTTATTAGATTTCCTTTTTTTACTACGCTCGTTTTATTATTTATAAAGGAGGATGAGGTTTCCAGGATGCCCGGCTCCATTCGTTCGCACGCCGCTTCTCCCCCCCGAAAGCGTCTCTGCCGGGACGCGTCTGAGCCGCCGCGGCCCGAGGGAGCGCCCGCTGCCACCGCCTCGCCGTCTGAAGCGAGAGGCTCGAAAAGGACTTTGGCCAAGAGTGCCTAAGTGTGTGTCCGTCGTAAAAAAACGGGCAGTAAAAAGAAACGCCAAAATCGATGCCGTGACTCCGTGCGCTTCTTCCACAGCGGTGATAAAAGGCCGGGTTCAGTAGCTCATGTCACCGCGTTATGGGCCCGAACACAGACTTTAATATTTCATTAGTCTCATCCGCTATCTCCACCAATCAGTCGATACATCCCGACAGAGAGACGGAGAGGGAGCGGGGCCTGTGACGACGCCCGGCGTCAATCATCTTTACAGTCCGGGGGGGGGGGGGGGGGGGGTAATGCAACAGATGTGAAGGCCACGGAATCTCTGCCATCGCCCCGCTTTGCTTTTATAGGAGAGAATATGACTAGGAGACCAGAGGAAACCATTTCTCACAAGCAGAGACTCCAAAGAGCTGCGTTTTTTTTTTTTATTTCCCCCTACCAAGTCACGCAAATGCGTTCCTCCACCTGCAGGATCAACAGCTGTCGGGCTGCAGCAGGGCTCTCAAGTGTCACGCATTTCGGTCTCAACTCCCGCACTCCAGCCACACGCCGTATTTCTCACGCTGAAAAAAATGTCATGTTTTAATGTGCCGCAGCGCCAACAAGAGCCGCGCTGCCCTCGCCGTGGAGGAATCAAGCGCTCCCCTGGAGTTTCTGCTGTGAGGTGCCACTTATCAGCCAATCAAAAAAAAAAGAAAAGGGCTACACAATAGCCAATCAGAAAACAAACGTATCGGTTGTATCTGGGTAAGATTTAATCCAGCAACCAATGAAAATAAAGCATCCTGGAATTGCGCCCGACTGATATGATGCTGCAGTGAGTCTGTCGCCTGACGACATCACTTTCCACTCGACAGCCGGAGAGAAACCCGACGAGGAACCGCGGCCTCCACAAACGTTTGTTTGTTCAGTTTGTTGATCTGACACAACAACACAAGGCAGGGTTCTTACACATTTTGACCGATGGATTTCCAGGACTTTTCCAGGACTTTTCCATGACTTTAAATCAAATGTCCATGACCAAACTGAAATCTCGGTATAAACATGAACAATTTAGAAATTGTGCGTATTGAGAGCGTAGGCCGACTTATATTTTGAGCGTCTTTCTTTAAAAAACATATTAATTATTTCAAACTCGGCGTGAATGAACACGTGATTATAACACATTTCCATGACTTTTATGAATTTAAGTTTTTTCCATGACTTTTCCAGGCCTGGAAAATGACCATTTCCATGTTTTCCATGACCGTACGAACCCTGCAAGGTCTCTGCCGTCCTCATAGTTTAAATCCAAGGGCGTTTGTCAAATGTGGCATCTAACTCTGAGTGCTTTCCATCTGTGACTGCTCATAACAACAATAATAATAACATGGAAATACAATGAAGGTAAGATACGTCTCATCAATCATTCAAGAAAACCCGTTTATTAAAGACATAACGCTATAACAACCATAGACTGTTAAAACTACAAAGAGTAATAGGAAAGGTATCAGGTAGATATATAATTAAATCAGAGTTGAGACTCAAACGTAGAAGCATTCGCCCATTGTGGCTTGTGAATTTCAATAAGTGGGTTCCTTTGGTGTTTATTTCTAAGCTATTAGATGAACCTGTCCAGCAACAGGAAACTGAAGTATGAATGAGGACGAGCGGAGGAGTGGGCGGGATCTAGTTTGCGTCTTTAAACCAATCCCCATCATCTTGGGCGGCGCCAGAGGAGCACGCCAAGGTGCCCTCGTGAAATTGGGCGCCGCGGGAATGAGCAACCCGGCAATCAGACGGCCGTTTGTGCCTTTCCGGTTCCCTCGCCTCACAGTCAGTGGGTCTGTGGTCAGATGCCCGGAATAGTCTGTGAGTAACACAAGTAAAGAGCACTCGTGCGTTGATTTAAGTTTTAACATGTCTTAAAAACGGCTCGATGGGACTACAAAATGTCATCGTGCTGACGAGGGGTTTTTACTTCCCTCCCTAAATGAGAGGGAAGTGAGGAGGTTTGAAGCTTCAGCAGTCGAGCTTTAAACGTGAACACGAGATCTTCGTGACTGAAAGGAGGTTCATCCAAGCGAGTGGCCGAGAGAACAACGATGACGATGATGAAGGCTAATGCGCTGACACACAGGGGTGACAGGACAGAACATCTCCACCGGCCTGCACAATAAGAGACGTCCCTCCATCCTCGACAAGAAGACAAGCTTGATTTTCATTTCCTCCGTGTTCCTGCGACTCAGCGGGTGTCATTTAAAGTTCTGGTGACAGGAAATGACCGTGTCACTGGTGGAGGTGGAGAATACCAAGGACCCGATTAACCAGAGACCATCAGACAGATGGACTGTCACTCACAGTCTTTAGTTGAATATCAGGCTAGTTTGTTTCATCCATAGACAACAAATGTCATCATTGAATCTGTTTTCAATGATTCAGGGTTGAGTATTGTGGTGGCTAAATACTTGATAAACGTGCTATTTTGTTATGCATGTGAATGGTAAAAGTTAGGGATATATATTAATACTAATATATATACAGTATATATATATATATATATAAAAATATACTTATATATATATTAAGTTTATTTGCATAGCGCATTTTCACAAATTACAAATTTGTCTCGGTGGCTTTAAAATATGTACACACATATGTATATATATATGTGTATATATATATATATAAATAAATATATATATATATATATATATATATACATATAAATATATACAAATATATATATAAAAATATATATAGATATATACAAACATATATAAATGTACATATATATATATATATATATATATATGTGTATTGTAATTTATTGTATTTGCAATAAATATTTCCCAGAGGCCAAGGTGACATCTTCAGAATATTTTTTTCCCAAACAAACCTCTTTAAAGCCCCTAAGTCCACCGTAAACACTGTTGCATGGTTATTTCCACCATCTTTAAAAACACGCTCCTGCCCAGAGTTAAACAAATCAAAGGATGATAAGAGACAAAGGGGAGTGCATGCAGAGCAGGAGAGGGGGAAACGGACGGGAAATTAATTTAGCTCTCCTGGTGTCTCTCCAAAGATGGCCTAGATGTTGTCTGTGTGCAGAGTATTGATTGTATTTACCCAAACTCCCCTCTTTTCATTACCTAAGCGTGCAGGGATGCAGAAGTCAGTTTAATATCTGGAGCTTTTCCCCACGGTGTGGAGGAGACGGGGTGATAAACAGCACGTCTCAAGCACAGCGATCAATAGGAGTTAACTAGAGAAAACGTGAAGCAGCAGGGACCAGACAGGAGAGTTGAGACACAACTGTACGCAGAACTGTGGGGAGCTTTCTTCACTCGAGTTCGAGTAAAGTCATTATTAAGTGTTCTTCATGAAAGAAGCAATAAACTCAGGAGCTTCAGTGACTTCCCCTGAGTTTCAGCGTTTTCCTTGGCCCAAAATGGTTTCTCTTCTTCCTGTTTTGTTTATTTTGTTTTTCCACCGGCGTAAAAAGGCTTTAAAAAAAAAAAAAAAAAAATCTACCATCTTGTACTAATTTCTGTAGGTTTGGTTTGAAGCCAGGGGGCGTCTCCTCTAGTTGCGAAAAGAAGCCTGATCGTATAGAAGTCTAAGAAAATCCATTTCTCTCTTAATTTATTCCCTCAGTAAACATCGTAAACATGAGTTCATAGTCTCAATCTCTAGTTTCACGCCTTTTTCAATACAACATGATGTTAATTTAGTAACCATGGTCCCATTTAGAGTAGAAAGAGATGATAAAGAGGGGGGTGCTTTAGGGCATGGCTACAACTAGAACCCTTTTTACGGCGTGTAAAAAGTAAAGCTGCACAAACCAACGACCGACGTCCACTTTCAGAAACAGTCTGTGATCGATATGAACCTTGCAAACAACACTTTGTGATGGTCTTGGTCATAAAGTGTGACACTTTAATTATGGTAATATTCAGGGTTTTTTTATACAGACCTAAGATTTGCACAATATGTTGTATTTTCAACTTTTTGCCCTCAAAAATACAAAAGACAAAAGACTCAAATGTGACTTTACTTCTGACTGCCGTGGCTTTGATTGACGTTTTATTCTAGTGTCTCTTCAGGAGGATACAATGCTTAACGGAGGAGCAGGAGGTGTGTTTTTCCCCCTCACTCAGTAGGACAAGCATCGCAAAGTCGACCAGTTATGAATCTCCTCAGACACTCGGCTGCTTATTATTCATGTTGACGTAGAGACGAGGCAACAGTTGAAGGTGAAGAGCACACCTGCATTTCTATCAACTCATTATTATGATTCTAGAGGGTCTGTAAAACTGCACAGGGAAGAGCATTGGAAGGAAACTTGGTATTTTTGAATTGAATTCCACTGAATTAATCGATCTGTATGCGTTGTGTAGTAGTGTGAAGGATTATACAGTCTGGACTTAATCCATCCAGAGACGGCCACGTGCCTAACAGACAACAATAGAATGCAAAATGAAAGATAAGGAATACCATTTCATTTCATTTTGGAGATAGGGTGGTCAAAATGCGGCGCACGTACGGCCGTGCGTGCGTTCATTCTTTTCACTCTTTTCTCCAAGCGCCACTATCGACATTTCCATCTCGCCTTCACTTCCGTATTATTCTCCTTTTTTTTCCACCGCCCCGCTCTCTTGAGTATTTGAGTGAGATGACATTAAGAGCGTGTTGATATTCGGCAGAGGTTGCAGTGTCTGGGTCGCCACAATTACCCAGGGGGGGCTATATAAAGAGAAGAGGAGTAAGGAAAGGTGAGGAAGAGGGGAGGGGAGACGTGGGGCCTGGAGTTTACACAGCGAGCCCATTGTGTATTCGGGAGTGGGAAGGTTTCATTTTCTGAGCTCTCTGGTGTATTTTCTCGGACTCAGAACAAAGAACCAGCGCTTCTCTGCCGACGGGAGACGCAGGTCCTCTGGTTCATCCAGTCAGTGATGGCTGGGGAGGATGGAGGACCAACGTGTGGGGGTTTGAGGGCGACTGTTGCCTGTTACAGCGTCCTTTAGAAAAAGGAGTACACATTTAGAAAAAGGAGTCTTCACTGCTGAGAGTAGAGATCAAACTGTGTGTATGTGCCTCTTCCATTGAAGAAAGGATGACTGTACAAAGGACTGTTCTGGACTACATGTTATGAGGCAATTGGACAAAAAGAGGAAGTATTACATGAATGCTGATCAGGGGCAAGCAAATCTGCTAAATAAACACCAGTCAGTTCCTTCAAAGTCCATTAAGCCATGTTTACACTCACCGTGTTTACATGCATTCGAATAACTGGCTGAATCGGACTGAAATCAAATTATCCGTTTCATGTGAACACCTTTGTTCGACTATGTGTGGTCCGACTACGATCCGATTAACACCTTCTGGATAACTCGATCCGATCCAGTTGATAATCCGACTATCGCTGCATGTAACGGTGAATTGGATTAGGAACCAGACTTTGCGTCTTTGCGCACGCGCACGTTAGCGGAAATGGCCGTATCACCACGAGTTGTAATGAAAACAGCGCCACCTATCGTATCGGAGGTGACATGCTTTTGGTCAATGATTCAAATTACTCACTGCCATGTATATTGGGATAATAGCAGATCCCCCAAGCATATTTGATTCTGATCCGGACCTTTTTCCCCAGCAAGCGGAAAATCCCGTCGGCTTACGTCTCGGTCGCATTAACGAGGCATTAGCCTGCAGATGTAGAAGGCTAGGTTTTAAATGAGGAGTTATCATTACTTTAGTTTTCATGGTGTGAAGATAATGAATGTGCATTCAGACATATGGATGGATAAACGGCGATGTCTTACTAATTGGTAGCTTTCGAGCTTATTCCTGGTGCTCTTGTTAATTTATTCAGTACTGATTGGTGGGTTGTTGTTGTTGTTTTTGATGCATTATCCGATTAAAAATCACACCAGGGCATCTGCATGAATGTTAACTTTTCCCCACCGTCGTGCCACTTTGCACCTTGAACGCTGACGCCAAGAGCATCCTAGTTTTTTACATTTATAGTGAGAAATATTCAGCTGCTTCTTTTCTATTCGTAGCTGTGTGTGTGAAAACACCTCCAATGTAAGGGTATAATAATACTCTTGTAAAAAAAATAGACTTAAAAAAGAAACGTGTGTGAATCGGCTCGCTGTGTTTCAGTGGATCCGGAGCGCCTTCATAACGGCGGTCACACCTCAGCCAGGTGTCCTGCTCCTCTCCTGCCACGCGGCGAGGAGACAGTCACATGAGCCACAATAGCTGGGAGGGCTGTGTGTGTGTGTGTGCGTGTGTGTGTGTGTGTGTGTGTGTGAGAGAGAAAGTGAGAAGAGGTCGGGTGGGGGGGGTGTTTCAAAAACATTATGCTATTACAGCCTGAGTAAATCAGAGCAGTGGGGTGAGGGGCCCGGAGCGTCTCGCTCACAGCGAGGGGTTCGCAGGAAATCAATGAGAGAGGGAAACCCCTTCAGAAATCTGATTGGCCGTTGGCGAAAGAGAGAGGGGGGGGGGGGGGATAAGCAAAATAAGGGAAGAGTGGGAAGATGGTGGAGGAAGGTTAAGGGAGTTCTCTTTTTCACAGGGAAGACAGTAGTGACATGATGAGGCTTGGATGAGTAAAAAGTATGCCTATGAAAACACACACACACACACACACACGCACACACACACACGCACACACACACACACTTAAAGAGCAGTGACAAGTTCAATAAACCACCGTTTTATCTCGTAACAACCCTCCTGATTTGCATGTTGAACACGGAGGAGCCTTTTCCCCCCTTCCAGTAGGTGTCAGCGTTAATATACAAGCTTAACTTTGGGTGGCGGCCGGCAAAGAAGCAAAGTATAGGGCTGACATCCTGCTCCCTAGCCACTTCATTGAGCTCCTATTAAGGCATCCAGAGGTGTTGCCAGACCAGATGTGCGCTCTGGGTTTGCCCCAGGGGCTCCTCCCAGTTGGAGGTATGCACACTAGAAAGAGCCTGTGCAGATATCTGAGCTGCTCCCTCGGTGAGACTCAGTTTGGGAGTTTTTCCTAATCCGATGTGAGGTTTTGCGACAGGTATGTCGTATGTGACAATTTGTAATTTGTGAAAATGGGCTATACAAATAAACAGAATTGAATTGAATTGAATAAGTAACGCTCTCTCAATCAATGGGGAGATGAAACAAAGTAGAGCGCCGGAGGGCGATAGAAGATGTGCATATGTAAACAGGCTTCACTTGTGAAGGTGTACACACTCACGTAGGGATATGACCAACAGTCCATGTTTGAGAGAAACTTAATCAGAGTCAGTCATTATAATGATATAATATATATATATATATATATATATATATATATATATATATATATATATATATATATATATATAATATAAATAATTGAAAACACCTGCTCTGTGCTGCTTTATTAACAGCCAGATATCTGCCGTCGCACACGCACACACACACACACACGCGCACACGCACACACACACACGCACACACTTTCCATTTATTAGCATGCATTCACTCTGTAACTGGCTGACAGCAAACAGCCAGAGAAGAAAAAGAAGAGAGAGATGGGGGGGCGAGAGGAGGAAGCCAGAAACATCAATAGCACACACACACACACACACACACCTCATCAGTCGGCTGCACGGCGTTCCACCTCGACAACACGCCGCCGCCGGATGCCACTCCTTGGCGTCACACGCACACATCCCCGTAAACCCCCGATCCTCAGGAAGGCACCGCAGTGAGCGGTTCGCCGTAGAAGAGCTGCTTCTCGGCGGGAAGAAATAAATGAGAGGATGAGAAGAACAAACAGATGCGACGAGAGAAGGAACTCAACTCGCCGACTCAAGTTTCCGCTAAACAAACTTGCGATCGATTTCCGCGGCCGTCAAATGCACCCCATGAGAAATACAAACGTCTTCTTCCTCTGCAACGCGATACTTCAGACAATATTATCCTCTGGTGTGGATTACTGGCAACCAGCAGCATTTAATCTGGTGTTCATTGAGCCCGGATATGTAGCCGAGTAACTGACATTCATTAGCGGGGATTCAAAGGGGGGAAACCTCTCCCGTTTCTGGTTATTTATTCACACAATATCCTCCTCTTCAGGTTTTTCCTTCCCTTGTACCAACTCCGACTTACCAACATCTTTCCTTCCCCCGCTGGGAGGAGATCCGCGCCGCGCGTCTCTCTTCCTAAAAATAAATCTGGAGGCAAGAAAAAGCTCCGTGGCGCACAGCTGCATCAAGTATGCAAAATGTCGAGACAATATCAGCGCCACGTAAAACCTCCTGGGCATCTGGGACCGGTTGGGAAGATATAATGTGCGAGTTATGATTCTTTATTGATTTCATCTGCCCGGGATTCTTCAATCATAAAACGAGATGGAAAATCAAAGAGGGGAGATGGAGATGGGGCAAAACGTTGAGGACGACTAAGACGTGAATAATGGAGCGGGAGATGCCGCGTGGAAAGGTATCGCAGGGTTAGCGGGGCGCGGTGAAATACCACTCGCCGGCATTCTTTCATTCATCACCTCCTCCACCGGAATAAAAAAACAATTCCAGATCAAACGCACCGGTTGCTTTCGGTGTTCGACACCCGGCTGGCTCTCAGCGACGCATTCAAGTGATGCAAAAGGGGTAAATTGCTTTAAGGATGACACAATGACTACAAACTGCAGATCATTGTGTCACACAGCTGTTCAGCCGTACAGCCGTTGAAGAACGCATTGTGAATTATGCCGTACAGATTATACAGGCAGGCCTTCAAAACGTGCCGTTTCTTTTTCAATGCTGCAGGAGATGCATTGTCATGTGCAACTTCCTCCCAGAATGGGGAAACTTGGGGGTATTAATAACACTTTGACACGCCGCTACTGCCTTTGGTGAAGCTTATCGCCGCAGTCGAGAAAGAAAAGTAACAAGAATGTATAATCTTTGCTTTTAGGAAAAGCAGAATCGACCATGTGCTTAAACACACTTTGTATTCTTATAATTGTGACAGGGCTGCAGCTCTTTCCTAGAGATCATTTTCCAGGACAATTTGATTATCTTAGTTATTATTAATATATATATATATATATATATATATATATATATATATATATATATATATATATATATATATATATATATATATATATATTCCTCTCTGTAGAAGTCTGATTTAAAAAGACAAGCTGTCTATGGTTCTCTATTGATGCATAAAATAATCTCTTAAATGCTTAAATGATGACAAATTGATCACTAAATAATGGAAAAACACCTGCAGATGTAGGCCTACACGGCTTCAGCTAAAGTTGAACATTTCATATCACGTTATTGTCAATTTTACATTAATAAAGCTGCATTGAGATTGAGGAGATGATGAAAGTGACCGTTAGCCGGTGACCGTTAGCTGGTGACCGTTAGCCGGTGTTTGACTCACAATAGATAAAT
Source organism: Liparis tanakae (assembly GCA_036178185.1). Taxonomy (NCBI): domain Eukaryota; kingdom Metazoa; phylum Chordata; class Actinopteri; order Perciformes; family Liparidae; genus Liparis; species Liparis tanakae. Next base: position 25,371,337 of record CM070104.1, on the reverse strand, counting down.
ACAGTTGAGCACTCATTGGTTTGTCCCGACTTTTAATTCAATATCATCACCACACATTTAAGTTTAAGTACGGATCCTAAAACAAGCCGGCGAGCATCTTGACTCTGGAGCAGACGAGCTACGGATTCAACGTTATTCAACCTTTTGAAACCAGTTGGAAAGAAAGCAACGTTACGGAGACAAATGTCATCCGAGCTGCACGTGACGAGCGCTCACAGCGCCTCCCGCCGAGTGCAGTCTGCTCAAAATACTACATTTGAATGTTACTATGATCCTGAATACTTTCAGAGAGCAATGGAAAACTCCGATAGGACGCCTACGGTGGCTCAGTCAGCAAAAGGTAAATAGATGAATGTATAAGTCATTTTCCAACACAAGATTGTTGAGGACATTTTTTTTTCCTTGTGTTTTCCAATGACTGGGAAATTATTCATATTATACTATACTTTATGCACAGTCACTGTTTATTTCTTTCTTTCTTATATTTATATTTTATTCTTGTGTGTTTAGTTTATTGGTGCTACTGTGTCGAAGAATTTCCCCTTGGGGATTAATAAAGTATATTTCTATTCTTCTATTCTCTTCAACTGATTTCAGGTCTTCCAAAAGAAGTGACGACCCGGTTTGAGATCGAATTACAAATTATTGCTTCGACCGTCACACTGGCACAAATAATAAAGGATTCCCATACTTTATAAATAACTGGTTCTCAGTGACCAACCGTAATCACCAGAAACACAGGATGCATGTACACGTGTGTGTGTATATGCACCAAACACACACACACACACAAATACTTTGATACACACAGACTACTATGGGATCTTACGGTATTCCCCGAGCTGGGTAAATGAGTTAAAGCGCGGGGAAGCGGAAATCAATTTGGAACATGCACTATTCATGCCTCTTTCTTCCCGGACCCTGTTTACCTCACCTCCGCTTATTTACATATCCATTTATTAATTTATCTCGGCGAGGGCTTTGCCGGCGGGTTGCAGTGGATATATGGAATGTCAAAAATGCTCATTAATATTCAGAGGTGGCGGTTTTACATGATCAGATTGAGATAAATCTAAAGAAGAAAGAAAGAAATATTTTACGATTATGGACCAGGGATAAAAAAATAAAAAAAATCTTTACACATATAAAACACAATATTCCCATGCAGAAGATATTGCGGGTGTATAGGCGCTGAATTATTACAGAAAGCCTCCCTGTATATCCGTCTCGGGGAGACTAATTATATGGCAGAGAGCGCTGAGAGGTTTCCACTGCAGCCACAATGTAGAGCGGCTTGTTTCACTGATTAGCTCCTTCAGGGGAAATCATCAGACTCTCAATCCTGCAGCCCTGATCCATCTCCAGGCTGAGAACCTCGGAGCAATGCACAGGGATGAAGAGTCTGCAGGTTGGCTGTAGCCGCGCCGTGAACAGCAGCTTATGAGCAGAAACAAGATTTCATCGTCTTGTTGGGAAATATAAAAAAATATGTTGGACCTTAAATTACATTTTTTTTGCAGGTTTTAGCACATTTGCACACACAGAAACAATATGCAAACGGTAATAAAGGAGTGTATGTTGAAGCACGTGGGTTTACAAATTGGATATCGAAGAATGTTGGTTCAATGACAATCCGTACAATAAAGCCGCTAAAGAAATGCTGGTGACACAATAAACCGTAGAAGTATTATGACCTCATGCCACTGATTATTCAAGCTCTTGTATGATCCATTTCTAGAGACACTCAGAGATAAGTCTCCTTTAAATGCAGTGCAGGCGTTATTCGAAGTGTTTAAGTGCTGTCATTTCGTTTAGTTTTCTTATTAATTATGGACATTTATTAAAAAAGCTCATTTTCAGGGCCCATTTCACACATTTTTAACGCTCTACTTGTAATCTACTTCACACAGATTAACGTTACACTTGACAAAACTCTATCTGCCTCGACCCTAACTCGACGCCGGCCGTTTAAAATTCTAGCTTTATCTTTACTGGTTTCAAAGTCTCAGTGTTGTTTGACTACTCAAGGTCTTGGCGGTTGGTATGAGGCTTCTTGCCTCATCGAGTGGTTCAGGGGGGAGCAACTAGTTCGTAGCCTAGCAACTTTACGACAAGAAAAATAAATACTTTGCAATAAATTAAATGACAAGATACGTTTTGAAGTTGAGTTTAATGTTTTTTAAGACCTGTAGATTCATAGGGAACCACATTCTGACGGGACGATTTAAGATGTGAGCGGGAATTAGCGTGAACACACTCACAATGAGTTGATTGCGGTGAAGTTACCGTTATCGGGATAATAGTGAATATCGTTAAGAGCAGCCACGGTCCCTGTCGTGGTAGAGAAGTAAAAAATAGAGCCTGAGTTTAAATAAAGAAAACAACAAACAAACATAGGAACTGGCATGTAAGAAAAAACTGACTCATACAATTATATTTAAAAAAATGTAGTCATAATGTATTTATGCAGGGAGAACTTAAATTCATGATTCACTTATTTTAAATATTTCTGTCTCATCGGTGAAAAATGTAAGATGTGATTCCGATGTGTATTTCTGATATTTTAAATGTCACGCATTTTTTGATTAGTGGGATAATTTCACGAATCACACATTTTTCTGTCCGACTGTGACATGACATTTTCACATCACGTCTAATTTTGTTAGTAACCTCGGGATTTGTGATTTGGAGCTGGGTTCATATTTTGCTAAAAAGTAATCCCTGAACTCGTGATCGGGGAGGATGAAAGGAAAAAAGAAGGATCAATAGACATCCAGAAAGAGGAGCTGAGAGGAGCCACTGTGATGTGTAGAGGAAGTGCATGGGGGTGGAGAGACCCGTGATGGATCTCCACTTTGGGAGGAAAGAGGAGAGAGAGAGAGAGAGAGAGAGAGAGAGAGAGAGAGGGGTCTCGGGATGGGGGAGTAATCTTCCTGCTCGTTGATGAACGCTTCTCTTGGCCTCGTACATCATCAGCGGGCGACAGCATCTCTGCTCTCCAGTCGATTTCATCCGAGTTCGATGGCCGTTTTTCTCCCTTCGAGTATCTCTCGCGTGCGTTGAGAAAAACGAACCCAGTGAGACGTAACAACGCAGGACAACAACAACAATTCGTCGTCTGATGCAAACCAACAGCAACCGGGATCAGACTCAAGACTGCGGGACCACAATTTCGCAAATTATGACACTTTGTTTTTAACAAATAGCATCTTTAGTTCACAAGATAAAGAGTGTTCACCTGCTTTCTCCTATTGCACACGTTTCTGCGGAGCATAAAACCAGCAAAAAATAAAACAAATGGACCGGAGAGATCGGACTTCCAGGTCTCATTTGTAACACTTGAAAAGCCCTCGTCCTGAAAGCTTTTGTAAAACCAGGCCAGATTTCTGGGAGGAAACCGACACACATTCACCACGAGTCAACACACCCGAGTCCTTGAGGAGTTGCCTCCCGTGACGGAGACACCTGTGATGCAGACGGGCGGCGTCTCGGCAGGTTGATAAGATAAGAGATGCGCCGGCCTAATAATCCTCGGTCAAAGCCCACAAACCAACCGGTCGTTAATCACGCCGACAGGGAAGCGCTCTCATCACGCGAAGGCGGTCAAAACAAGTCGAGCACCACTCAGTGTAATTTAAGGAAGGGGGATTTATTATCACTTTGTTAAGCTTTTAAAAGCATGAAGAACTCATCATCATCCTCCACGTGCATGTAAATCTTTGTATTTGTATGTTCCACGTCAAGTCTATCTGTTGGGCTTCACTATCTGTGATGATAGGGTCCATCATCCAGAGATTCTTATAAGAGAAGAAAAAGAAGAAAAAACATTTGAAAAACTGGAAGAAACACAAGCAGAGCATGGATTGCTGATTTATGATTCAGGTTTGTGTTTTTTTATTATAATTTTTCTTTTTATTTGTCCGATTGTCCGTATAGTTGGTTGTTTTGTCATTTTTTATTTATTCGTTTTTGATTGTCTAGTGTAAGAAAGAAAGGATGGACACGCAACCGAGATGTGAAGTGAGACACGCTGCTGGGTTTAAAGAATTTTTAAAAACACATTTGATAATATCGTTAATATTCCTAAACGCAGAAAACCTAGTTTCCCAAAATAATATAACAACACGACAGATTCATGTTGTGGTTTCCGGTGTTAATGATGTTCTATGTTTGGTGACGTGTCGCACCAAAGTGCTTCTTGGGAGTCGTGCATGGCCGAGTTTAGTCCAATCAGATCGAGCCTCATTTGTCATTTGCCCGCCTCCTTGCTGGTTGTATCCGAGAGCTTTTGCACGTTGTTGTTGAATGATACAATAAAAAGAAGAAAGAAAGAAGGTATATCCCCTGCCAATCCTCCCACTGATCTGAAGATTGTCAGTTTGATCCGTATAGCTCTTATTCCACATATTGGGGGTTGTGAAAGGGTCAAAGCCGTCACCCCGTGGTGAAGGGGGGCTCGAAACCGGCGACTGAGATCATGAACTCCCGTTTCCTGAGGAAATAAATAAAAAGTGACGAGGTGCGAAATTGTCACATTGATTTCTTTCAATCCGATTTCTTTTTAAGAGGATTTTCCCCCTCATGGCCGGTAGATAATATTAGTAGAGAGTGCAAGTATAACGTATACTTCCATAATGGTTTGACTGCACAACCAAGAACGGCAAAGTACCAACAAAGACAGAGACCAAACGCCGGCGGCGTTTCCTCTCGCCGGTCTCTGAGGCGGCGTGTTGAGTCTATCGCGGCTCCACTGGAGGAAGACTCATTTAAACAGTCGATGTGCCCTCGGAGTGAACTACGGCGCTAAACTGTAATCTGTATTCTGCTCACAGCCGCCGCTGCAGAGGCCCCGCACTCCGCCTCCTCCGCCTCCGTTTAACAGATCGCCTCAGCAGCTCGCTCTTTGTCCGGTTGGAGAGCGGTGGGGACTCGGAGGGTAATATTGCAGATCAGTTGTATTCACACGTCATCCCGTTTCCGTCGCTCTGCACGGAGGTGCTTTATTTCACAGTGCATTTCAATGGGCCGTTTTCCATCCGCCGCCATCCGACTGTTATCGCCCGCCGGTGAGATACGGCGGAGGCTTTATTGCATTTCCATGGAGCCGAGTGTTCCTCGGCTCCGGCGTGGTGTTATCTCAGGCAGCTTATGGTGATCCTTCACTGGGACTTACTCCTCTCATCAATTCTGCCCGTCGCCGCGCGTCTCGATGGGCTGGCGGTCGGGGGGGCGCCTCGTCGGGAAAAGAAAGGCTCCGATTGGCTCGCCCGCGTTCTTCATTAGAGAAGACGTGGACAGCGGGGATTACACCCGGAAGGTTCTGGAGCGCGTTGTGATAAATGAGCTTTTGTCTCTTCTCCATCACAGCGTGCTTAATACACACACACACACACACACACACACACACACACACACACACACACACACACACACACACACACACACACACACACACACACACACACACACACACACACACACACACACACACACACACACACACACACACACACACACACACACACACACACACACACACCTCTACTGCGTGTCATGCAAAAACAGCTGAAACTCAGCCACCTGCAGGCTTGTCTTCCAAAAACTAAAGTTTACCTTCAGTCAAAAGTGCTTGCTGTAGTCTAAATTCGGAGATGCGAACCCCCCCAGCAGCCTCATTTGCATTCTGGATGAGGCGCAGCGTTCCATTTTTTGGCAGATGCCGTGGAGCCCGAGCTGACCTTGATGGAGCGCTCCGAAACGCACAGAAACTGAGTGGCCGCCCCACGAATCTCTGCAGCAGCAGCACAGATCCGTCCTGTGCTGCTGCTGCTGCTGCAGGATGGAAACAAACGAGCGTCCCGTATCGTGTTGGAACACCGCACACATGCTGTGTGGAAAACACGCTTCGATTGATGGTAGAAATGGTGTTTTTCAGGCGGTGGCGATGGCAGATTAACCCTCCCTGAGAAAATGTTCTAACACGAAACACAATGACAAATGCTGCATTCCACTGGCAAGACTTCAAGAATAGAGTTTGCGGTTCCCAACACAGCTTTTCTCAACTCTGAATCCCTGAAAAACAGGCTGAGTAAACACGGATCACATTATTGCCACGCAGATACGTCAGTAACCTTATTGCGACGGATTGTACAAGATATTAACTCAACAAGTGGGTGAAACCACGGAAGAGACAACAATGTCTTACGATGTCCAACATCTGAGACAATATGGAGTCTCATAGGACGTCATTGATATATTGGCCAGACCTACGCGGAAATTAAAATGTACGCCGCCATCAGAGACCCCACTGCGATGTTGAAACTCTTCACTTCAAACCGAGAGGTTTCCAGAGGGAGATAGGGCGAGAGAGAGAGAGAGAGAGAGAGAGAGAGAGAGAGGTTTACAGGAGTTACCAGCAGCTCTGCAGTTAAAACCTCTGAGGCCAGGAGGACAATGCAGAGAAAAGAGCCGGTAGAGGAGGCCAGAGGAGTAAAGATGTGTGTGTGTGCCAGACTAAATACAACAACAACAACAACAACAACAACAACAACGCACCACAGAGAGAAAAACAAACGAATACACAAGCGTATTTCTATAATCTTCGCTTCAGCATGTATTTTGTGACTTTCAGGCCAGCATCATGTTGACAACACACGTAGAGCCAAATGCTCTACGTGTGTTGTCATAAATCTATATTTTAAATAAATAAATGTTGTGTTTTTCACGCCCGGTATCAGATTGGTATCGGCCGACGTGTTTGTGTATCGGGAGAGAAGAAACGGCCTTGGAACATCTCTAAAAATTTTATATTGGTCGATCGAGCTTTCTCAAATGTGGTTATTATTTGGTAGGTACAGGTAAACAACGAGGTCCATTCAAAGATGACGAGGCAGTAAACAAAAGAGCAGAGAGTTCATTAACTCTACAAAATGACTTAAAACTTACACAATTAAACTTCATCAAATAATAATGAAATATATATGAAAAAAACTGCCTACAAAACACATGTGCATGTATGTATTTCCATATCTGATAATGAACACTGATATTCCCTCTATGAGCCAACATCATTCAACACCAGCTCAGCAATCACCAGTTAAACTTCTGCTCCAATGTGTTTTTAATAGTAGTTTTATTATTACGAGGCTGGAACGAGGAAGATAAAGAGGAACATTTGATTTTAACAAGCGGAGCCGTTACATGTTGCTCTGTCTGTTCAATGCTACGCTGTTACAGCCAGCAGGTTGGAACACACACACACACACACACACACAATAAAATAAACAGCGAGTCACGTTTGTACACAATCCAAGTCTGCATGTTCTGCACCGCTGCTGTCGCACTACTCAACCACCTCAACCACACACACACACACACACACACACACACACACACACACACACACACACACACACACACACACACACACACACACACACACACACACACACACACACACACACACACACACACACACACACACACACACACACACACACACACACACACACACACAGCTCTTATGTGTCAGTCTTATCAGCTGCTCAACACTGCATCCAGGTATTCGTCTCCTATGCCTCCGCGTCACACACGATCATTCTGTTATCTCTGCAGCTACAGGGGGAGGTGGAGAGAGAGAGAGAGGGGGGGGGGGGGTCTCTTTAGTGAAAGAAAAATAAATAACTCACTTTCTCGCTGCTTCAGCCAACTGGCACCGGCTCCCGCCCTCCTGCAGCACCTCCTCCCCTCGCCGCCGGCTTCTGCCAGCAACACAGTTGGGCGAGCCGGGGAGGGCTGATGTAAGAGAGTCGAGAGCTGCCCGTCAACGGCCGACACCGCTGGAAGAGGGAGAAGCTCGGCGGGAGGGAAAACAGGGATTCGACCGCCTGAATTAAAACCTGCTGGAGATGGAGCAAGAGTGGGCGGAACCACCCCCACCCCGACACTGATAAACATCAACGTGAATCGGGATAACTCGCCCAACATCCCCATCTGCAGATTTTGGAGAAATCCTCTTTACCTCAACGAGGAAGACGAGATAGAGAGAGAGAGAAAGAGAGAGAGGCTCCCAACAGCCAATACGTTAATGTGTTTTTACACACGGTAATCATGTGTGTTTTGGATTGATCTTGTTTGAGGAGGAGCTGCTAATGTGTTTGTCTCCGCCTGACAAAGCGGCGCCGGAGACGGCTGCACAACAAGGCAGTGAAGCTTCACGGGGAAATGTACATTAAATAGACCGAAGGCTCCTTGGATCGATATTTGACGCCGCATCAAAGCCACGCTTTGTCCCCTGGTCGTCATAATGAAGGGGTTGTGAAGAGGAAGTTTGCTTATTAAAGAGATAGCAGAAAAGGTTAATATGCAAAGGGAGGAACGCCGACAGCCACCAGAAAGTTTGCCACTGCTAACGAACGCTTTAATACACGTTTAAGACAAAGAACGGAACTGCTTTACAGAAATATTGACTTTGCAGGATTCAATCATCAACATGATGATAGAGGGTTTAAGAGATGAAAGGATTTTCATCCAAATGACTAAAACATATTTTGCTCATATACCTCTCGTGTTGTCTTTTGCAGATAGCTTCTTCTTTTCTTTTCTTTTTTTAGCCCATCTGTTTCTGAGATTTGGAGAGATGTGGTTTGTGGTGGTCACAGCTTTTAAAATGACCCTTAAGAAAACGTCTCATTCCAGGAACAAGGCTCCTGTTATTCTGGAAGAGCCACAAATATGAATATGAACTGGTGCTGCAAATATAAATTTCATCAAAACCACCATATGGATTACTGACGTTTTGAAATCACTGGAGGATTTGTCCAAATACCATTGCATATTAAATATTGTGCTGCGGAGATGCCCTGGCCCGCACGTCATATTCTGCACTTACACAAAAATAACATCACACTAATCTTTTATATGGAAATGATTTCCTCCTACACCACGAATCATGTCGCAATAGTCGAAAAAGAGACAGACGGCGGAGCTCCTTCCAGACTGGTCGCCTGCTGCGGTTTGGCATCTCCTCAAAAGACGACCCGTTTCCAACTTCTGAAACAGAAACCCGGAGTCGCAGCGCCGCCGCAACTCAACGCGACGCGCTCCGATCGAGACGCGCGGCGCTCCGAAAGCTCTGCTCCCGAGCGAAGCATCCCCGTGTCACCACCGGGCACTAAAGGACGACTCCCGTTACAAAGACGGAGAGGCCAGACGTGAGCAGGCCGAGAAAACTAGAGACAGGCGGACCGACTCTCCCCTCTCTTCCTGGATAAATATTTGATCAGCGGAACTCTGATGGGTATTGATTAGAGCCTTTATCCGCACTTCATCGATCCCTACTGACGGTGATCACTGTTTAGATGAACACACACACACATACACACAATCACACTCCTGTAACCTCTGAATGTCACGTCAGAAACAAAGGTTAAAGGTTTCAATCATTAGGCTTCACTTGAGTGTTTTCTAATGGGACGATGGTAGGGTTGTTTTAAGAACAGCACTTTAAACCACTGACCGCACAGATAAAGGAAAAGTGTGTGTGTGTGTGTGTGTGTGTGTACGCGTGCCCTGTGGTGTACATAGGTAGCCACTATCGGGTTACAATGCTTTCCCACTCTTAGGCCATCACATTCCCCCTCGGAGTCCTATCAACAGCTAAGATTACATTACTGCAACGTCCTTGAGCCCGATGTTGGCTGACCCCTTCGACGGTACTCGCACCTAACGCCTCTGCCTTCGTGGAAGATGGGAACTACAAAACAGATGTGTGTGTGTGTGTGTGGCTTATAATGTAGAATAATGAATGTTGTTAATCTGTTCATAACACTATAGTTACACTGTGATGTCAGGGACAGACTTGAGAATAAAATAAAATTGCAAAGCACAAAAAGTCTAAATAAATACAATTCAATTCAGTTTATTTTGTATAGCCCAATATCAAAAAATACAAATTTGCCTCAGAGTGCTTTACAATCTGTACACATAGACGTCCCTGTCCCAGGACCTCACATCGGATCAGGAAAAACTCCCAAGAAAAACATATGGACCAGAAGTGAAGTCAGTGTGGAAGTGCCTTACACTCGTATTCTTTTCACAGCCAGCAGGGGGAGATTCCTCTGGTTGTATAGAAGTCTATGAGATAATGACCCAACTTATGACTCTATGTAGACATGCGTTTATTGTCTAGCAAGTTGCAAGTCTTCAACAAGATGGCGTCATCTCCGCAGTCCACAAAGGAGCAGACCCCAACCAGCTACACCTGTTGTACTAATGAAGGGGCTACATCAGAATCAGAATGGTATTTATTGCCAAGTAAGTTTACACCTACCTGGAATTTGTTCTGGTGTATAAAGGTGCATACAGAACTTAGTGAACATAAAAAACACAAAAAATACTGCACAATCACAATAAGTACTAGAATACAATCACAATAAGTACTACATACAAACAAAAACAGGGCATGTGCAAAAGTGCATGTGCAAAAGTGCATGTGCAAAAGTGCATGTGCAAAAGTGCATGTGCAATGAGCAGTGTGCAATGTAGTGTGTGTTAATGTAACACAGGCTTGAGGTGGGGGTCCCGGGCCTTGTTAATAAGCTGTATATATACCACTTCATATACATCTTTTCTTTATCAGGACCACGGAAACCAATTAGAAGGCTGCTTGTGTTGATGCGCTGCAGGTTTTGGTAAGAACGAGACCAAACGCCCCGTCGGCTGCAATGAAAAACAACTCGTTCCACAACCTCACGGATCAGGAAGGAAGTGTAAGAAAACCAGCGTGTGACTGGTTTTCTGGGAGTCGTTACCATTTCATCCGTGATATATATGCGGTACCCTTTCACTGTGAATAATCTTTAATCTTAGGCAACTAATTGCCCTTGAACTTGTTCTTTTTTCCCTCGTGATTCATTTGAGACGGGCGGTGCCAGCGAGAGGTGAACCGGAGCGGCAGAGTGCTGATGGAGGTTGAACTCCAGTCTCCAGGGTTAAACCGTGTGGATGAGAGCCAGTGACGCATCTTTTCCCTGCAACACCTCAAACGCAGTGTTTACAGCGTGAATCCAGTCACGGTTAATCCCCACCCAAAACCCCGACAACACCACATCATTTCCACTAATCGATACGCGAGGCTCCCCCACTACCTCATCAACTCAGGTCCACTGAGCTAATGAATGTCGATAGCACACCTCGAATAGTGAATTTACCGTTCTTGCAGGTTATTGCAACAATGTATTCACGCCGAGGCCGCGGCGCCCAAACTGTGTGGGAATCTGTATTCTTCTTCTGTATTCTTGTTGTTCTTAGTTTGTACTCTAGGTTGATGCACTTATTGTAAGTCGCTTTGGATAAAAGCGTCTGCTAAATGACACGTAATGTAATGTAATCAATCAGAAGGAAAACACATATTTGATTTAATTTGATTAAACCAATTGGCTCTGACTTATGAGGCTTGTATGTCCATGTGGGGAAGGTCATTCTGGACCGAGCTGCCTCCAGATGCTCCAGGCAACGTGCTCAATGATTCTCGTTGAACAGACCAGTCACAGATGAGGTTAAAGTTGAAGATCCATTCAGTAGAAGTCTTTATAGGACGTGAATCATGGGAGGAAAAGCACAGAATTCCATCAACTCTCTGAAGAAACCACAAGATCTTTACACGCTAACCGCCACATAGAATTGGAGGCGACACGTACATCTTCATGTCCATTTATCAACGTTAACTAGCTTAAATTTAGGTTTTAACCTATAGGTCATTTACATTTCAGGCAGGGTTCTTACACATGTTGACCAATGCTTTTCCAGGACTTTTCCAGGACTTTTTCATGACTTTAAACCAAATGTCCATGACCAAACTGAAACCGCGGTATACACATGAACAATTTAGAACATTTTGCATATTGAGAGCGTACGCCGACTTATATTTTAATTTTTTTTTTTTTTTTTTTTAAATCAATTATTTTAAACTTGGCGTAAATGAACATGTGATTATAACACATTTCCATGACTTTTCTAATACTTTTATGATTTACGTTTTTTCCATGACTTTTCCAGGCCTGGAAATGACCATTTTACAATTCCATGACTTTTCCAGGTTTTCCATGACCGTACGAACCCTGTTCAGGGAGAGATGGCATAGTGCACAGGCATACGAAACATACGTCCATATATGGAGATGGTCAGAGTACAAACATGGAAGACACTGATCTCTAAATAGAAAGCGGTTGACCCCACTGGTCAACCAGCTACACCTGTTGTAGTGTCCAGTCACACAAGAATACCAGCATGTGTAATTATACGACAACGCTGGAAATATATACAAATACATTGTGTTGAGAGCTCTCGTAAACTGATACAATATTACATAACCTGTTATCACTCTTAACATGTTTACAGGATATAAAATATCTCCACAACATCAGTCCCAGAGTGAGAAGACCGGAGCTGTCGTCTAACGTTAACGGTGAGCTGCGGTACGTTGAGTTACACTGTGGTGCGTTCAGGCTCTTCTTCAGTAAAGATTAGCGTTGGGCGAAAGTTAATTGTTACGATGTGTATAAATATAATCTTGTTAAATCTAGTTTTGGGTGATCAATTTGAGTAAATACAGTTATTCGAGGATGTTGTTTACAGCAATATAAAATAGGTAGTGAGGGAATTATGACTCTAGCTCTAAGCAGTGAGAATACATAATTAGAATTACTGATGCCAAGATATTTTCTTTAATCAAAGATTTAATACAAAATATAATCTTTTATTTTCTAATCATTTGCATTGTGTGTTTTATATAACAACCATTGTCGATGGCAATAACGAGGTAAAAGGATAACAATTAGAATTTTTTGTTTTGTTTTGTTATTTTGTTGTTTTTGGAGGGGGGAGAGTATGTGTATACGTGTATATGTGTGTGTGTGTGTGTGTGTGTGTATATGTATATATATGTATGTATGTATGTATGTATGTATGTATGTAAGGGTGTGTGTGTGTGTATGGGTGTAGGTGTAATTATATGTGTGTGTATATATATATATGTTTATGTCTGACATTTTTATAAGTGTTTTATGTTTATATCACTAAACAAATAAAAAATGTAAGTGACAAAAAAGAAAAAAAAATATTGAAATGTAAGCTCTAAATTAACCAATGCTTTGATCGTGTGAGATAAAGTGCAAAGATACATTCTGCCTCTCATCAATGCAACAGGTTAATATAATAATAAATTGTCGTAAGAATCGTAGAACGCAAAAAAAGCATGTGACCTTTACGACATCACTGCAGCCCACTGCTCCTTAATAACTAAAGATGGGTTAAATGCAGAGAACACATTTCGTTGCCTGTGTACCTGTATTCTGTGCAATCACAATAAATTGAAGCCAATCCAATTTATCACCCATTTAGTAAACTAAAGTCTTAAGTGCTCCCCTGAAGAATCGCTCCAAAATCAACAAAACTCACACCTAAAACGTTGCGTCACGCCCGACTCACAACAGCCTCATAACTGCATAACCGGCCGTCCCCTCTCCGTTTCCACCATGAAGCAAGAGAAACGCTGGCATGCAAACCAACCTCGGTGTTTCGGTAGCCAATCAAAAAGGCCTGCGCTCTACGTAGCCTCTGAGGTTATAATTCAAGAGCAGACTTCATTATATTGTCATTGACCGGCAACAAACGGATTGCCCTGATTGAATGTCCTCGTAGAAATCAAAAGCCTTTGATGTCCGTACCCTGCCTTGATGTCGCCGCGATGCACACATCTTGGAGATGGCTGCGGAGAACCAGGTGCGGGCGATCAAGTGTCCTATTCTGGGCTCGGCAGCTGCGTATACGCCACACCTGGATCAATACCGGCAGAGAGCCGGTATTGATTATGTGTGTAAGTGATACTAGGATGGGGGTTGTTTTGGAAGAGGGAGGTTGGGAGCTCGTATCGGGGGGGGGGAAGCCTCGCGGTGACCCCGGTGAGGCGGTGCGTGTCGCTATTCGGCCTCCCGAGATGCCGGCGTGCCCTGAACCGCCAGAGGGCCGGATGCCTCCGACGCAGTCGTATTATTCAATGGAGTTTGACCCCTGAATTCCGAGGTCTTGCGTTACCCTCCTCCCCGTGTCCTGGTCTGACCCTTGCGCCAGAGGTAGCTCGCTTCGCCTCAGACGAGACCTTCGACTAATTGGCAACAGCAGCTACACTTTCATCGAGACGCTTCTGACACTCTGGATTATCTGGACTGCGTCGAGAGAGTTTTTATTGATCGCGAGCTCAGCTGCATCCGTCAAAATGAAGAAGTGTCCTGGTCCTCAAGCTGTTGATCAATGCCAAGAGGATCTATGAATAGTCCGCATCAAGGAGCATCTGACGGGATATGAACCTGCGCGGGGGGGGTTCTCTCATGTCGCCCTCTCATGCGTTAACAATCTATGAACGTCGTTGTTTGGACTCGATGTGTTTGAAGTCGTTGCCTTTGCAGAAACCGGATGGTTTTTGCAGCCAATTTTGGACTTACTTCAGTAAAACTACTGTTTCACAAGCAGCTCCCATCTCTTAACACTCGAGAAATATGTTCCAGAAAGGCAATTTTAAAGCTTTTGAACATTACCAACCTCCTAATAAATTCTTTGCTATTTGCTGTTCGTTTTAGCAAGATAAAAAAACTGGGAAACACTTTTCTTTTTAGCTTCTATGGGTTCATTATTAGTTGGATGTGGGTATTTTAGAGTATAGTTGGAGTGTTTCAGCTCACAAAGAATTCAATAAACTGGTATTAAAACTCCATTTTGCAGTACAATTAATTCTACCTACAAAAGAAAAAGCAACCTAATAAAAACATTGGATAATAAAACTCTAATATACTGATGTTGGTTTCTGTTTCAGTGTTGAGGAGTGTATGGAAACTGTTTGCTGAGGAATGCTGATCTGACAAATGTCTTTCTTTGCTGTAGTGGGTGCATATATAATAATAATTTCCATCATTCATCATAGTTTAGCATCCATAATTACAATGTTATAAGCAATATGGGGGTTAATTCACAAATATTCTGCTCGATGCCCTAAAGTTTCACATGATATAAATACAAAATAATGTAATCTTATTTCTGTTGAATTAATATTTCACCACGGTGGACATAGATAGAAAGATGTTCCCTTATTATTTTTGTGCTATAGATGTCACGTATTAAATACTGAGCCTCCCCTTCGTCTTGAAATGGAAACCCTGACCCGCCTGTCATACCCCAGCTGCCCTTTATTTACATTGATTGCATCTTTGCTCCAGACACATGAAAAACATCTGTTCCAACGCCAAGCCGAGTGCTCTCCCAGGAATTGAATGGCTCAATTACAGCAGAGCTCCGTGTCTGCAGCGCTGCCCTCCGAAATATTGCTGAGGCAGCATCCGAGGGCAATCAGGGGGACCCCACACCGTCTCCTGAGGGCGCAAACTCCACGTCTAAAGACGTCCGGGCCCACTGCGATAGAAATATTAAATATCTCACTCATATCGACACTAATGAGCCATTGCACTTCCAACAGGAACATAAAAAGGCCTAAAAGCAAAACGTGGAGTGGTCAGCAGTTGGGCCAATGTGTTTACTACTGAAATAGCTAAAAATAGCTGTTTACATTTTACAGGGTTCTTACACCTTTTGATCGATGGATTTCCATGACCTTTCCATGACTTTAAACCAAATTTCCATGAACAAACTGAAATCTCGGTGTAAAGATGAACAATTTAGAAAATGTAGCGTATGGAGAGCGTACGCCGGCTTATATTTTGAGCGTCTTTTAAAAATCATATTAACTATTTCAAACTCGGCGTAAATGAACATGTGATTATAACACATTTCCATGACTTTTCCAAAACTTTTCCGATTTAATTTTTTTCCATGACTTTTCCAGGCCTGGAAATGACCATTTTAAAATTCCATGACTTTTCCAGGTTTTCCATGACCGTACGAACCCTGGTTTTATTGTCGGGCAAATTTAAACCCAAAGCAAAATTTGTTCGGGGCGTATAAATGTGTCTTTTTATCGTAGTTTGGATAGAGGTTGTCGTTATAGGCTACGCATGTCTGTAATCCACAAGTAAACAGAGAAGAAGAAGTGGAGGTTGCAAACTCTAAACCAAACAAGTTGGCTCGCCCATCCAATAATTATCCGCGTCCAACCCATCGACGAGAGAAAAGTTGAGCGAGGACTTCAGGAGTTATTTGCAGTTCTCCTCAGCTACTCTTGGCCATGTTTCAAGTCGTCTGGAGACAAAGACAAGCGTTTGCACGTTGTTAGAATATGAATCGATATGACAGCAACAGCCAGAAACAGCTGATCAGTCATGCGAGTGAAGTGTTCGCTACGGCAGAATCTATTCTGCGAGTGCTTTTCCATAATCCATTTAACGCATCAACTCTTTTTGGACAAAGGCAAACACCAACACAACAGGCATAACAACTTTTTTGCCCTCAAACTGAGGAGGTTATACTGAATACGCCGTTTCCATACAACTTTTCTTATGCGATACAATTCAAAATGTGAACGCAAACACGGCTTATCTCTCCGCTTATCAAACTGTTGAGGTGATAGGATCATTTCAAATGAAACAGTATTAGTGGTGCGTATGAGTTTGTTGCACAAAAGCAAGAAAAACCACCAGCATAATTATCTCCTTCCCACCTCTGCATGCAGTAGAAGTTATTTATCCTTCACATACCCCTTTGCAGCACAACGACTAGAAAGTGTGTCGAGATGCAGAGAAAAGCAACAGGGGTGTCTGGTGAAGGTGAAGAGCGGATGGGGGAGGATACTGAGAGACAGGAAATCATTGTCTGATTCATCGCTTGCCGAGATGAACGCTGGTGGAAACTCTGTTCCGAGAGCAAAACAGGATCTTTTTTATGCAGAGAGATAAAGAAACGTCAAGGTGTAAAGCTTCCATAGGAACGCAAATAAATGATCTCGGGTCTCCTGGGAGCTCCATGCCAACACAGGAGCTACTCGGATCTCGTAGAGCCTTGAACGTACACATCGCCTTACACATGAGATATTTGACGTATCTCTGTATCCGTGTTGAGTAAGTCTGGTTTCATGTCATGGTCTGATATAAACCTACATTCTCTGTGGTTACCGAAATCTTGAATTACGAGGACAAATACAATTCTGAGCAAATACGAGAAACAAATAATACAATTCTCCTTCTGGAAGAAAAAGAGGCCCCGTGTTCCTTTAGTGCTGCTCTCCATCGTCACCGTGCCGATTGCGTTTCCTCCGGCCCCGCAGGCAAACACGGTCCGGCAATATTTCACTGAACAACACATGGCAGAAATCTCTATTTCGTGCAACAAAGGAGGCTGAGGCAGCGAGAGCTTGTTCCTGCATCCCTCTCCTCCGCTTTCTTTTTGTCCGCAGACTCGTGCTGCCATTCCTCTCTGAATGCGTTGGACTCCGGGTTCCATGATGGAGGTGTGGGCTGAGGTTAAAAGGCTGTGGATTGTGTGTGTGTCTGTGTGGATTGGGGACAGGGCAGAGAGAGGAGGGGGGAGGGGGGGGGGGGATGAGATTGGCTGGGGAACCTCCAGCTCCACACTCTGCAGATAAAAAGAAAACAGCACTTTTTTTTTTTTTTTACTTCTCATCCCTCCTTATCGTTGAAAATTCCCGGTGTGTAAAATTGAATTGCGCCGGTATTTCCCAGGATGAAGATGAGAGGGCAGGGATTGAAGAAAACATTATGTGTCAGGAGCTGGAAGAACCGCCCTTATACACACTGCTCACACCCACACACACACACACACACACTCACTGCAGACACAAGATAACGCCATCTTCCTAGTGGACTCCCATTAAGCCAA
Organism: Liparis tanakae; assembly: GCA_036178185.1. Classification (NCBI taxonomy): domain Eukaryota; kingdom Metazoa; phylum Chordata; class Actinopteri; order Perciformes; family Liparidae; genus Liparis; species Liparis tanakae. Next base: position 25,353,499 of record CM070104.1, on the reverse strand, counting down.
TGAGGCAAAGAAGAGCCCACTTCCAGTATCAAATGTGCTGATCTGGTTGCTGTTCACGCCCCAGCGTTAACAAACGAATACAACTATCTTACCTTGCTGTTTTTATTCCAGTCACATACAATTTGAGCCCGGAGCTACTCTATGGGCTAACAGGTGCTGCACACAGATTCTATATTTTTTATGAGCTTGAAGTATACAAAAAAAGGGTATATCTAATAATATGAAATATATCCACTGGCAAGAGTCCATCAGAATAAGTGCTCTTATAGAGGAAACATAATTAAAAAGGAGGTTGCTCCGTTTATGTCGGACAGGCAGTGGACAGCTGTAAAACAAGCTCTCCCCAGATAAAACGATGGTTCTCAGCTTCAATTATAACGTCATTATTCACTTAAATTAAACCAAAGACAAAAGAGTACTTCATCTGCAAAGCACACGTTTGATTCACAGTCACCTGCTGAATCGATTAACAATAACAACAACATTTTAAAGTGTCCATTCAAATATGGGATACAATGGGCTAAACCACAGAGGAGAGAAATCCCATCGCCACAGGAGCGAGCTGCAGCACCTGTTCGGCAGCCGAGCACCTCCCCTGATCCGGACCCAGCCAGATTTTGCCCACTGACCCCCCAGACAGAGATTACAATGTTGTGCGAGTCAGGACAGCCGGACCGTCACACCCCCTGCTGAGTGTGTCACCGACAACACCGTTTATCCGGGCCTCGCCGACTGGAGGTGTCACACACAAAGAAATAGCTCTACTGAAAAGAAATGTGGATTATTGGTGTGCATGGTTTGAATTCAGCTGCATGGTCTGCTGTTGCCAATACTGCCACAAGGAAACATGTATCTCTAGTCTTTGACAGCGAAGTGGAAGATTAATCGAGGCTTTGCGCGAAAAAGCTGTCCATGCAATCACAATGAAGGTGGAAATATGCAGCTTGCATTTCAATCAGTCATTTCAGGTTTTTAGTTTGTTACGGAAACATTAGCTGATGCTTAGTTTATATTTTATTTTGTGATCTGACTTAGAAGGTTTGGCGTATTTTTGCTCAAGAATTATTATTTTTTATGTGGTCTGAATTAGTAAAATATGTGTACGACCAATATGAATAACAAATCCTGTATTTAGTCTAAAAAAAACAACAACCCTAGAGTACAGATTGAAGGCAAAGGATTTTGTTCCAGGGTCGTGAAGGAGGTCCTTCCTGACACCAAGCTGAGCAGGCGTTTGGTATGTGAGGGGTCCAGCTAGCCAATCGCATTGGCCCGTGGCTGAGGTCTCGGCCATCCCACCAGCCCCTGCCACCTGTCCTTCCCCCTCCCTCAGGGTGTGGGAAGATGGTGACGGCCAGATGGCTCTTGAGGGCCAAGCAGCATCCTGAGTGTAGCATCCATCCCCCACCCCAAACCTCAGAGCATGCCTGGTCCCACCTCCACCCTCTGACCCCCCCCACCTTCCCCAATACAAACCCCAGAGCCCCGGCGCTCGTCAGTGCCGCATGACTGGGCAAACACAGTCCTTCACCGAGGTAAATCCCTCTGCTCTCCTCTGCAGCTGCCTGGCTTGTGAGAAAAGCTTAGCCGGTGCCTAAAAGAGCCCTCGTCTCCACCGGCAAGACAGCATTCATGACATTAACAATTCCACTATCTCAAAGTGCCAGAACCTGCTCCACACGCCGACTCTTTTCTTCTGCTTTTTTTTTTTCGGCAAAGTGGAACTCTTTAAATGAAAATGGGCCACGTCCGCATCAGGCCCCTGAGCCGAATCAGATAACGAGCGGCCACGAGGATCACTAGGGATGGCAATCACGTATTAGTATGACTTAGTGATCCAGTCTGGAGAGGAGCTACAGTTAAAAGGGGGATATCGACGACATAAGGTCCTAAATAACGTCACGTGGCTGATCGTTTGTCACCCCACGGTCCTATCTCTCTGATATTACATCCAATTAGTTTCAGATAGCAGCGCTGCAGGGGCGGCTGGCACTCGCAATCAATCAAACTCTGTCAATGACAAATTGTCACTCTCCTAGTCTCCCTCCTTATCGCGGTAACAGAGACGATTCGGGGAGGTGATCGCCAAGTCTAATGGTTTTCTCAACCCGGGGGTCAGAATCCAGCGTGAGCTCTCGCTGGGAGCGCCGAGATCCGTCGTTATTTAAATCTGCATTGCAACAAATGACAACGGCAACTGCCTCCATCTCCTGATGGATGGTGGAGGTCTCCAAACTCTCCATCGTGGAATATGCCTAAATATGAACTATTGATAAACTCTGTCAAATTCATTGAATGTATTTTAACTCTAAATCTGTCCTTCTGGTCACAATACATCTATTGTTCTGTCCATCCTGGAGAGGGATCCTCCTCTGTTCTCTCCTGAAGGTTTCTTCCCTTTTTTTTCCCCCTGAAGGGTTATTTAGGAGTTTTTCCTGATCCGATGTGAGGTTTTGGGGCAGGGATGTCTATGTGTACAGATTGTAAACCACTCCGAGACAAATTTGTAATTTGTGAAACTGGGCTATACAAATAAACTGAATTGAATTGAAATGGTCGAAGACCCTCGGCAGACAGAGATATGCCCTTCGCCGTTTGTTAGCTTGTTTAAGAGGGTGGTGTAAGGGGGCAATCCGAGTGCTTCTTGGCACAGATGTTGTCCTAATGAACAGGTTGGCAGCTCGGGGGAGGCTACGGACGCATTGACCTCGCCCATATGTCCGGCTAGATATTCACTTTAGGAGGAAACGCTGTAGATACAGCAGTAAATGCAATTCGTCTTATGGCCGTGATTTATTACTACTGATGTCATGCTTCATTTTCATGCACATCAAGTGGACACAAACAACTGCAACTAGCTTCCTCTTTACCCCGGATCAGGTCAGGTATCTGTAGCTCCAGTGTTTACATATCCATCATGCTATGATGTCATCCCGCCAGTCCGAGGAGGAGCTGCAGGAAGTAGCCGGGGACACGTTGACTGGGCTTCGGTTGAAAAGTCTGTCATATGCCTTTTCATTCCCCCCCCCACATTGTCTATCAAACCGATGGGCAGGTTAGCACTGCATCAACTGGTTCTGACTGCAACAGCAATATCTAGATATCCCGAAAGCAACATTTATTTCTGGCTGCACGTTTTGCTGAATGCTGTCCATATTTTGTTATATACGCGTTACAAAAGTAGTTGCCACTGATTGCAGCCAAAGGTCAATAATTGCTTGCCAAATTCTCAGAATGGTTTCCAATGGCAACCTTTAATATTGGGCCGTGGTTCCACTCAGAGCGTCGCCTGCTGCCGACAGACAATGGATGGACGGCTTGAGGAGTTGCTGGTGAGCGTGTCAGCATACAGCACTCGACACAGACCTCATACCATTCCTCAATTTGACAGCTTACCGTTTTAATATCGTTTTAAAACTCTGATTTTAAACCACAGTGGTGCTGACCGTGATAACGATCGTTGTGCTTATGCAGCGTGACTCTACTGCATTAATAAACAATTCAAAAACAAGAAACAAACGGAGCTCTTTTGTCCGTTTATGTATTAATGGTGCTTGAAGTCACTGGAGGCTGGCAGGCAGCTCTCTAACAGGCCTCTCCTGCCGAGTGTGAACCGGACCCTGCGGTTCAGGATGGGGTCCGTCTTGTGACACAAACAAACAAAGCCATGAAGCATTTCCCACTCATCGGTGTCTCTCAGCTAATTATGAGGCCATTAAGAGAATGAATGCAGCGGAGCAGTCAGCGGCACACGTATCCACTGTAAACACCCCATTAACCTACAGAACCGCACCCAACCGCATCGAATGTCTCTTAATGAGCAGTCAGAAATGACTAGGGAGAATAAATACGTAATTTCCAAGGGTTCTGAGTGAGCAATTAGCGTCAAATTCCCTTTCATCCTCAATGTACTGAATCGATAACAGATTCCTACGCAGAATGCTCTCTGTCACCTTGTGAATGCCCTTCGCGTCGTCTGTCAGGCGCTACTGGAAGAAGGGGTTGGGATTCCCTGTCAAATGCTCTTCTTTTTTTCAAACGTACACTTGTACTGAAATCTGGCACAATTTCTCTGTCAGTGTTCTCCTAATTGCATGTTTGAGGCACTTTCTCAGCACAACAAAGTATGTTTTGTGTTACACTGTGAATAACAATAAAGATATCTAGGAGCTTTCTCCAAAAATGGCTAAGAGAAGCACAAGGTTACGCTGTAAATCTGTACCGCATCCACAATAACTCGGTGTGAGGTCAGGACATAAATCACACGGCGGTATAATAACGCCGAGTTCAAAGTGTTTCATTAGCTCGCGTTCAAGAACCAGTCCGGGTTATGCCAACGGTCCAATACGCCATTCAGACATTGTTAATCAAAGATCAGCTCACGGCTCCCTTTCTCTCACTGCGCTCCAATAAATCAAACATGTCGCTGTGGACCTGGAGTTCAGAGGCATTGAACGCATTACTACCTCGTTTCATGAGGGAGACGCAATGCATGAATCAAAAACTATGAGTATAATGGAGTATATTGTGCTTTTGTCAGATGAAATACTACTTTTTAGCAACTAAAAAGACTCTTCCTTGAGATTTACAACACGGGATTCTTGAGGTTTTCCAATTACCTGACGATGATGTTGACGGGAGTTACGGTCCCACCTCTCTGTAGTTCTTTAAGAAGTTATTGAAACATTACAGATTTGGCTGAAACCTGCCATCAAGGTCCCCATATGCCTAGAGATCGTTGGATTAGGTTTTTAATGTGATCAAATACATCATAATTAATTGATTTTAGAGTGAATCCATGCGTGTGCTCATCAATGTGGGAACACGTCGGCTGTCGAGATCTGAGACTTCAGAGTCGGTCGGCTTCTGTTTTGGGGGGGAAATCAAACGAGACCCAAAAAAATATTAAAGTCTTGAAAGAGGGGATACTTTGCAAAGCAAGAATTGTCTCCTTTTAGCTGGATTTGAAAAGTTGTATAATATTTAGTGCTGTTAAAGTTCCAAGCTGATAATCCTCACAATTAATTGATTTTGATTGATTAATCAGTGGGATGCCGAAAGAGGGGAAAGTCATCTCCAATCAGTCTAACTTTTCAGGAACCAAATGATAACTCCTGATGCTTCACAGATACACAGGAGACAGTACGGACCAGTTGAAAACAGCCCCACTCCCCATCGACACCATTAACGACTGGAGTGTTGGCGGAGGTTTCAAACGCCGCTCCACGCAGTCCAACCATAATCCTTTCACGTCTCCAGATGGAACATTCATGACACTAAAGATCCAATCACACGGACGCCTCGTTCAATGAATATCAAACGACTAAGAATGGGCAGGTTTGCGATCGGAGCGACGTCTGCAGGTTTGCGCAATCAAACGCCAGCAGCACGCACAATACATCCCTGATTCTCCTCAAACGCTCCCTGCTTTCCCACAAGGTCTTTGATTGCTGCTCAATGCACATTAATATATACATAGAGAGAGAGAGCAGGGGACATGTAATAGAGCGAATCTAGTTCCTACAAAGGGAACAAAATCCAATTATCGCCGACATGTGGCGACTATCACCCATAGGATCTCCAAACTCACGCGGCCTCGGTAACTGTCGGGGGACGCTGGACCTTTGCCGCACGGATGCCCCAGGTAATTCTCCAACAATGGGAGCCCGCGTGTCCCCGTTACTACCTCAGTGCTTTCAATTTATTTAAGTCGTATGACGTCCATTAAGAGGGGAGGTGAGTATTGGCTCAGTCTGGCACAAGCTCTCGTCCCCGGAGAGCGCCGGGCGTCTGGCCTCGTCCGCTCTCCCGTTGACGACGGCGCCGCGTTTGTGGCCGCAACCGAGGCTTCGAATAAAAAAATATATACGTGTCACCGCTGAAAAACTCACTTTATGAATGGCACCGGGGTTGGTTACCGTAGCAACGTACAAGATGATGCAGACCAAATATATATATATATATATATATATATATATATATTGCCACACTGAATCCAGTAGGTATATTTAAACACAAGACTAAAATGCTTTAACTCCCTTTGCTGCTGCTTGTGTGTCACTTAGCATCCAGAGGGAAGGCTGGGAAATTGGAAAAACAGCAGCTGGGACTTTGGTCACATCAATTAATATTCATGTTCTACATAATCCCAAGCGACTAATTTAACACACCTGATCAAATCAATAATTTACAGGAGGGATGAAAGAAAATAAAGCAGAAAGAATCTGATTCGTGGCTCACCTGCAGTATAGCAGAGGGAGTAAAGTCACACGACTCGCCCCTCTGTGAATACACCGTGAACACGGCACGAAACGTATGGAAGCTGTGAGTCGGCCTCGGTAAGTGTTGCCACTTTGAGGAATTGGCAACCATTCTTTGGCCCTTCGGTTAACATCTGTGACAACTACTTTTTTTTTTAAATAACAAAATATGGACAGCACCCCCTCCCCCCCCCTCCCCCATCTCTGTAGAGGGGATTCAGCTGTCTGAGCAGAATCGAGACGGATTGGAGGTCGTCTCTGGAAGTGGAGATGATGGACACGCGTGGCGTTGGTGTCACTTATGGGACCAGCAATCCAAGATTTCCATGCCGAAGGGCTAATGGACGTCAGGAAAAAGAAGGGATGCACGGATAAGACGGTTTCAGTCCCCACGCCGATCCCGAGTATCGGTCCAATATCGGTGTTGAATCGATAAGATGTTTGGCTCACTGTGTAGAAGTGACAAGGGTCATTACTTCATGTGTAAGCCAATATCAGGCTCGACTTACACATTGCTTTCTTCCCTTTTTTTGGAACGAAATATAACAAATTAATACATAGATATAAATATACTAAATTTGTATTTATTAAAATAAAGGCTTCTACCAAATTGGCCCATTGTCGTCCATATTGGATCCAGATATTTGAATGATATTCGATTCCAATATCGGTATCATGCATCTGACGCACAAGATAATGTTTTAGGGATATGTTTAGAAGAGTAGCGCTCTTATTTTGTTAACGAGGAATTAAGTGTTGATGATTCCAAAATTAAAAGGATGTACTTTATTGACAAACACTCACACAATTTCAAAGAACTTTGTTTGTTTACTGCCATTCATTTCAATTTTTTTATAAAAAAGTGACATAATTACATAGCAAGGGTCAACAAAAAAAACGTCAACCAGTTATCCACTTTCGTCAACCTAAAGATGATGGCTGCTTTTAAAAGTTAGTGTTGCGTCTCGTACCGGTCCGTGTAATCAGGGTTCAGTGCAGGCGGGAAGAAGAAATTGAGTCCGACTCCACATTATAAGAAGACTGAATCGGCACGGACATCTATTTACACGGTTGTCGCCTGGTGCCTGCAGCCATCACGACTGCACATCCTCAGTAAAGTGCAAACCTCCCATCTCCCAAATGTCAACTCAACCAGAACTGCAGCCAGAAAAGAAGCCATGTTTCTAATGTATCCGATACCAAGTTGAGAGGGTTTGTACGCCAACGTATTTATTTTTTATTTTTTTAAACAGACTAACCACGTAATCCTTCTTCTGAAGTCAAACAAAAAGACAATCGGGGAAACTAGAGCTCTGAGGTTTGCATATATACGACAAAAGCACTACATCAACCTCACGTGGAAAATGCAGAGCGAAGCTGAAACAGGGAAAATGAGTCACGGTATCAAGAACCCCATCAATCTTAACGCACACCGCTGGAGTAATACTACACAACCACGATGCTTCAAAGAAGACTTCACGGACGCCTCGCAGCTTTCGCCGAGTCTCGGGCTTCGAATCAATCCGCCGGTGCGTCCTTTGACACCTGAGCGGTTACTCCCGATGGAGGTCGGGCTCGGTCACAAAGCAACGGCACCCATGACTCGTGCAAACATTTGAACCGCCACCGGGACAAAGTTACGGCGTTCTCGTTTTTTGCAATGTGAGAAACTGTTTCGGACCTTTTCTTGTTGACAATTTGGAATTTAAATGTACAATATCAGAGACTTTTGGAAGTCTGAGGATTTTTTTCTTAAAAACATCCACTGGCGCTTTAAAAACATTTTTTTTATCAAGTTGGGTACCAACTGTTTTGCTATGCTTATCGACCTTTTCAATGCATCAACCTACATACCATACATTAGAAGATCGTTTGAGTGGTAGATTTAAATGGATCAGTCATTCAACTTACCTTTTTCTGGTCCTCCAAACCGTGCTGCACATGTTTCCTCCTTGTGTGCTGTTGTGGACTCGCCTCTGCTCCTGCCTCCATCTTTCCATAAGTGAGTGAGTACTCAGGCTCTCAACTCAGCTAAATATCCAGCCTCTTGGGGAATGAAGGGAAATACCCAGTGAAAATATTTAAGTCCCCTTCCCACTTGGTTCCCACTGGTGGTGCATTAATTTCAATCCAAACACACACAAAAAGAACTGATGGGAAAAACAGTCTGTCCATCAACTTTGGTCTTTGCAAAGGTGAAACCTGATCTCTGGGAGGATCCGACCTCAGCCACGAGCTTCCTCTCAGTCATATCGTCTCCTGGTGGTTTCTCTCTCTTGCTCCCGAGGGGCTGACCTGAAAGCAAAGCATCAGGGCGGAGAACGGGAACCGGAGTTAACCAGGATGGTCCTCTCTCCCAAAAACCTCATCATGGCAGCCGTGGAGATGTCTTCTGCGAGGCGGAAGCGATCCTCGTGATCCTCATGATCCTCTCTACTGCTTGAGATTACATCTACAAAAGAAATGTGGGCAGGTTTCACTTTCTATGTCGGGAAAAGAAGGATCATCCAGACCAATGTAATACATAAATAAATAAAGAATACAAATGCATGTCCAGAGAAAGCAGGTGTGTGTAAAGGCTTGTGTCACTCACAGTTCAGAGGTCACGTGTGGTATCCTGACAGTGAGCAGTGTGTCTAGAAAGAAAAACAGAGCTAAAGCATATTAATGCCATATAGGCACCACAAATGAGTCACACGAGATAAACCGAAATATTAATTATTCCTCCTTATTTGCAAAGTCTTCCTCGTGTTCTGAGGTACCTGTGAGGAAAACCGGGGTTTACCTTTAAGGCAAAAACCTGCAGCAATTAGTAGCAGGTGTGAGCTTTTAACGCAGAGGAAAAAAAACACTTATTCAAACAGACCTAGTTAGCTAACTTTTTTTCATTTTGGTGCTGCACAAATGTGCTAATAGCGCGGCGCGGTTCTTGTAAGTTGGAGCAAACACTTCGGATACGGAGCCCGCGTTTAAGAACAGAACATTAAGCATTAACTTAAGAGTTAGTAACCGAGGGTTTTTGAGCTGCTGCTGCATCAATACAGCAACATCACACGAGCCCTCCGAGGCGGGATAACAGGCTGGCTGCTGCGTTTTTCGGAGCTTACTCAAATTAAATGTAATGTTTCCATTGAATTTAAGCGCAATATTTAAACCACGAGGATAAAAACGGATGTTAAATAAAGGTATCTGTGGTCAGGAATGAGGGTCAGTCGGCACTTCTCTGTTCCTTACCTTTCCGGGGGGAGATGGTCCCCGCCTCGTGCGCATATATGGTCGTCCGTTCCTCTCTGGCTGCGAGCGGAGCAGCCAGGGTGATGCATTCACGCGCTGTCGGAAAAAAAATCACTGTCACTTGACATGTTCTTTTTTTTTCTTTTTTTTTTTTCGGAAGCGAAACTAGTTTCCCTTTTTTGTTTTTACTTCTTTATAAAACCTTTTATTTTTACGTATATGCTTTTAAGTGACTTGAAGTTTAAGTGGCTTTGGGTATTTTTAAGGCTGTTACTGTGCTTTGGACTTTGTGACCTTGTTTGGAAACGTGCTGCATAAATAAAAGTGTGTTTTTCTTATTATTTTAAAAACAATGAGGTGGGGGCCGGGAGGGGTTATCACTGTTGTTTGACAGTTTTCAGAGATAAGGCTATCTGTAACACATCTCTTGAGCAAATGTGGCATGTAACCCACAGAGATATTCTTTAGCACAAGGCAAATGTGTCTATCATAGATTTTTTTTAGCATAGATTTTTTTCTTCGTGCACCAACCCAATTGGAGTGGGTGGTCTCATTTACGAGGAGCCACTGAAGGCAGCATCAGGGTCCCGCTCGCTCGCTCTCTCTCACGACCGTAACATTACGTCACTGGATGCTTCGAGCTCCGATGTTCTCTCTCAGCATCCTTGGAGTCGCCCGTCGGTTTCCATGGCGACTCTCATTAAGGAGGGCTCTACTGCCACCTAGTGGCGCAACAGGAGACGTGTCAGCGGTGTTCTGATCTGGAGTCAGGCGCTATAACAAATCAATTAAATTAATCCGTCAGATAAGGCCTAAACGCTGACTACCGTGACAGCATGATTATCCAGTTGACTATGTGATCACATTAAGATTGAATACCCCCCGATTGTTTTTTTAGTTCAATCATTTAATTATTCACTTAATTCGACATTTTTATTTGTTCGCATTGTAAAGCATGGCCTGATTTGATTTAGTGTTTAATAAGAAGAAGTCTTTCGTGTCACAAACAGCACCGAGGCGGTAAATTAAAATGAAGCATACTTAAATTAGAGCTGAAGCAGTTAGTCGATATAGACAAAAGAATTATAATCTGAAACGCTTCAAATCATTTAAAGTGCATTAGCTACCTTTTATGGGCGGGTTCCAGCATCTCCAATCTGAGATATATATTTTTTTCCTGTCTTATCTTTTCTTGTAGTTCATTATAATGAACTAACTATTGTATCTTGGTTTTTGGACTATAGGTCAGATAAAACCAGAACTTTGAAAATGCCACCTAGTGCTCTGAGACTTTTCTACGACATAATCAGTAGATAAGCAAAGCAAACATTCACCGTGTTGGGGCCGGCCCCCACGGCCTCCAACACCTACCTCCTACCCGGCATTGTGTGTTTGGCCTCCTGCCACCTCTGTGTGTACACAGAAGATTTGTGGCAGCGTCATTCTTTGCGCAAGAACTCTTTAACCGAGCAAAAACTCCTTTGCAGGAATAACCGGGCAGTAGCAGCCCCAGTGAGGTCTTGGTGACCTGAATTACTTGATATTGTACTTTGAAGAAAAATTCCTGAACTAAAAAACAACCAGAACATTGACATGCAGTACACTGACATGTGTGGACCCAGTGGACCCTGGGGTTCTGGATCCCCCCTCCCTAACCAATTCCATAATCAGTGAAAGCCTTGACACCTGTTGCATGGCCTCATTCATTTGTGGCCCCTGTCCTGCCGCCTGAGTGACTATATGCTAGTACCCCATATATGAGGTGGTTTACCTGCTGCTGTTTTATCTGCTGTTTTGGCTGTTTATTTGTCTAGATTATTTTTCTTTGATTCCTTAATAAAACTGTGTGTCATATCAGTAATGAATATGTGTGCCTTAACAATTCAGGAAAAGAAAGAAAAAGTATACGGTTGTTAATTCATCTTATATTGTTAATTCCAGATAACGTTGTAAGAGATACAGTACACGAGTTTCCAAAAACGTTACTGCCTCTTATTATGTACCTTTACCGAAAAAGAAGAGAGAAAAAAGTATATATTTCAACACACTTAATTGTCAGCAAAAATAAATAAATAGATAGATATGCATATTTTCCTTTCAAACTGTGGTTATTGTTATCTTTATCGTTTAACATTTCGAAAATAACTTATAGAAATGTAAATCGAGATCAGACTGGAGACGTGAAGGCGACGTGCAGAATGGCCCCACCTCTCCCCACAGGAAGGAAGTATTCGTCGGTGCCGCGCTCGCTTGACGTGAGCGCGCATGCTCATATGGGGCGGGACCGAAGGCTGGCGGTCACGATGGTCACCCAAACTTTTCACATCTGTACTTAAGTTGACCAAGAGGACACTCCTCATTAGCAAGGAAGAGGGGGAAAAACACGAGAACATTTAGGTACAATTCCTCTTTTACGTGTATTTTTTATTGTTGTTGCCTTGGATTATATTCTTATATTAAGAATCTATTTTTTAGAGCGTATCTTTTTTTGGGGGGGGAAATATCGTAACGTTATTTCCACAACATACTGTGAAGATGGGACGTTTTATGTGAGCGAAACCTGTTTCGCGGATTTGGGTAAGTCTCAACGCGTCCATGTGTTTTATCTCGTGACCATACGTGTGTTTCGCTTATTTAAATCCTAAAACGGATCGTCCAAGTGAAGGTTTTATGGTCGCTGAGTTGCCGCCTTATAAACGGCTCTGCTTGCTATCCACGTCACGTACGTTAACGTCGCCGTGTGGGTGTGTTTTTTTTAAAGCGAAGCGGTGGATGAACGTTTCTGGATGTACCGTTTTTTCTTACTGTTTGTTAACGTTACAGTTAAACTGTAGGGCGCCTGCAGCTGGCTTACGTGACAAACGTTATATTTAGTGGGGGGAGGACAGAACACGTCACCATATAAGTGAAACGCGTTCATTGTAGTAACAATTCAGACTTTGGCCTGAAGCTTATCTCGGGTTTTGAGCGAGCTGCGGCTGTTACTGAACACACGTTCCGCGCCAAGGATTTCAAAAAACTGTTTACCTGCGCGGGACAGTTCTTTCCACTTCCGCTCAGCTGCCTCGCGCGGCTCTCCCATTGGCGGCTTCCGACGAAAAAGGGCGGGACCGGCGCGTCCGTTGGGCCCCGGCGATTCGATGGAATGCACGTCAGTTACCGCCAATATAAATCTGCTGTTTGGATAAGATTTAAACGTCTATCTTGCGCTACATTTTTACTAAGTAATGGCGGGAAGTAATCTAGCTAAACTAGCGGCTCATGCATAGTTTAGTTTACTGTTGTCTCCGTTTGTATTTTTATATATTTTTATGTCACTGAAGAAGCGGCAAAGGATGTTTCTCCGAAAATATGTAAGGGGAATAATAATTAATCTATTAATAATGTAGGTAGGTTAGCTTGACATAAATATGGATTAATGCTAATTACGACAGCGAAGAAAGTAGTACATTTTTTTGGAGTAAATAAGTTAATTACTGCCAATACCTTTTTACTAGTATATCCTACCACCATTTCTAAACCCATTACTGTATTAATGGCCAGCTATCGGTAGCTGATACATTCCTTGTGAACTTTCCATTCTAAGGTAGAAAATGCACAATATCAAAACCTGACCCATAGATCTTATTTCAGTTTTGCAGATATACCCCTCGCCCAGGTAGGCACCCTGATCATGCATATCCTAATCCTTGTCTTTTCTTATTATTTTCTGACCAGGATGGTGGCTTTGTTGCAGCCCATGTTTTGGTAAATACAAGGAAGTCATCTTGTCTGCGTGCAGTGTCAGCGCTCAACCAGCTCACCATGAGTCCCCTCACCACACCTAAAAAAGGAAGGGAAGTGGGCTCCGTCGACCCCTGGACGCCGACCTCCAACCTTAAAATGCTCATCAGCGCTGCAAGTCCTGACATCAGGAACCGAGAGAAGGAGCTGTGCATGGACACCGACGACCGGGACGGTCTCGACGCCTCACAGGTACAGAAAAAGAAACTCGTGAACACGTGGCGGACGGTTGCTTATAAGTCAAAGTGTTCAACGGGATACATTTCTTCTCTGTTCTCTTCCTGTAGGACACTGAAAATGGAGAAGAGTTGGAGAAAATGATCAGCAGGAAGGAGAAGAGTCTGGGCTTGCTCTGTCACAAGTTCCTCGCCCGCTACCCTGATTACCCAAACCCTGCCATGAACAACGACATCTGCCTGGACGATGTGGCCACTGAGCTCAGTAGGTTTTCTTTGTCACCTATTGGTTGGAGAGGATTACGAGATAAAATTCAGTTTATTTTGTGTAGCCCTTTATCTGTACACATACGACATCCCAGAGCCTCACATCGAATCACAAACCATGCCAGATATTATGACAGCTAATGATTACTTCAATTACCCTATAATCTCTGAATTGTGTCCTTTTTGTGCATAATGGCCATAAGAAGTTACACAACCTACACATGTATGAATAACTGTCGTAAATGTGTAATAAAGGGTGTTGATGTACATTTAGTTTAATGATTTATCTTCTCAATAACTGCAGTAATGATATTGGGAGTTTTATGATGTATCAGATGAGACCATCAAAATGAAAAGCAATAGCAAATCAGATTTGTATAGAATGTGTGTGATTGTTAAATTCACACTGTGTGGCTTTCCAAAGTTTGAGTATTTCTGTACTAATGTGTCATACTAGCTCAGTTATTAACCTGGTTTATTTTCCGTCCACACAGGCGTAGAGCGCCGGCGCATCTACGACATCATGAACGTGCTGGAGAGCCTGCACATGGTGAGCCGCTCGGCCAAGAACCGCTACGCGTGGCACGGCCGCACCAAACTGGCGCAGACGCTGGCCATCTTGAAGCAGGTGGGCGAGGATCAGCGGTACGGCCAGCAGATGCTGCACATCCGGCAGCGTCTCCTGGAGCGCGACCTCGACGGGGAGGAGAAGGAGAACAACGAGGAGGAGGCGGCGGCGGCTGGAGAGCGTGGAGCAGGGACAGAAGGAGCTCTTCTTCGTGGAGCTTCCGGGAGTCGAGTTTAAAGCGGGTGAGAAACTTAATTATTCGTCCTCTGCGTTTACGTGCATGCTTTGCGGCGCGGTCGTCTGATTTTCTGTTTTTCCTTTCCCGTTCGGCCGGTCAAGCCTCCGTTAACAGTCGGAAGGACAAATCTCTGAGGGTGATGAGCCAGAAGTTCGTCATGCTCTTCCTGGTGTCGGATCCCCGCGTGGTCAGTCTGGACGTGGCCGCCAAGATCCTGATCGGCGAGGACCAGGGAGCCGATCAAGACAAGAACAAGTTCAAGAGTGAGTGCAGAGGTTTTATTGACTATTTCTCAGCGTCGTAGTAAAACGATGAAGTTGTTTTTACATTAGACGAGTTATTTCAGTGCCGACGGGTTCAAATAGTTGGAGTTTGTCAGATCCCACATGTCATCTGGATGTCTTCTGCACCTCAATGTGCAGCCAGTCTCTCCCTGATGTGTTCATGAAACTTCATCTGTAAAGTTGTTTAAACCTTTTTGAAAAAGTCTACAAAGTACATTTGCAACCACATACAGGGTTCGTACAGTCATGGAAAACCTGGAAAAGTCATGGAATTTTAAAATGGTGATTTCCAGGCCTGGAAAAGTCATGGAAAAAAACTTAAAAATCATAAAGGTTTTGGAAAAGTCATGGAAATGTGTTATCACAGGTTTATTTATGCCGAGTTTGAAATAATTAATGTTTTTTAAAGAAAGACGCTCAAAATATAAGCCAGCCGTACACTCTCAATACGCCAAATTTTCTACATTTTTCATGTTTCTGACGAGATTTCAGTTTGGTCTTGGACATTTGGTTTAAAGTCCTGGAAATGCATCGGTCAAAATGTGTAAGAACCCTGCACATTAATGTCAGTATTATTATTACCGCATAATTTCTGCACTCCATACCTAGCCATACCCACACGGGAAATGCATGAATATTCTCCAGATCACGTCCCGCCTCTCCGTGCCTGCCGGTGATAATCTTGTTGTGTTTCCTTTCCCGCGTTCTTTGCAGCCAAAGTGCGGCGGCTGTATGATATCGCCAACGTGCTGCGCAGCCTGAAACTCATCGAGAAGGTTCACGTGACCGAAACGAGGGGGAGGAAACCGGCCTTCGAATGGGTCGGGCCCGAAGAGTTCCCTCAAGTCAAAGGTAACGCAGAGCTCCTCTCCTCCCACTCATTTACATCCGACTCCCATTTTTTTTAATTCAGTCGGGGAGACTATTTGGCCAACTGGTGTCACCTGTATATTACAGGGTTCGCACGGTCATGGAAAAGTCATGGAATTTTAAAATGGTCATTTCCAGGCCTGGAAAAGTCATAAAAAAAACTTAAATCATAAAAAGTTTTGGAAAAGTCATGGAAATGTTGTTATGATCACGTGTTCATTTACACCGAGTTTGAAATAATTCATTTTTTTTTTTTTAAGAAAAATGCTCAAAATATAAGCTAGCGTACGCTCTCAATACGCACAATGTTCTTCAGGGTTCGTACGGTCATGGAAAACCTGGAAAAGTCATGGAATTTTAAAATGGTCATTTCCAGGCCTGGAAAAGTCATTAAAAAAAACTTAAATCATAAAAAGTTTTGGAAAAGTCATGGAAATGTGTTAAAATCACATGTTCATTTACGCCGAGTTTAAAATAATAGATTTTTTTTTTTTTTAAGAAAAATGCTCAAAATATAAGCTGGCGTACGCTCTCGATAAGCACAATGTTCTTCAGGGTTCTTACGGTCATGGAAAACCTGGAAAAGTCATGGAATTTTAAAAAGGTAATTTCCAGGCCTGGAAAAGTCATGGAAAAAAATTAAATCATAAAAGTTTTGGAAAAGTCATGGAAATTTGTCATGATCACACCGAGTTTGAAATAATTAATGTTTTTTTAAAGAAAGATGCTCAAAATATAAGCCGGCGTACGCTCTCAATACACAAAATGTTCTAAATTGTTCATGTTTTTACCGAGATTTCAGTTTGATCATGGACATTTGGTTAAAAGTCTTGGAAAAGTCCTGGAAATCCATCGGTCAACATGTGTAAGAACCCAGATATTAACTTCATCAAACTGCTCAGAACTTGACTTCCAGTAGTATGTGGCATGTTAAATTACTACCTCTTGTTTCAGACCTGGAGAGCTTCACATCCGAGTGCGCGGCCGCCAAGAGAAGTGTTCTGGAGTCCCGAGCGTCCGTAGACAACTGTGCCAAAAAGCTGTTTTCGTCGCCCGGGGCCAAGCGCGGCTTCACCCGCCACCCCTCCCTCATCAAGCTGGCCAAGAGCATCCAGGACGACCGGCGGAAGGTCAACTCCGCCCCCAGCAGTCCTGTCAGGGGTGAGTCAAGGAGAAGTGGCGAGGCTCCTTGTCCGGCGTGTGTTTGTGACTAGTGTGACGATGACCCTCATCTCTCTTTTTGCCGCCAGGCGATTCATCAAACGCGTCCACCCGGAACAAAATGGCCCAACTTGCCGCTATTTGTAAGATCGAGCTGGACCAGAAGTCACGGTACGCTTGGATCTGTTTGTTCTGTTATTTAAACTGATTTTAACTAAACTGCTCTTTTAAATTTAATCCGTGCATTTGTCCATTAATGAAAGAAGAAAGTTTTTACATTACATCACATGTCATATAGCAGACGCTTTTATCCAAAGCGACTTACAATAAGTGCATTTCAACCTAGAGTACAAACTAAGAACAACAAGAATACAGAAAGTAACATTTCCTCAACATAGTCAAACTACAAAAGTACCATAATAAGAGCCACTGAAGTGCTAATCTGTGTTTTAATCCAGATGGAGTCATTTTAAAGGCTCTGTAAATTTGCTGTGAATACCACAAATATAACAAGCAATCTGATTGGTTCAATTTGTCATTTGAATTAGACTCTTTTTCTTCTTCTTTTCTTTTGTGGAAACCAAACTACAGGTTCTGCCTCTAGCCTCATTGTAGCTCTCTAGATTGTGAAATGAGAGTCCCGCTTCTGTTTCAGGGTCAGAGTTGAGGCTCCAAAGCCTGCTGCCGCGCCGCTATGAGACGAGAGGCGACCTCCGTTCCCATGGAGACGCCTCACGCCCTGCTGCTGAGTCCGACCCCGGAGACGCTCGTCCACCTCACGCCCAACACGCCGCTGGCGGCCCTGCCCCCGGGCTCCGTCGCCTACATCCCCACCCAGTGCTCGCCCCTGATCCCCGTCCTGCTGCAGCAGCAGCACCGGGGCGGCGTGCCCTACGCCGTGTACCTGCAGTCGTCTTCTTCTTCTTCCTCTTCCCCGCGGACCAACGCTCTGGTCAGGCCGCAGCCCACCAGCCTCGCCGTGCGCTCCATGACCTTCGAGGACAAGGCCGGGCAGAGCCCCACGGGCCCGTGTGCGGCCGCGGGCGCGCCGGCCTTCAGGCCGTCGGACGTCAGCCCGCTGGTGCTCAAGCGGTTGCTCTCGGGGTCGGCGTTGGAGAGCAGCCCCTCGAAGGCCAAGAGGACCGACCCCGGCTGCAAGGTAAGCCCCTGATCCGCATGTGGCGGCCCCGTCTGACTGATCACAGGGATGTTGCAAGTAGCCGGTCTTTTGCATTTGGTTTTAAAACAGATGATGATCAGGGTTGGTACGGTCATGGAAAACCTGGAAAAGTCATGGAATTTTTAAATGGTCAATTCCAGGCCTGGAAAAGTCATGGAAAAAACTTAAATCACAAAAGTTTTGGAAAAGTCATGGAAATTTGTTATATTCACTTGTTCATTTACGCCGAGTTTGAAATAATTAATGTTTTAGAAAGAAAGCACCGTAACCGGAAAGTTCGATGGCCATAACTCGGGAAGCACATGTTTATTCTTTAAATACAATATTGTCTGTTATTCATTTGTTTCTTTAAATGTATACTGTATGCTTTGGAATTCACATCGTTTAAATACTAAATATTCTCACTTTTTCATGTATAAACCGAGATTTCAGTTTGGTCATGGAAATGTGGTTTAAAGTCATGGAAAAGTCCTGGAAATCCACTGGTCAACATGTGTACGAACCCTGGATGATACTCGGGCTGCAACTAACGATTATTTTAATATAATATTCGATAAATTTTTTCGACGGATTGGATAACAAAAAAACATTCATTTTCAACCCTTTATTCAAAAACAGGAGTTTACTCGCCTGACTGTGTGGATTGCCTGTGCCTGAAAGGGGGCGGGGCTTATCTCTGTTGCTTTTGCTCAATGCAAACGGTTATCATCTCCTTCATCCACCACAGAAGAACTAACCACTATTTCTGCTTTATACTTGTTGAGGACGTCCCACAAACATCAGAGCCTCCAACGCCCTCGTGCTCGGGTTCATAACCTCCCCCGTGGTCTCACACCGCTCGTGACTTTCATCTGAATAACTTCCACTGATGAACGCAGCATTATGATCCGTCCTCTACCTCCGAGCTCAACTTTTCTTTTTTATACTCTGACATCTCCGCGACTCGTTGAGCGGCGTAATGATCGCGCGACACAACAAATCGATAACGGCATTCGTTGCCAACTATTTCAATAATCACATTTTATCGTTAGATGATACAAAATCTCTTATTTGAATGTTTGTTAAGCAGTTTGTTCATGTCCTCCTGTAGGAGACGTCTCCAAAGCTGTGTGAGATCCTGCAGGCCCGCCTGAAGGCCCGCCAGCCCTCGAGCCGGCCCTCGCCCCGGGCCCTCCACCTGGACCCGGAGTTCGTCAACGGCCCCACCGGCGGCGGCGCCCACCAGGCGCTCGCGCAGAGCATGGAGACCTTCTTGGACCGGGAGGACGGCGAGGCCGGCTTAACGCCCGGCGGAGTCGTCCCGCTCACCCCGGGACACCTGCACGCCGAGGTGAGCGCACACAACGCGGCGCCGACTGGGCTCCGGGGAGCGGCTCGTCGGGTCGGAGGACGGTTTGTGTGACGTTTACTTTTCTGCCCGTCCAGACTTTAGTACCGGCCGGGTACCTGATCCCCATCTCGCAGCAGTCGCTCATCAGCTACAATTCAGCAATTCAAGATTCAGGGAGAGAAATCAACAAGGCTTTAACTCCCACGTACAACATCTACCACACGCCAACCGCAGGTAAAGATGGAGTCTTTTATTCACACACAATGACTCCATGCCGTTAACTTATTTGATTACTTCTTTACTGATCGGTCAATCAATTTGTCGGACCAATGGACAATAATACAAATCCTCACATTTAATAACTTTGAAAACGTGTTTTTTTTGTAAATTACTTAAATAAATGATTAATAATCAAAATTGTTGTTCTGCTAAATGTTCTATAGTTAAACTAATCCTCTATAAATGGCCAATGTGTTTTTCTTTTTTCCTGCTTAGTTTAGTGAGTTACTTTTAGGTCTGGGTTTTCATAAGTCTCAGTAGTTGTGTGTTTTTGGGTTGTTAATCTATTTCATATTTTTATTTTATATACCTTTTTTCTTTTTTTCCTGACAAAATTAAGTGTGCACGAAAAATCACTGAGCTCATCTCTAACATTACAGGCTCATTCATTTGATGCCACGACAAAATCTGGCCAATCCGGCGTCACATATTTGACTAATATATCCAGAATATAATAAAAAGATAGGGGTAAATATTATATTTTCTATGCCATGACTGTAATCTACTGTATAAAATCCATTACTGTATCCTAAGGGATTCAGGAAGTGACCGGGCCTTATGACGAGCATGTTTTATTTATAAGTGGCTATTAAATTGCCTTATATTTCTCAATATTTCCTTTTTCCGTTTTAATTGGAAAATTGAAAAATCAATGCAACTTATAAATCTGCTAATAACTAGATGTAACGGTACATTTGAGTCTGCCTATACAATCGTTTAACTGTTTTGTTTGTTTTGCCTCAGGCTCCAGACCGGCCCTCGCCCAGGAGCTCACGCCCATCAGCCTTCGTTTTCACAAACCGGCGGCGGCGGCGGCCACCTCGCCGCACGCCGTCCAGCAGGGCCACCGGCTGCACAGCCCCAGTCCTGCCATCCTCAACTTCACCCTGCAGAACCTGGGCCTGATCTCCAGCCCGGGGAACGCCTTCGCCGCCCTCCCGACCCCGGAGGGTGCCAACGCCCTGCCCAGCCCGCTGGCGCTGCAGCAGAGGGGCATGGTCTTCATCAAACCCGTGTCCCCGGTGCCGGTGCAGCAGTCGTTGTCGGGGCAACCGATGGCCCTGTTCAGCGTACAGCAGGTACAAAAAAACGATCACGCCACTGCTTTACCACGAGATGTATGGGAATCACCACGGCTTCTTTTCTTCTAATAAGCATCATTGACAGCATGCAAAATATGGGCCTGTGCTGCATTTATATTTACAGGGCTCTTATTTTTGTGACCCAACTTTATGGAAGTGCAATGCTAGTTTGTGGGACTGCTCCTTTTGTGTCAGCCAGCAGCTTCACAATATCAACTAACTGGCGAGTTTTAATATTTGACTCCAGTTCACTGAGTTTTGAAAACACTCGGTAAAGGAACTCGCTGGAAATTCACATAAATAAATATTTACATAGGAATAATATTATAATAATAATCATAATTAATTCATTAATAATAATAATATAATTGTATATAATAATATATTTAACAATATTTAGTATTGTTATTGTGTTTTATTTGTGTCTTTTGTTTTAATGCTCTAATGTGCTCCCGCTGCTGTGATCCTGAAATGCCCCCACGGTGGGACTAATGAAGCAATATCTCATCTAAAGTAACCATTTGGTGATTTTGATGTTCTTCAACAACCCAGAAAATATACATTTTGGGCATTTATACTCTATAAGACACCAGGAGTTTTTCCACATTTCGCCTTTGAATATAATGTTTTTAAGGGGCCGGCTCACACAAACATCAGTCCGCGTGTCTTCGGCTTTGACTTATCCAGAGGGCTCTAAGCTTGCGGCTGTCGATCGGGTTGAACTCGTCCTTTACGCTCTGAAGACTAACTGGAGCCTGTCTGTCTTCCAGCCTCTGATGACCACCCCCAAAGGCACGGGGCTCCCGCAGCAAAGCTTCTTCCACACGCCGGTCCCCGGCTCCCCCCTGGCTGCCATGGTAACCACCGGCGGGCACCTGGCCCCCAAAACTGTTTACATCCCTCAGAGGAAGCTGGACGTCGCCACTGAGGACTCCTGAGGGGAAACCCATCGGATGACTGTGTACATGATGTATGTTGTGGGTGGGTGACTGTCTTTTTTTTTTTTTTTTAACACACATTTCTCCGTCAGTTTTGAGCCTTTTCCAGTATTCGTAACCTCTGAACATTTCACCGCCGACGCTCTGGTCCAAGCCAGCTCTAAAAGTAGCTGCCGTGCAGACTTTGGTTGTGGGCCCGTGGAAAGATATCCAATAGAGTTCTCCGGACGCTCAAGAACTCTGTCGTCATGCCGACGGTGATGCTGGTAGAAAAAGACTACATCGGCATGACCTAATGGAGGATGTATTTTCTTGATTCTTTTTTTTTGGGGTGTTATTTCTGTTAATGTGGGTGATGTAAACACCAATTTTCCTTTCATTTTTTTCGAATTACCAAGAGTAGTCACTCAAAAAAAATCAATGCTGTAAAGAGCAAAACACTTAACATGGATGTTGACCGAAAGGCGGTTTGATTGGGCACATCGTTGATAATTTTGTCACCTAATGAGAAGACGTTTGCACAAATATACATGTTAACCGTTACCCCTGTTTAGAAAAAAATGAATGTGTGTGATTCTAAGATTAATCAAATGAGTTTAATTTATATTGAAATCACCTTTTTGCTTTATGATGTCTTGCTAAATGTGAAATGTTAATTGGATTTTAATACATTTTTTTTTCTATGAACACGGTGTGACGTTGGTCTGTGTTTTGGGTTTTCTTCACAACTATTTGATTGGATTACTTTTATTATCATTAATTTAGTTCAGTGGTCCGTAACCTTTTTTTTTTCAGTGATGAATGGAATATTTTCGCAAAGTATTGTTGGTAGAGGAAAAAAGATGTAATACACGGCGCTGTGCCATCTGCATCAGATTTAATATAAAATATATACAATTGAACGTACACTTATATTTGATTGAATATTTATTAAATTACTTTTTAACGGGTTTTTTGAATGGATGCTAATTTTAAATATGCACATCTTATTAAAATTGATAAACATTCTAATCCCAAATTTCCCATCGCTCAGTGGTGTCCTTAAATTGCTTATTTTGATCAACTAATCAATAGTTTCAGCTCAAAGCAATAATCCTGATCAGTCCACAACTTGTCTCCTTTGACTCCAAGTGGACCAAAAAAAGATCATCTATTGTTGGTGTAATGGTCCCCTGAGGCGTTTTCTAGTAAACAAACTAAGGTTCACTTTTCTGTGAATAACAAAGTCTTTTCAACATTAAATCAGGGTTCGTACGGTCATGGAAAACCTGGAAAAGTCATGCAATTTAATGAAGTTTTTTCCATGACTTTTCCAGGCCTTAAATCATAAAAGTCATGGAAATGTGTTAAAATCACATGTTAATTTAGGCCGAGTTTGAAATAATCAATATATTTTTTAAAGAAAGACGCTCAAAATATAAGCCAGCGCCAGCTCTCAATACGCAACATGTTACAGTTTTCATGTTTATACCGAGATTTCAGTTTGGTCAATATGTGTAAGAACCCTGATTAAAGTGTGTAAACGTGTTCGAGTAGAAGCCCAAAATATTTGTGTCTATATACTAGAATAAACAAAACGCACTCATGGGCTGAACATGTTCTGAGTGGACGAGTTGAACCAGGCCAGACGAGTGACGTCATGCTCTGTTGGGTAGTTTTTATCGTCTGTGACTCGGCAGCTGGCGGGACGCGGTGACTGGAGCTCTCTTTGAGCCGAACGTGAAGCTGAACTCTGGTGACTTGAGAGGGAGATAAGTGTCGGACGGTTCCCATATCTTCCACAAAGACGCAGGTTTCTCTCGCCTGACGGATCAAACTGATTTTCCATTTTGCTATACCTCGTTCATTCTGTTGGAATCCCTGAAATAATCTTGAGATTTCCCATTTTGCCGCCTAAATGATTTGAATGTGGCATGAAATATCTTAAAAATAGCCACCATGAAGATCAATGTTTCTCAAACTTTCTTATTTTTAAATATGCATTACGCTGGAGTTAAGTCTTTTTTTCCTCGTCCGTAAAACAAACAAGCATCTCAGATTAATTTATTAATTTATTTAATTTAAGAAGCTTCAAAGCTCAAAACATGCATTCTCTCTAATGACCAGCAGGGGGCAACTCCTCCGGTTGTCAGGTTGTATAGAAGATTGAGAAGATTACTAAATCTGAATGATTTATTCCCTCAGTAAACATTGTGAACATGAGTTTATGGTCTCAATCTTTAGTTTCAAGTGTTATTTAATAATAAATGATGGTCAGTTAAGAGTGAAATAGACAATAAAGAGAAGAATGCTTTAGAGCGGGCTCTAGCTAAGCGGTATACAGCGTCTCTACGTCATTCCAAATAACGATGTCATGGCATCAGAATTTTACGCTCCCTCGTGTGGCTCAAAGGTGTACTGCGGATAAAATATAAACGAGGGCCTTAATAAAACCTGTCTTTCCTCCTAAGTAACATGGCCTCTCCTCTCGGGGTCAACCTGCAGGCCGAACTTTAGCATTTGCCCGATGAGCGTTACAGAGTGGCTGCAGCTCCCAAATGGCCTCGCATTCAGATGTGCAGAGTCAGTCGCATGCTTTGAGCTCCCGTCGTTTACCTCCGTAATCCTCCAACATGCCGTGAGGCCGGAACAAATGTGGCTCTTTGGGGCCTGTGATGAAGGGTCAGAGGGCTCTGCTCGGTCACAAGTTATTTTTAGGGGGGAGATGTGATCATTGAGGCGTCACCGGGGGATGGAGAGACGGACCGTATTTAAGCCGCCGGGTGGAGAGCTCACCGCCACGGCAGGACCACGGCACACACGCTCAGACTGAAGGTGAGGACTCGTCTGGATTACCAGGGTTCGTACGGTCGTGGAAAACCTGGAAAAGTCATGGAATTTTAAAATGGTCATTTCCAGGCCTGGAAAAGTCATGGAAAAAACTTAAATCATAAAAGTTTGGGAAAAGTCATGGCAATTTGTTATAATCAGGTGTTCACTTACGCCGAGTTTGAAATAATTAATATGTTTTTTAAAGAAAGACGCTCAAAATATAAGCCGCCGTACACTCAATACGCAACATTTTCTAAAATGTTCACGTTTATACCGAGATTTCAGTTTGGTCTTGGAAATTTGGTTTAAAGTCATGGAAAAGTCCTGGAAATCCATCAGTCAAAATGTGTAAGAACACTGATTACATATTTGATCACTTTTTTTGTTCCTTTAAAAAAAAAAATTAACTCTAAATGTCTGGAGTCCGTTCTTCTGTGAGATTTCTGATTTATCTCACGGACATAAATCAGACGTTTCCAGTGGCGTTGGCGGCTTTTGGTCTGTTATCTCAGTAAAGCCTCGGCTCCGAGAATATCTCGTACCAGATCTGTGAGGAGAAGGAACCGGAATGTCACTCGGCAGGCAGGCCGGGCGGCAGACGAGTCTCCACGTCTCCACGCCGACGTTAGAGTCGTGTCGGATGAGACGGGAACCATCAAAAACTGATTAGTTTTATTAATCATTCTAGTGTCTGATAAGTAAACATGGAGATTAATCCCGGATCAAATTGGAGGGTTTTGAATATTTTGTGTAATGGTGTGTTGAATGTATGTATCCTTTGTTGTGTGTCTTTGTTGTGTCTTTTTGGAGGTTTCAAGCTGCTGGGATGCAAGAAACATTCGGACTTGATCTGATATAATGTATCATCATCATCATCATCATCATCATCATCATCATCATCAGTTGGGATTCATGACTACTTTGGGGATCTCTACCGGATGTCATCTGCTGACCACAAACCACCTGGTCCAGATTTATTTGATCCAATACTCAACTGATCGATCACTTAATGAAACAAAATGAACATATAAAAAAAAAAGGGAATTGCGTTTAACGTCAAATGTAAATAAAGAAATCCATAACATGCAGGAAGGTCCTGGCTCAACCTCATTGCAAACACGCAGGAATATTTGGACTATTTTAAGATGTTAGGCTAGAGCTGAAAGGTTCATAGAATTAATTGATGACAATCATTTTCTTTTAAAAGAATTCCCAAATGTGCAAACTTGCAGTTTTTCCGCTCCTGGTCCGGCACATTTCACCACATCAGCAGTGACTTTAAAAAAAGAGTCTTTTGTTGGAATCTGTTCTGTTTTCCCGTCAGATGCCGAACTGGGGAGGAGGCACCAGGTGTGCGGCCTGTGAGAAGACGGTGTACCACGCGGAGGAGATCCAGTGCAACGGGAGGAGCTTCCACAAGACCTGCTTCCTCTGCAGTGAGTTCTGCCTTCTGCCAGGGTGGAGCAGCACAGAGGGTCAGGGTGGTGTAACAGAGTCATGGTGTTGTAACAGTGTCATAGTGGTGTAACACAGGGGGAGGGTCATGGTGGTGTAACACAGGGTGTCATGGTGGTGCTTTTGTAGTAGAGTGTTTTATTTGTATTTATTCACTCGCTTTTATTTTCTTCTCTTCTGCCCAATTGTTCTTTTTTCTCCTTTTTTCTTGCTTGCTCTTTCATCTTTGTCCTTTTCTCTCTTTATTCTTTCATCTCTTTCCACCGTGTTTGTCAAATTGCCTCCTTCCTTTGCTTGCATCCTTGCCTTTGTCATTTGCTACCTCTTTGCTTCATTCTTTACCAGTTTTCTCACTTCCTTTTTCCTGTATCGATTCCTCCTTCCTAGTACCTACGTTTCCTCCTTGCCTTTGTCCTTTGCTCCCTCATCCTTCATTCTTTACCAGTTTTCTCGCTTCCTATGCCCTCTATTGATTCCTTCTTTTTGCTATTAACCCCTCTGCTTGTTTTTTCTTTCCACATTTCATCTTTCTTTGCTCTCTCTGCACATCCTCTCCTCCTCCTCCTCCTCCTCCTCCTCCTCCTCCTCCTCCTCCTCCTCAATGTTTACAGGTCACTGGTAACACTCTCTACAGCAATCTCATATTTCCTAAAAACTCCTTTTCTTTCCTCTTCACGTAACATTGGATCGAGGCCCTGAGAGGCTCTTCTCCCCCTCCGCGATGAGCCAAACCACAGGTGTCAAACACGAGGCCCGCGGGCCACGTCCGGCCCGCCACATCATTTAATGTGGCCCCTGACGGCTTGAAAGACATTTGATTACAAAAATACAAATATCCCTTTCATTTTATTTTGAAGGTTTCAAATGAAATGGTTTTACGTGATAATATGAGAGAAATGTTCTTATGCACAATATTTCTACACTCAAATAAACAATAATCGGGTTCAGCTTTTCTCGAACATTCACCTCTCCTCTCCTGCAAATAGAAACACAGGACATCTGACCGTTGACCGATCAAACCGGCTCATGTGGAGCTTTATTTAACCTCCATTGCTCCGCCCCATCCAGGCAAACTGAATCCATTGTGGAATGGACAGCTGGTCGTGAGAATGTGTCGAATATGTGTTGTTTCCTTCCCCCAGTGGGCTGCAGAAAAGGTCTGGACAGCACCACGGTGGCGGCGCACGAGTCTGAGATCTACTGCAAGTCCTGCTACGGCAAGAACTACGGGCCCAAAGGCTACGGGTTCGGGCAAGGGGCTGGGGCTCTGAACTCTGACCCCCCTCGACGAGGAGTCCTGAAGGCCCAAGACAGGTGCTCACGCTGCCGCTAGACACACACGTCTGAGTATAGATCATAGATCCCCCCCCCCCTTTATTTGAGGTGAACCAAAACTCTAATTACTGGCATTAAAACTAGTTAATTCCACTATGTGATGAAGGTTCCTTCACACAGCTGCAGAAACACGTCTAGAACTTGACTTTTTTTTGTGGTTCTACATTAAAACATTTGTCAGGGTGTAAATATAGCCAACGTGTTCCCGTGATGCGTTTACTGCCCTTAGAGAGGGTTTCACTCTAGGTACATTCTGGGGCTAGACAAATAAACTGAATTGGGGGGGGGGAACTAAATTGTGACTATTTAAAATATAATAAAAATACATACAGGTACACAAGTTTGGTGATGCTTCTTTTAGCTTTTAGTTTATTTTTTAATGCTCAACATTTTTTAATCTATTCCGTCTGACTTGTGTGGCGTTTTAGTTTGACGTTTTCTATAATTCTTATAAAAAAAAAAATCTTATTAAATATAAATGTTTAGTATTATATGCTTTTACGCTATGCTTTTATTTATAATAATCTGTATTTGTTTGACTATTTTACCACGATTAATTTATTTAGTGTTGTATTTTTCTTTACATCACCTTCTCTTCATTTTCATCTCGTTTCCATGGTGACCAGTGAAGCACTTTGAAGTGCATTTGATAGATTTTTCTGAAAGGTGCTCTAACAACCGCAGCTTGATTGATTTATTGACGTCAACGCACATCTTTTCTTTGCCCAGCCCTAAACCACGACCGGGTTCCTCAAACTCGAATGAAAACACGTCTTCCCCGAAGTTCGGCTGCTCGGACCGCTGCCCCCGCTGCTCCAAGGCCGTGTACGCAGCGGAGAAGGTGATGGGAGCCGGGAAGGTACGGAGCGCCTCCGAATAATCCGTTGTTTTCCTCAACCATCAAGGTGCTCTCAGAGCCCAGAAAAATAGTGAAACCATAGAAATATTGTATTTCTATATTGTATTTTTAAATTGGGTGTAACGGTGGCAGAGAAACAATCTCTACAAATTCAGACACGCTAAACTCTCAGGAACTCTGAGGCGAGGCCTCTCTTGTCGAACTGAGGAGAGGAGAGAGAGAGAGGCCTCTTGTGGTCCCACAGGCCGACGAGCCGAGTGACGAACCGAGCGAGTGCCGCTGACAGGCCGGCGAGAAGAGTGCAGGGATTAGCAACAGCTGTGTGCAATCAGGGGCTTTGTTCACATGGTAACCATAGCGAAAGAAGTCTGGCCGCCAGAACTGTTCAGAGACTAACTTTAAAAATACCAACAACAAACAACCTGCCAGACAGACAGACAGACAAGGGCCCAAGAGCATGAACCCTTGTGACTTGAATGACCTTGTGACCTTTCCTGTGGTCTCCGTCTCCCCTTTAGTTCCATAGAAGTTAAAACGGTGGAAAAAGATTGGGGTGACCTCCTGACCTCAACGTTTAGGAACAGACGCACCGCGTTTAGGGTTTGCGATTTACAACAGCTGTCCACAGGAGAAATGTATAATATATAAAAAACACATCTACAAAGTACAGGTGTGTTCAGGGTATTAGCCATGATTTAATACCACGATTAAAAACACATACATTGTGTTGGTGGACAGTTCAATAGTTTTGCTCCTAATTGAGAAGACAGATTGTCCTAAATGAGTTATTAATATTCTCCCTGCATCGTGACACAGCTGGGCCACAAACTGTAGCGTCACACACTGTTCATCATTTGGGATTGCTCACGTTTTTTTCTCCTTCTTCTGGGCCCTCGTTTAGTCTGAATGCTGGATTTGGCTTAATCTGTCTTCATTGGTGTTATTATTCATATTTTAATGTGTGTGTGTGTGTGTGTGTGTGTGTGTGTGTGTGTGTGTGTGTGTGTGTGTGTGTGTGTGTGTGTGTGTGTGTGTGTGTGTGTGTGTGTGTGTGTGTGTAGCCCTGGCATAGAACCTGTTTCCGCTGCGCCCTGTGTGGAAAAAGCCTGGAGTCGACCACAGTGACAGACAAGGATGGAGAGCTGTACTGTAAAGGTACACACACACACACACACACACGCGCGCGCGCACGCGCATATACACACACACACGGACACGCGCATACACACACACGCACACCCCACTTGTTCGGGTCCTTCCATCACTGCTGTTGTCCATAAACATGGAAAAGCAGCAACACACAGATCATTTTTGAAAATAAAATCAGAAAACAATGTTTATTTTTATTTACCTCAGCGTTGTTGTTGTTCTTTTTTTTTTTTTTTACTTCCTCTGCAGTTTGCTACGCCAAACACTTCGGGCCAAAGGGATTTGGGCTGGGCAACGCCGCCATGTTGGAGTAACGGCAGGAAGCTCAGGAAATTCACGCGGCAGCTTTTTCCCCGCTCGCCGTCACCATGGAGACGCTCGTCACGCACGACGTTATAGGATCGCAATCGTGGGCCGATAGAGCCACGGGGTCAAAAGACAAAAGGGGTAAATGATGATGGTTCAAAATAAAAACTATTTTGGTACCGTAAAAAGTATCTTGAAAGACTTTTATTCATGAAAAAATGAGACATTGTGTTCATACATGGAGGGAAAGAGGAGACAGAGCCTTCACACACATGCGGAACATCTTCCGTAATCATTCTGTTTGTATCGCTAATTATGACTTTGGATGAGAACAACTCGCCCGTCCCTGAGCGTCCATGTGTTCCCCCCCGCTGCGAGAAGACGACTGGCTCCGCCTCCTCGTGTTCAGGGTAAATTATCAATAGAATCTTATTTGCATTCATAAATAATTATGTGCAACTACTAATTAGAGCGATCAAGGCAACGAGTGATGAACCAACCGGACGAGTTCACTCCTCTCAAACGATTGCGTGTGAGCGGCCGGGCCAGACGTGTCCTTTTCAAAGTAAAAGCATTAAATCAGAGGAGATGACTTCATATGGTGAACCATTATTGTGCCTTTTAAAGCGATTTGTTTTTTATTTATTGCTTTTTCTTTCATGCTGAATGACTTATTTCCCAGAATCTCTCCTGTGGACACAAGATACAAAGTGGTGCTTTTCGTTCTATTCTTCCTGGAGAAGTCCAGCCGTACAGATCCGTGGATTAGGTCAACTGAGCTCTTAGCGTGTTAGTCCGCTGCAGATGTCTTTGGTTTAAAAAAAAAAAGTCTGAACACACACTTGGATCACAATGGCTGCCCTCACAGACTCCCTTTTAAATGAACTCAAAAGTGATTTGTCTCATTGTTTATATAAAAATATCGGTAAACAAAGCGTTAAAAAACAAAAAAAAGAAAGAATGTGATGCACAAAAAAACAAAAACATGTTCGCTTCACGAGACTTTCAAAACGAGGCTCGAAAAAATGACCGATAATGGAACAACCTGCACAGCAATCAGGACATTCCAGAGTCCAGACGGAGCCGGTTTAAAGGAACAGGCACAACATTGATTAAATGAAGTACTAGAGTGGTCATTCATTATGAAACACATGCAACTCTTACAAAAGTCATAAAACCAACCGTTAAACACGTACAAAGACCCCCCCCCCCCCCCTTCCCCACCCCCTTAGAACGGATGATATAAAATATGCTTGATGTGTTTATAAAAAACATCTCGAAACTTAAATTACAATTTAGGCCTTTAGGGGCCGAAGTAAAACATTAGTGATTCCCATTCCACTTACATTGGTCAAGTATAAGGCAGCATTAGTCTGTACAAAGAGCAACTGAATCAAACGATATATATATCTACACAATGCGTTGTGTGTGTGTGTGTGTGTGTGTGTGTGTGTGTGTGTGTGTGTGTGTGTGTGTGTGTGTGTGTGTGTGTGTGTGTGTGTGTGTGTGTGTGTCCCCCCCCACCAACACACAACTCTATGTACCATGGTCTTTCTTCGAGGAGCAAAAACCGTTAAAAAAATAAATAAATACACTTTGTGCTTTTGGCCGTGGGAGTCTGACCTTCGACCCCGGGCGAGTCGGGTCAGACCATGTCGGTGTTCCCGAACACGTGGTGGTCGCGGCCGGGCGGGAACTGCTGCGTCCAGTCGATGACGGCCGGCTTGAAGAGGCCGCAGCAACGCAGGTGGAAAAAGGACGCCAGGTTCCTCACGACGCCCAAACTACGAGAGGCGGGACAAGAGGGGGCCGTCAGGGGCCGGACAGGGATGACCATCTGTTTGGTGTTTATTGTGTGTGTGTTTTTGTTTGCCTCAAACTAAGATTTCTCTACCTGTAGACGCTCAGCTGAATTTCTTTCTATATTTTGAAGCTTTAAAATGTGGATTCTAGTTGATTTTAACATGAGGACATATGTGCGGAAATATATTATTGTATTCTTATAGAAACAAAAGGAAATGGAAGTGGGGCATCAGTTAAGGGCCACAAAGTAAATTGGCAATAATAATAACTGCATAACTGCCATGTGTATAATTGTTCCTTTAGCCAAATGGATAATTTAATGCAGAATGAAAGATGAAAATGTCTGAAAATAAAGCAACATTTTCATGTTACTGAAGCCCTGATTCAATCTCAAATTACAGCCTTTATTGTTGACTTGTCGTGTCCTGAAATATGCTGGTAATACGGAACATTTTAAATGTCCAGCATGCATTCCCACATCTTGTTGCACGTTTGACGTTATCAAATTGAACGTGTGTACGCCGAGGTTTGATTTTAGCTCCTGATTCTATTTCCACAGAGGCTGAATATAACATTTGGCTCAATGGCATCAATAATAAATCAGGATTTAATGTACAAACAGATGTCCATTACTGCACAAGAGCTTGACAGAAAAGGATGCATCATAATTACAACACGGCGGTTAAGTGAAGACATTAATCCTCTGATGTAAAATTCTGATTGATCTAAAATTGTTAAGCAACTGAAATAAAGCACATGTCGTTATAAAAGCTGGACTTAAATGTATCAACAATGTTCCTATTAAAAGTTAGCGATGTGCAAAGGAGAGGTCAACACAATAAAAACAGGAAATATTCAGAAGTGGTGTACTCAATGACATCACTAATGTCAACTCACTTGTATGGATTCTGCCTGAGGGAGACGGATTGTCGGAGTTTCCTCTGGTGAAGCGTCAGATTCGTCCGCTCCACTGTGGTCAGTCCCAGGAAGGCAATCTGCTCAAAGGCACCGAGGACAAACATCAGAGTTGGTATATTTCCAGAATGTAATACTTAAGATAAAAAGCAATTACAGAAATAATACAAATACTGCAAAAAAGTGGAACATATATATAAATTTAAAAAATGTAACGGAATATATATAAATATATATTATTAATGTATATATATATATATATATATATATTTATACACATATAAATGTATATATTTATATATATATTATTTATGTGTGTATATTTTTATTTATATATATATTTATACACATATACATGTATATATATATATATATATATATAATTTATGTATATATTTTCTTAATATATTTATACACATACAAATGTATACATTTATATTATATATATTATTTATGTGTATAAATATTTGTATATATATATATATATATATATATAAATAATTCATATATTATTATTATGAATTTTTCATACTTTTAATTAAAGAATGAAAAGGGTATGATATAATTTTCCAGTTGTAAACATGATAAAGGCATTTATGAGACTCCATTAAAACAAAAGGTATTTAAGACAAAGAACACAGTTCATAGGACGCTCATCGACTCGGAGCAGCTGGCTCACCTGGTAGAGCTGCAGCACCAGGATCAAGCCGGACCAGCAGGTGTGATAGAAGGCCAGCAGGAAGACAAAGAGCAGCCAGGGGGAGCAGCCGACCAGGCCGGAGACCACGCCCCACACGCCCTGCTCCTCGTAATGCAGCGCGCAGTGAGTCGACCAGTCTGGAGAAGAGCAGAAACACACACGCCGACGTCAAAAAAAACGTGCCAGGGACCGCTGCTCCACCGAAGGTCGAGTCACTCACATGTGAGGCAGCCGTAGAACATCCAGGCTCCCATCAGCACGAGGGAGAGCAGGAAGAGGATGAAGTAGTGATGGTTCCTCGCACCTGGAAGACAACAACGTATTTACACTCAAAAAGGGCCAACGGCGTGTGCACCTCAGACGGCGCTGACAGGCCAACTGTAATAACACGTCACATAGTGATAAGTCAAAACACACATGTAACATATGCAATAATCAAGTTGAATTTATACTCGCTAATAATCTCAGTTATCAACACAGATCATCCATGTTGTGTGTTTATGTGTATATATATATATATATATATATATATATATATATATATATATATGAGGAAATTGCCCTCTTTCACAATTATATATATATATATATATATATATATATATATATATATATATATATATATATATATATATATATATATATATATATATATATATATATATATATATATAGCATATTTATTATTTTAATATATAGCATCATTTCCCCTTGGGGATTAATAAAGTATAATTCTATTCTATTCTATTCATATTTATGTATTATTATATATATATATATATCATAGATTTTTACTCCTTTGCCATCTTAGAAATTCTGTAATAAATAACTATAAATTCTGCTATATGTGAAAGAGGGCAATTTATTTATATTGGATTTTTAAGATTGGGAAAGAGGGCCACTAATTTCCTTCAAAAGTTGCTTAATTGAAATGAAGATAATCTGACCCACAGATGGTCCGATCTCACAATTCTGTGCATTTTGCATAGAGTCCTAAAACTAACAGATTTTGAGGATTGTTCCTCAGACAGGTCACACATGTAGTCGTATCTCCCGGATCTTGCCGTACCGATGCAGCCGTTGGTCCAGACGGAGTGGTGATCCTGCTTCGCCACGCAGCCGTCACACTGGAAGCAGTGGTTCGTCCTCATCGGCTTCTTTATCTGCGAGACGATGTGAAACAGGCCGTCACTCTTCGTGTTCATGCAACACGGCGTCTCCGAAAAGTGACGGTTTTGTGCTCGGGGAAACTCACCATGCAGGAAGTGCAGAATATCCTGGGGTCCAGACATCCGGCTTCAGCCAACACCAACACATTCTGACAACAACAAAACAAAACGTTACACTTTCTCCGTCACGAAACATTGACGCGTTGGATTAGATTCGTCTCGGCCCTCCCACCATTTTCTTTTCTTCTTCGGTTGCCTTGACGAAGCCGGGGTCGGTCCTGCAGGTGCGGAGGTAATAGTAGAGCAGAGCAGTGGCGTTCAGAGTGAACAACACCTGAACTGTGGCGCTGGACTCACGTGGGAGGGGTCAAAGGTTAAGAAACGCTTCTTTCATCAGCTTCTAGCAGAAGGATAAAACGTCAGGAATGTTTCGCTTAACCGAAGGAAAAACGGCCTTTTAGTTTAAAAGCTGTGAATCACATTCGGCATTGAAAAGATTCTTTTTTTTTTTTATGTAAGAGTTTACAGAATACTAATTAAAATATTGTTAAATTTCCGACGACAGTCACTAGTCTTGCCGTGAGAAAAAAAAAAAAGGTTTTTTTTTTTCCTGAAACTTTTGATGCCAACAAAGCCACATTGAATTTAACTGTATTGAAATAGATTAAATTTAATGCTTTTGATTTTAATTGAGATGCTTTTTCTTCGCAGAAAGGATATCTGGCAGGAACCAGAGGAACCAGGTGACGAGCATCCAGAACACCGAGGCCATGAGAGTCGACGCCGGGAGGAGAGTCTGGAAGGACGGGCTCGGGAAGTTCCTGTGGAGATGCAAACATTCCTCCTCAGATGACCAACAACACGTGCAATGCCTCCTTTCAAATGTAAATCAAGAGGACGAGCTCAGGTTCCTCACCTGGAGACCAGATTGACCACGCCCATCACACAGGCCAGCAGGATCCCTTTGAGCAACCACGAGTCGGACTTCAGTTCCACTACGGCGCCCACGCTTCCAAACATGGCAGTGGAGAGCAGAAACTGCAGGAAGAACTGGAAAAATACAAAAAAGGGTTGTTTTTAATATGCATGCTATTTTAGGGGGCACCGTGTGTGTGTGTGTGTGTGTGTGTGTGTGTGTGTGTGTGTGTGTGGTCTTTCAGTCCGCGGGTACCCTGTATCGGTTGAAGAGCCGCAGGCAGCGCGAGTTGGAGCGAATCCTCTCCTGCTTGACGTGGTCGAGCATGTGGACGAGCAGCGGGCTGTGCACCTGGTGGGCCAGGTCGATGGCCGTGTGACCCTGAGGAGGAAGAGGAAGAGGAAGAGGAGGAACACCTGGTGAAGACGTGCCGAATGCATTCAAAATGTGAGGCGTTTACAATAAGAGCTGCTTTAACTAAACCGCTGCACACGAGGTGTCTCACTGCAAAGCCCCTTTTCAGTGTTCCAGGTTTCCACGTCACTTTTCTAATTTACTTAATGAAAATATGGTGCAGATTGAACCTGAGATAGTATGGAGACCGAATACGTATGCCAACCTAAAAACGACCAGCTGGTGGCGAGAGAGGGAACCGTTTCTATAAAAGCTGCATTTTAATTTAATATTCAGTCGGATGTTTAATTGAATTATCCTAAAACCCCAAAGTCTCCCCCATGTCAGGATGGTTTGATCCAACCTGGCACACGCTGCTGAAAACATGGAGGGACGAGCTGGCAAAAAAAACGACACTGCATAAAAAAAGTCCCTTCAAAATAAAATCAAAGGATGAAATTATTTATTAAAAAAAAGAAAAAATATTAAAAAAATAATTTAAAGGGCTCGCGACCCACTTAAAACGGGTGCCACGTGAGAATCACTGCTACAGACTGTATAAGAAGTGGGCGTAGTCACCGTGACATCACCCTTTGGTTTGCAACCAGTCAACGGCAGCGACCATATTTGGACCTCGGGCGAGTGACGTAGGCGTAGAAACGCCGTGTGTGCTTAAGGTACGGTCGCGACCCGTCAATCACAAGGTAGCCCCGCCCCAAAGCAGACGCCGCTCTGAATGGGAGCGTAATGTTCCGAATGTACAGCTCAACAGCTGCATTGAAGAAGACCATAAAACCTCATGGTCACCATGTTTACTGAGGGTCATAAATCAAGTGGGAAGTGAGGTCATATTTCATAGACTTTGATATGATCAGACTTCTTCGTGCAACCCGAGGAGTCGCCTCCTGCTGGCCGGTACAGAAAATGCACGTTTCAGCCACTTGAGAATCGGCTAGGAGTAACAATAGGAGGGACTTTAAGTGAATCTATTTTGGGTGTCTCACATCAAATTTCAGAAGGAAAACAAATGCTTTTGAGATAATTATTCCAGTATTTAAAAAGAAAAAGAATCTCCATATGTCTTCAACATTTTCCCCTCTCGACACAGCGCGGGGAGAAATTCCGCCTCCGAGACTCACGTTGATGTTTTCTGCGTCCACGCTGGCGCCGGCCTCCAGCAGGATGTGGGCGGCGTCTACGTTTCCTGCCAGCACGGCGCAGTGCAGCGGGGAGTTCCTGTTCACTTTGTCCACCGCATTCACAGAAGCGTTATTCTTGATTAAGAAGTTTGTGGGTTCAGGCCTGAGACAGAAGAGCAGAAGAGACAAACAAAACAACATTTAAAAAAATCATCAGTCAGCTTTTCTTACACATTATGCACAACATTTTCAATTTAAATATATTTGGCCTAAATTTAGATTCATCCTAGGAAAAAAATACTAATAAATGAATACACTATGATTTGATGGACACATGAATTCGAACCTGCAGTACTGCAAATGCAAAGATTATCCCAGACCTGACCTGCATTCACTGAGCCACTACTCAGTGACTTGAAGCCAGCGGCCCCTGGAGCAGATTAGGATCGCTTACCCAATAATCTTCTGGGCCGCTAACATCAGCGGCGTCTGACCGTTGCCGTCGGGTCCATCGACTTCCTGCGGGCAAATGAGAGGATTATCAAAAAAAGGGACCACAAAGATGTCCTTGCAGAAAGTGATAGAAGTCCCTCTAGAACAGTGTGAACTAATAAAGGAGATAGGCGGTGGGCCTGGAGTCTGACCTGCTCCTTAGCCATGAGATAAGCCGCTATGGCCATGTGCTGGAAGAGGATGGCGAGATGGAGCGCGCGGTAACCTTCTCCGTCTGCGACTGCGGGATCGGCTCCGTATCTCATCAGCTGGATCACCGTGGGGAGGTGGCCCTGCCTCATGCCGACCAGACAAAACAGATTTTATAGAGGAAGCACTGAACTGAGTTTAAAAACAAGTCAACAGGTCACCCCCGAGGACGCAGTTTGACAGATGTGATACAGTGACGTGTTTCTTTGGACTACACACCACGGAGAGGACATGCTGTCCCCCAGTTCGGTCAGAATGTGACCTGTGGTGTCTGATAAGTAAAAGGAGAAGGCGCAAACTTGCAAACCAAAGCCGAGCAGCCCAGATGTGCACCTCCTGCAGCCAATAGGTATGTTTGAGATTCATAACCAGAAAGTCAAATTATAATCCATGAGAACTGGGACAGGGATGTCAGACGAGTACAGATTGTAAAGCTCTCTGAGGCAAATTTGTCATTTTAGATATTGGGCTATCCAAAATAAACTGAATTTAATTTAATGGAACTGGAAATGCTGGGACTAAAGTAACGTGTTTACAAGAAGATCTATATTTATTTGTCTTTAGATTTACATTCTAACCAAGCAGGATTACAAAATACCTTCTAGCTTATGAGAATGTTTTCTAAGCATGAAGCTAATTAAGATATTTAAAACATATATACACACTACCGTTCAAAAGTTTGGGGTCACCCAACAAGACAATTTAGTGTTTTCCATGAAAACTCACTTTTATTTATCCAATGAATTACAAAATGAATAGAAAATATAGTAAATACATTGACAAGGTTAGAAATAATGATTTTTATTTTAAATATGAATTGTGTTCTTCAGACTTCAAGCTCAAAAGGAAGGCCAGTTGAAAAGCTTCTCTGACCAGCATAACCGTTTTCAGCTGTGCTAGCATAACAAAAGGGTTTTCTAAAATTCTACCCATCCGTTAGTCTTCTAAGGCGATAACACAATGTCCCATTAGAACACTGGAGATGGGCCTCTATACAACCGTGTAGATATTTAATTTTGACCCCAAACTTTTGAACGGTAGTGTATATATTTCAAGATTTCTTTTGACAGATAAATGGCGTGTAAATAATTGATTTAATCAAATCTGAGGATGGATTAGCACAAATCCCTTCACAGTCATCAAGTCACCTGATGGCCCAGTGAAGAGGAGTCGAGTTCAGGTCTCCTCCGAGCTGGTCCACTGTCGACCCTTTGGAAATATAATACCTGTCAGGGAAGACACAGAAAGAAATGTAATATCACAACAAATATCTTGTGTCGGCCGTTCAGAACATTTTGTAACGGGAGCTTGTTCTGTTTCAGTCCGGAAGTCTCCATTTATTTCTATCTGGTACATGTCTCATTGCTCAAAGCTCCGCTCTGACAATGAGAAATGAAATAGTCCCTGAGGACGGACCGGCTGACGGCCTGAAGCTGTCGGCTTCCAGTACGATGGTCAACAGACACAAAGAAAATCCATCTACTTTACTTTGGGAATAAAGACATTCCAAATTAAATGTGTGTGTATTTAGATTTATATACATCATTTAAATGCATTTTCAACGATGTTTTTCCAGAGTTTCTCTCAAACTAAAACTGTCTGAATGTTTTCTGCAGCTCCTACTTGACCAGCTCTGAGCGGTTGTTGATGGCCGCCCAGTGCAGCAGCGTGACGTTCTCTTTGTCCGGCTGCCGGACGTCGTATCCCGCGTCCACCAGCTCCTTACAGCGCTCCAGGATACCAAACCTGAGGGGATCACAGAGAGAAAGCCAAGAATGAACACAAGGGAGTTACGACAACGAGATGTTTAAATGGCTATCAAGCAAATACTGACACCTCTGTACGACCCCGAGAGAAAACTAGATCATGAGATGAAAAATGCAGATTTCTATGAAGTTATTCTGAATGCATGTTCCCGGGTCCGACTCCAAAACACGCAGACCAGAAGAGCTCGTGTTTACGTCTTAACAGGCAACGCGCCGCAGTGGGTAAACAAGGCACGGGGAGACGTCTGTAAGGATCGGTATTTTTTAAAGATATATTTTGTGACAGACAGACAGACAGACAGACAGACAGACAGACAGACAGACAGACAGACAGAATGAAAACAAGAGTCACCGTTGGTCATTCAACAGATCTTAAATGGTTTTTCTTCCTCAACACTGTTCTGCAATTACTGTATTATGTCTAATTGTATTCATGAAATACATTGCTAGTTATAGTGATGTGTGTGTGTTTGTGTGTGTGTGTGTGTGTGTGTGTGTGTGTGTGTGTGTGTGTGTGGGGGAGTAGGTCCATCTTTCAATCCAGGGCTCCGCTAGCCCGTGTCCACGTGTCCATGAGCAAGACACTTAACCCTGAATTGCTCCCTGTAGCCGTGTCTAACGTGTATGAATGTTAAGTCGCTTTGGGTAAAAGCTTCAGCTAAATGACATGTAATGTGTTGAAATGAAAGTTAATTGTAGTTGCTTTAAAAAAAAAAAAAAATAATAATAATAATCAACTACCAGATTAATGCTTAATAAAATACAAAACCCCAAAAATAAATGAACCAAACTACTGCTAAAGGATTGATTAATAATCTATTTTCAACTAAAAGCCACTTGAGGAGACAGTTGACTGTCAAGAAATTGAAAATTAACATAATCGGTTTAGAGTGTGTGAGAAGAAGCTGCGCCCTGTGCAACCTGACAGCCAGGGAGGCGAGTAGTGCAGATTCCTGACCTTCGTTCTGCTGCACCCCAACTCCCTTATCTTCTTCAGGTTCCTACTGCCGACAATCCTCCCACTGAAGGCTCTGTGCTGCCTCTACTACAGAGGGCTTTAAAACTGGAACCGTCACCCGTCTGACTGCTCGTGAAACACGGAGCTCTGAGAGCCGATCCTCGGGTTTTGTTGTGCAACTCCTATGCAAATACATTAATCAAATATGTGTCAGTGTCGGAAATTCACCGTGAAGAAACTAGGCGTGTGCTCCAGAGTTTTAATATATATATTACTCTTAAATCTTCCTAAAGAATAAACCTAATTGTGTGTGTGAGTGTGAGTGGGTGTTCACTGTTGTGAAACACTGTATAGAAATAAAAACATTTAAAAATCTGGATCTGGGTTAAAATCTAAATGATATCGCATTTTTTCGGTAATAATATCACAACTAAATGACTTACGGCCAAATTAACCTATTATTACCTCAGGACCTTAGAGAAAAAGGAAGTGTGTAGTTGAAATATAAATACAAAGGCATATCAGAAAAGGGCCAATGTTCATTGTTTTTATCAAACATTAATCGGAGAAGTCGGGTTTGGGCAGTCATTTTCATGAAAATCTCTAAAAAGAACAAGAATGATTTACAAATCTGTGCAGGAGTTTGAAGTTCACGTTAAACTGTCCATCATTGTTCCCGCCACTCACTGCGTCGCCTTGACGATGTCCCAACTGCCGCTTTCATCCAGGTGCGACCGTCTCTTCGGCTGCTGGCTGATGTCCATCGCCTGGTCCGCCGCGAAGGCGGGCGCCGCTCTGGGCCCGTGGGAGTGGGAGTGGCCCGTGTGTCCGTGTTGACAGCCGCCGTCGTGCTTGTG
This sequence comes from Liparis tanakae, assembly GCA_036178185.1. Taxonomy (NCBI): domain Eukaryota; kingdom Metazoa; phylum Chordata; class Actinopteri; order Perciformes; family Liparidae; genus Liparis; species Liparis tanakae. The sequence continues at coordinate 25,312,616 of CM070104.1, read as the reverse complement.
GCCGTGACCCTGCGACGGGAGGAGAACGCACGGATTTAGTCAAAAGTGGTTTAAGAAAAACAATGAAATGGCGGAAGACCACGGCGGAAGACCACGGCGGAAGACCACGGCGTCCTCGATTTAGGCCGATGACACAACCGGACTCCTGAGGGCCTCGAAAGTAAAGATTCAAAAAATAAACACCAAAGTATGGTTTTCATGTTGTACTACCGTGTAATTTGCGAGCGCCTTCATCATTTCAAGTGTTTGATTGTCAAAATAAATGTTATTTTGACCGCCATCAGGTTAAAGTTGGAGTTTTTATTTGTAAAGTGTCGCTGGTTGAAACTTATTTATAAGTTTAGTTAAACACAATATAAACACCAACTTATCTGTTAACTGTAGATTCATTTCAATATGGTTGTGCCCCTTCATCCTTCCCTCAACACACACACACACACACACACACACACACACACACACACACACACACACACACACACACACACACACACACACACACACACACACACACACACACACACACACACACACACACACACACACACACAAACACAAACACACACACACACACACACACACACACACTTATTTATCAGGTTAAATTTATTTGTAAAGTGTCGCTGTGTAAACTAGTTAAAGCGAGTTAAATATTGAACGTCTACAAACTAGATGACTAAAAATATTGAGAAAGACAATGTCATCTAATTTGCTCGCTGCGAAAGAGCCGGGCGGATTAAATATGTTATATTATTTTGAGTGATTCAAATAGGAGCATGAGACGAACATGGGGGATACAATGGTATGTCCAACTTCCAGCGGACATTTGTTTCCTTATTGTCTCACAGCCCTGGATGCTTTAATGGGTTAAACAGGTTGTGTGGGTTGGACTTTTCCTTTGCCACACAGCCAGCAGCCTGGCTGATGATCTCCATCAAGGAGGTTATCTTTATTGCACTACAAGCGGAAACGTGATCTGCAGCCAGATTTCTTTTGTTACTTTATCACCGACACATTAACAAATTAATCAGAGCTACATTTACAGCAGGGGAATGATTATGCACACCAAACACACAGGTACAAGAGTAACAATGTGCTTTAAAGAGAGAAAATAAAGAGTGTTTTCGCAATCGTGCAAGGTGCATCCTCTGAGATGGATCAACCGGAAGTCCGTCAGCCTGAACATGCTCATCTTCATTTTGTGACAGATGCTCTACTTCACATATGGCACACACTAACCAGTCGGTGAACACGTGGAACCAATACATGTGGGTTTACATTAAGACCACAAACACGGCCCATAAGCTAAGAGAGAGAGAGGATTACACTTTCGTGGGGATAAGATAAGCAACGTCGCAAATAATTGGGCAAACGCAACGCGTCGGGCCATGCAGACGTTTCCTCTTCACGTGGACGTCCGTGCATTATTAACGCGGAAGAGAATGACCTAAATCCGCCCGTTGGGGTTGAGAAGTGATTTACAAGCTAGCTGCTGCTCGTCGACAGGTAACACGGCAGCTAACAGACGCCCTAACAGACGCGCTGACAGCGTCGGTGAGCGTGGACAGGTTATTCCGCGTCACGGCAACTTACCGACATAAAGCTACGTTTCGCGGTTGAACGGAAAGCTAGCTAGGAACCTGCGGCGACGCCGGCGACGTTATTTGACAAACGGCACGAGCCGGGTGTGCGCCAGGTGAGCGGGAGGGGGGTAATAACACAGGTGACGTTGCGTGAAGAGACTTACATTGTCGTCTTCGTTCCAGTCCATCTTGTGAAGAAGGAACGAAGCGAAAGTTCCTGGCGCCGCCGGACGGGACGGAATCAACGCACAACTTCCGGAGGTTTGGTTATTTCAAAATAAAAGGTGGCGAGGATACGGATACGGAAAATATCTGATGGTGAAACGTGCAGGAAGGCAAATGAATGCATTATTTATAAGCTTAGTTAAACGCAATATAAATACCAAATGATCTGTTAACTGTAGATTCATTTCAATATGGCTGTGCCCCTTCATCCTTCCCTAAACACACAACTCACCACGAACACAAACATATATATATATATATATATATATATATATATATATATATATATATATATATATATATATATATATATATATATATATATATATGTGTGTGTGTAAATACTTATTTGGACTTAATGACATTACTAATATTTATCAGATCCAAATAAGAACATTAAAAGGACGTCTGTACTCTTTTTGTAAACTGTGTCTGAGGTAGAGGAACCACAAGTCCTTCCTCCCCGCTGCTGTCAGGCTGCACAACAAACTGCAGCAGATCGCTGGAGATCCGGGCAAATGCAACACTGTATTTAATATTAAGTATCGTTGTGGATTTTTGGGTGTTGATTTCTATTTCTAATCTATTCCTATTGCTAATCGAACGACTAGAGAACCGCCCAATAAGTCGGGGTCAGGGAGCAGGCGGCTCAACTCCTCCACCACCTGAAGGGGAAAGAGGATACACTAATGACCCGCACACTTTCGTCGAGACGCGTCATCCACCAGAGATGTGGATCGACGTGAAGCAGTGCACCGACTCCTCCGAGTCCCGCCAACTCGACGCGGACACGAGGCTCCAGCATGTCGACGGGAATCGTACGTACCGGCGGCCCACCACGGACGCTGCCTCTCCGGCAAGCTAAACCCGACTAGTGGCGGCCACCTCTATATATAAACTCTGGTTCTGCGATTCGAGTAACCGTTACCGTGGAAACGCTGACGCGTGTGAGTTGCGAGGGGGAGGAGCTACTGCTCAGAAACTAAATGTTTCAGGAGAATCAAGCGCATTTATGTTTTTGCATTTTCATATTTCATGTATTGTTTTAATTTAATGTATTTTTACTTTAGTTTATAAGGGACAGTGCACATGCATAAAACATTTCTGTAAATGTGTCAGAGTTAGCCAAGAGGCTAGTGTTCATCTGTAGTCCCATTAATGAAATGCATTAGCCAGAAAGTATAGCCATACATGTTTCCCAAATTGTATTGTGACGCCTTGATACTATATGACCCCATAATACTAAACCATGCTGTTCAATATTTAATATTCATACATTATATTCTATATATTTTATTAATTATACTCTACTGTATTTTTGCATATTATAGTATGTTATATTATACAATGTATTGAATGTTATATTATATTATATGTCTGTATTAATACCAACTATCACTATGACTACTTAATCATATTATATAGTTGTCTGGTGTACGCTGTTGACATCCACTATTTATTATTAAATCATACCACGGTCACGTTTGCTTTGAAATTTGCATTGAAATCCCGAAGTCCTTATTAATGTTCAATTAAACCACAATCCAGTTCACACAAAGTGCTCAATGACATTTTATTTTGAAGGCCAAGGCGTTGAACAGGAACTTTTCTTTCTGGTCATTTTTATTTACTTGATGCATTTTTCTTCACTCGCATTCTTCCTGGAAATGCAACAGACATTTGCATTGGGCTATTGTTGTACTCGCCCCCACAGGATTTTCCGGCTTCTGTCTGCATTTTTCTAAAATTATAATAATTATTTAATGCTTTGGTCTGGTCTCCCAATTGGAGTGGACAGAAACAAATCAAAGTTTGCTTTTTAGTGTAAGAAACAAAACATGCATATGCAATAAGGAAATCATTTTATAACATCGCCATACAAAATATTGGATTGTAAACAAACCAGTGGAGGAATAAAAGCTTTCTCAGAATATGTTCTCTGGGGAAATATGCTTTGTGAAAATGTATTTCGTTTTTTGTTTATAAAATCACAAATCCCTAATGTTTTTTTATGCAAGAATATGTCCTTTCACACTTTGAGCCACAATATGCTGTGTTGAACTTAAAACTCAGACCCTGCAGCTGAGACTCACACTCAAATGGCAAAGGAAACATGATGACCAAATATGGTCTTATTTGATGTATATGAACTTTGAGAATATTGTGACATGGCATTTGTTTTCCTCTGCTTCCACGAGGTGAAACGACAGCATGCGTTACGACTCACTAATGTAGAGGAGGTGGGAGAGGAGGTGGGAGAGGAGGTTTCTGTTCCCACTCCTCTCCAGAAGTGTTAAACCTGCAGCAGCTGAAGTGACTGTCGCCATGGAGCTGTTAATGTGGAGGCTGTGACCTGTGGACCAACTCTAACATTAACATAAACATGATAAGACAACCTAACAGTTGATGTTCCCTCTTGTTTGATACCTGACTTATAAATTGTCACACTGGTAAGTTTTGTTTCTTTATTAGGAGTTTTTCAAATTGGCCAGGTAGCATTAGAAATGCTGTCAGAGACCCATAATGACCTGTGAGGAGACAAAACCATACCCTCCATTTTTATATTGTTATCAAAGAAATCAACCGTATTTTAACATTTTAAAAGGCCCATATTGCAACAAATGACTGTCCACCTATATTCACTATTGCATCATATATACCAAATACTCTCTTCTATGATGCTGAGATATATGGTGCCACCTTTCAAACTGTGTGCGTGTGCGTGCGTGTGTGTGTTTGTGTGATATACAGTTTACCTCCCAAATGACTAAATTAACACTATAAAAAAAAATCAGGTCTTGCGCTTCCGGATGAACGCCAGCAGATGGCGCCGTCGTCCAATCCACGATCAGAAGGAGCGCTTCATAACTTCATAATGTTCTGAGAAAGCTCTTTGGTCTTCTACACAGACGGGATATTTTGCTTTATTTATTATTCTACAGTGTAACTAATAAATAAACAAGACCCTCAGACCCGGAAAATACATCACAGTGAATTGTCCTCACTGTTGCGTCAAGATTTGGTCTGCATAGTGTTTAAATCCAGTTTTATAAATATATACATATATTTGTATATATGTATTTATATATATATATATATATATATATATATATATATATATATATATATATATATAAATATATATAAATGTATAGAACTGGATTTTAACACCATGCCGTCCAAATCTTTTATATAAATTATATATTAATGAAATTGAAGATGCAACCCGACACAAACTGTACCTCCTTATTTCACCATCCATTTGAAAAGTTCTGATTTATCCTGAACTGGCAACCTTTCGTGACGTGAACATAAAAAATAAAAAATAGATTACAGATGTTGGAAAATACAAACAAAGTAATCCTGAGTGATATTGACAGATCAATGACTTGCACGAAACACAAAGCTGGACACGTATTTGTAACGTGCATAACCCCGATAAGGTTTCCCAGGAGTGTGTCCTTGTGAGATCGGTGCTTGTTGCTTGATAACATCCATTTTGGCTTTTTGAAAGCGCCGTTTGTCTCTGGAGAGGTTTGATGAGGTTGTGATTGATTGTTAGGTGAATAAAACTCTCTTTAGAAAGTCTCCCAAGTGCTGCTCTTGATAAAATGTCGACTTAATTTTTAATTACATTGACGCCAAAAACAAACACGTTTTATTTATTTATTTTTCTCTTCATTTTAATAGGCAAAGAAATCAAATTTTCACTCTTTAAATGTTTTTCTTGTGGATCCGTGCCACTCTGATTATATTTTTTCTTCCTCCAAAATGCGAGTAATTTAAGGAAAGTAAATTTAATTTGATTTCAAACCAAAATAGACAAAGCCTATACGAGTCACCAGCTCGAGTGCACGTGCCAAGCAGAAGTAATTGAGCTGTCAAGGAGGAAGTCATAACAGTGAAGAGGACTAAGGGTCAAGATGACTACCGTGTGCACGAGGCCTGAGAGGAGACGCAAAACTAAAAAGGGAACTGCAGTGAATTAAGAATCGCAGCTCCGCACCAACACTTGGTCTTTATAGGAGTTCAACGAGCAGCCGCCGTGGTCATTAAACACGGAGCGATTAAGGAAGCTGGGCCGTCCAATGAAAACATGTTTTCTCTGTAGAGGATGTGTGTTCCAGAGCTGATTGAGCTGAGTGAGCGGACTTTGCTCCCATGAAAGCCTTCGCCTAATCTAATAACGCTTTGGTATTTGTTTTTGGGGCTCTGAAACCCTTTTTTTAGAAAAACTCTCGTTGTTCCACTGCCGTCCTCGTCCTGGTTCTCCCGGCAGCGCCGTCGGTGCTCGCTCCCAGAACTCTCGACAGATGCACGGGCAGTTCTGGAACCGACCGGTACCGACAGCGCTTCACAGTGAGCAGACACGGCCGTGCTACAGGGGAAACGTCACAAGCCACCGTGTTAGTTAACATCTGAAATATTGAAGCTTATGTGTGTTTGTCAGGTCTCTCAAATTCAGAAGAACGATGTGTAGCGGCTGAAATGTGTGTCTGAAAAGAAATATTCTGATAATATAAGAATAGAGACGCGCCTCTTGTCACAACACTCACGCATGTTATCGGTATTGAACCATGATAGTATGTTTCTCAGTTTGGTTGGGATGAAGCCCTTCTCATCTGCAGGCGCTCTCTTCCCGGAGCCCGCCATGTTTCTACAGTAGCCTAGAATGGACAAACCAAACACATGGCGAGAGAGAGAGAGATTCATATTTCAAGGTTAAATTACATATACAATAAGGGAATTCAACCACAGAATAACAAGAATCAGAAAGTAACATTTCTTCAAGAAAGATGAACTACAAAAGTACCATGAGTAATAACATGAGTAATAACATGAGTAATAACATGAGTAATAACATGAGTAATAACATGAGTAATAAGATGAGTAATAACATGAGTAATACCATAAGTAACATGAGTAATACCATAAGTAATACCATGAGTAATAATAATATCATAAGTAATACCATTAGTAATAGTAATAACATGAGAAATAACACAAGTAATAACATGAGTAATAACATGAGTAATACCATGAGTAATAACATAAGAAATAACATGAGTAATACAATTAGTAATAACATGAGTAATACCATAAGTAATAACATGAGTAATACCATAAGTAATAACATCAGTAATACCCTAAGTAATAACATGAGTAATAACATGAGTAATAACATCAGTAATAACATCAGTTATAACATCAGTAATACCATAAGTAATAACATCAGTAATACCATAAGTAATATCATGAGTAATAACATGAGTAATACCATAAGTAATAACATGAGTAATAACATGAGTAATAACATGAGTAATAACATCAGTTATAACATCAGTAATACCATAAGTAATAACATCAGTAATACCATAAGTAAGAGATATTTAAGTGCCATTTTAGTGCTAATCTGTTTTTAATCCAGATATAGTCTGAAAAGATGTGTTTTTAGTTTCTGGAGGAAGTTGTAGAGACTTCCTGCCGTCCTGATGTCAGTGAGGAGCTCGTTCCACCACTGAGGAGCCTGAGGAACCTGAGGAACCTGAGGAGCCTGAGGAACCTGAGGAGCCTGAGGAACCTGAGGAACCTGAGGAGCCTGAGGAACCTGAGGAGCCTGAAGAACCTGAGGAGCCTGAAGAACCTGAGGAGCCTGAAGAACCTGAGGAACCTGAGGAGCCTGAGGAACCTGAGGAGCCTGAAGAACCTGAGGAGCCTGAAGAACCTGAGGAGCCTGAAGAACCTGAGGAGCCTGAAGGGCCTGAAGGGCCACCGTATAGTTCCCCGTCATCTTGCTGCGTGACTTCTGCGGCCCTTGAAGCCGTGCTATTGGGGTCAAACGAAACAATGAGATATAAAAAGAGGCAAAAAGAGGCTACGAGGCTCCGTGGAGCTGAGGAGCAGCACGGTCGGGTTTCCCCTCCCGAGACAAAACATTTGAAGCCGTTTTGTTTTCCAGAAGGATCCGCGTTGCTCGAGAACTCCTCTCATCCTGAACCCGACGCCAAACGTTTTTTTTTAAAAATCGTAATGAGAATAAATAAAGCGTTAATATGCCGAGCAACCTGCAGCGCTCAGGCTCTCCAGAGATGCGCGCGGATATGAAAGTGAGAAGGCCTCAGCCAATGGGAGTTAATTATAGCCCAGCGTGCGGCGGCCGGTGGGACCGAACAATGGACTCTGTGCTGGTGGCTTCATAAAACAAAAGGAGGAGAAGAATGTGAGACATTATTTAGTGGTTGGAGAAGATGAGATGATGGAAGATTGAATGTCAGCTAATCTGGACCAGAATGATTGTCTGAAGTGTATCCCGTCTTATCTTAAAGGGGGAAAGAGACATCTGTTGGTTGTAAATGAAATAAAGAGAAATACAAGAAGTTAAGACGGAAACTAATTGGATTTCCATTTTATAGGAAGGATTTCCTTTTAATTGTCTGTCACTAAGAGGAAGACTGGTCGTACTGAGGAAGTCTTTACACACACACACACACACACACATACACACACACACACACCAAAAAAAAGTGTAGTGGCAATTTGTCGAATTAAATCGGTCTTTGAGTTAACGCAGCTAAAAGAAAGTAATGTCCATTTCCGTATGTCATTATTCTTAGAATTTATTTACTAAACAAACAAAAAGAACAAACAAAACGTTGACACTGCGTGTGCTGATAAAAAACCATCGCCCACCCCGGTGCATGCTGGTGCTGAAGATAGCCACACCCACTTATAAGTACAGTGCTCAGTGTTACCCAATCAGTGACCCAATCCTAAAACTAAATATATTCAAACAACAAACACAACGTAGTAAACTAAACTGAAACTATCGTAAGAAAACACTCTTCTAACATATCAAAATATAACCTAAATAAGCACAAATTTAAAATAGATAGCTCCAACACCGACCAATAATAAAATAATCAGACTAATGTGGCATAATGCAGATGGACTCTGCCTCAATAGAAGCAGTAGGTACTGTAGTCTTTGCCTCCCCCTCCCCCCCCCCCCTCCTGCCACTCCCCCCCTCTGGGAGTTCAACGGCTGGGTCACGGTCTGCATTTGAACCCGAGAAGAGACCAGCGGTATTCAGGGGTCAGAGGTCGGCGGAGCGTTGCCGGGGGCGTTTGAAACGAGTCTGTCTCACGAGACAGTTGGACACGCGCGGGAGTAAATCAGTAAATCAGTAAATCAGTAAATCAGTAAATCAGTAAATCAGTAAATCAGCGCGAGGCGGGACAGTTATGTCTCGTGTGCGGAGGGGAGCGCGGCCAAGGCCGGAGCCGGGAGCGCGGGCCGCTTAAGGGTGACACCGGGTGAAAGACACCCGGGGGTGTCGGTCGGAGTTCAGGGCGCACGGGAGCGTCGTTTCTCCGGCTCGCTCCCAGAGGTCAGGGACGTGGCGCGCGGGGGGGGGGGGGGGCGTTCGAGTGAGAGAGAGAGAGCCGTTACGGGGGGGGGGGGGGGACAATGTGTTGGACAGAGAAGTAAACCTGCGAGTGATTCATGACGACACCTCAGACACTTTGAAAGAAAACGGAACGATAAAACTACCATCTATTATATATGATCCTGAATAGAGAAACACAATCACTCTACTCTACTCTACTTCTACTACACTTTTACTCCTACTTCTCTACTTCTACTCCTACTCTACTCTACTTCTACTACACTTTTACTCCTACTTATCTACTTCTACTCTACTCTACTTCTACTACACTTTTACTCCTACTTCTCTACTTCTACTCCTACTCTACTCTACTTCTACTCCTACTACACTTTTACTCCTACTACTCTACTTCTAATCCTACTCTACTGTACTCCTACTCCTACTCTACTCTACTCTACTTCTACTCCTACTCCTACTCCTACTCCTACTCTACTTCTACTCCTACTCCTACTCTACTCTACTCTCTCACTCACTCACTGTCTACTACTCTACTCTACTTCTACTCCTACCCTACTCTACTTCTACTCCTACTCTACTCTACTTCTATTCCTACTCCTACTCTACTCTACTTCTACTCCTACTTCTACTCTCTACTCTACTCTACTCCTACTCCTACTCTACTCCTACTACTCTACTCTACTACTCGTGTCCCGTGTAAAGCGTAAAGATAAACCCTGACATATTCTCTTCCAACGTTCTCATATACGTTGTTGCTCTGTTAGTTCTCGTGAACTTTAACCCCTGACTGACCGGTTTTGATTCCTTAAGCAAACTTCCTGTGAAGACAGAAGTTTATTCTATTTTAAAACCTCCAAAGCTGTATTTGAGAATGTGTTTAATTTTGGAGGGAAATTCACGAGCAATCTATCGCAAAAGCATACGCTTATTCTACATGAGCATAAATCAACAAATCTACTCACTTATATGTATAATGTATGATTTCATAAGGCTGTTTATTATTTAATCTTTCTTTGGTATTTTGTCATATATTCAATAAGGATTGTTTGGTAATATGTATTTTGATCAATGTCAAGTCTCTACCATTCTCTTTGACCTCTACTTGCCCGATGCAGTTGACAAAGTAACATTGTTGGTAAATATACATGTGTGTGAGTGTGTGTGTGTGTGTGTGTGTGTATGTGTGTGTGTGTGTGTCGTATCCACCGTACGCTGCTGTTCATCCTCATTTTGTGTCCTCACTGTATAAAATACTGTCACTGTATCCAGAGCTTCTTGAATCAGCAGTTTGGGAAACAAACCCACCAAAAGGTCAAGGTCAAGGTCAAGGTCAAGGTCGTCTCACACTGAAACATGAAGGAGATTGATCACTTGTTCTCACGTCCTTTTCCTCCCCACTTTGCCCACACCGGATTCATCCGACTCCGTCTGCCGACGAAGCCGGTGTGATATAATCGGAGCAGCTGCTTAACGGACCCCGATGATGAGATTATTTTCGGTGTTTATCTGCTTTCCCAAAAGCAATATTTGCATTCTGAAATATATTTGGTGATACGTAGTCGTACCATCTGTGATAAAAAAAACAACTAAACAAAAGACAACATAATAAATGTGTGAACTCCTCGAGGGTTTCTTTTGTCCCCCCTCCACCAATGAGGTGTTATTGAACCTCTCTGGCAGAACCACGCGTCAAACATCTCAACATGTTCAGGAAATGTTGGCAGGCCGATCGGAATCCCGCCAGCAAACAAGTGATTTGATATCGGACGTGTGATTTCTTCTGTGATTATGAAAGTAACGTTGACTCCTTGGAGGACGTCTGCAGATTTTTAAGCAGTTATTGTGATTTTTTTTACTTAAAGCGACACTATGTAACAATTCATACCTTAAAATAACAACTTGAATAAAATGGTGCCGCTACAATGACTTTTAATATGTTGATTTGCTCCTCCTCTGCCATCGGGGGTCTGTGGGCTAAAAACCCGACTATGTAACATGTTGTAGCGCCCGGTCCTTGGACCTGCTTTCTGTCATGATGACCAGCGTCACATAGTCCAGTCCACCTCACAGGGGACTTTTTATTGTCTCCGCTACGCGACGTAGAGACAGAGAGACATGCTGCTGTGGAGACGACCAATAACAGACCTTTAGTTTGATAAAAGAACAAAGACGTCTTTAAGAAAGGGAGCTGACATTACTGCTGCTGTCATCTGGAGGAGAGAGAAAGTTACAGGGGGGCGGGCCGAGATTATCTTTTTTTAACTCAAACTCAAAAGAGCCATATGCGTCACCAGAAGAGCCATATATGACTCAGAGCCAGAGGTTCACCACACCTGATCTATCGTAACTGGGTATTTACCACACTGAAGTACACGTTAAATACCTGAAGGGGGCGCTACAAGGGAAAAGCTACATAGTGGGGCTTTAAAGTGAGAGGTTTCGATGTGGGTGTCGCAGAAGCTGAAGTTTGGAGAGGTTTATGCTCTTCAAGGTCTTTCTTTCAATTACATTTCCCATAAATATTCCACTTCTGCAAACGGAGAAACTCTGTCATCAGAAGCGAATCTTGCGTTCTCAAACTTCTGACTCAGCGTTTTTTTCACAAACACTCGCCGGAGAGCTTGGAAACTCATCTCCGCCTCGCTTTATGAACATCTCACCTCTGTGATTAAATTTTTCGATTTGGGAAGGGAAATCAATGGGCGTTAATGGCTTTAACCTGGATCCACCTCATCATGTCCTTCATTAAAGGGAGAAAGCGCCCACATTAATTCTCACAGCCGGTGTGTGTGTGTGTGTGTGTGTGTGTGTGTGTGTGTGTGTGTGTGTGTGTGCCTCTGTGTGTGCAGTGGGCTACTGAGAGGGGAGGTTCAGTTGGTTCCAGCCTCTCTGCAGCAGTGCCAGGGCCGGACTGAGTGGAAGGGTAGGAAAAGGAGAGGGGGTGGGGGGGGGGGGGGGGGTGGAGGCAGGGATGTGGGTGAGTTGGCGAGGGACGGGGGTGAGAACAACAAAGGACAGCGGGGGCGATAATCCCACCTAATGCCCCCGAGTCTACAGCGGCTCTCTGGACAGTGGCAGATTGAGTGCGCTCATGCGAAAGGTTACTTGGCCGATCAAGCGCTCCTCTCAGGGTGGGGGGGCAGGACAGCCCCCCCCCCCCCCACGTTCCCTCAGAGCGGTGGCGGTGAAGTTTTTTTTGCTTCTGCCTCTGAGTCAGCAGATCTCGGTGGTCATGCGTTATGCAACAGGCCCCCGGTGCCGACCGGGTCGAGACTCTCGGGGCGAGTCGGGGATGAAGCTGGAGAATTATTGACCCTTTTAGCTCGAGGCTATCCGTCTCCATGCATGTCTTACCTGCCGCCGTTTTACTCTCACGTGACTGCGACGGCATTTCTTTTCTCCCTCCCTTGAACACGCTCACCCTGACGGTCTTCACCGGGTCCCCGGAGACCTCTTTAAAAGCTAAATACACGTTCTTTGTCACAGGGGTGGGTGCGCGGCAGCGAGGAATACGAGACCCAGATAGCTTGAGCTCGAGGGCTTTAAACGCCTTCTGTGAGATAAAGAAGTTGTTATCTGAGGGATCTGACTGAAGGGGTTGGCAACTGCCTTCGCTGGACGCCGTTCGCGGCGGCCGCCATCTGCTCGCAGGCGCTGCCGAGAAGTGAATTATTTACAATCCTCACATCAGTTATTTCGCGGAAGAATTCGAGTGGGTTCCCTCGCCGCCGCGAACGTGGAAGGATTTCTTTTGGGAAAGAAGAAGAGAAGAATCTGGGCCAAACGCTTTTCATTTAACGTATCACCGAAAGTCACGATGCAGAGGAAACACACGCTTCCATGAGGAGGAGCCTTCGACCTCCTTCTGTTGATCACAGCTGGATTCACGTGGCTCGGTGCTCGGTTTGATATCGTTCAGAACGAAGCACCTGTTCACTTACGTTTGCAGGTCAAAGTGTGGACTTGGTTTTACTTTTCTGAATGGGCTGTGTACATGACAGTTGTATCACATGAGCCTCTAATAGTCCGATTAAATCTCACAATCACAAGGGAAGCCGTGAGGCGGTGTGATAATGAAGCACCAATAAAGTGTGTTTATGAATTAGTGTTAAAGATACCGTGAGGAACTTTCGTGTTGTTGTTGGCGCCCCCTGTGGATGAACGTGGTATTGTTTCCCAGCACAAGAGTCACTTTGGAAAGGAGGAGGAGGAGGAGGAGGAGGAGGAGGAGGAGGAGGAGGAGGAGGAGGAGGAGGAGGAGGAGGAAGAGCCACTGCAGCCGGGCGTCGGACAGCCGGTTCTGGGTCCATCCACAGTGAACTGGTCGCAATAAAGAATAACTATATTACCAGACTGCTTTCCTATCTTGCTAATGAGAACACATGTTGCTGTTGTTGTTGTTGTTGTTTTTTACATGGGCTCCACGGTGGTGTGGTGGCTAGCACTGTCTCCTCACAGCAAGAGAGCCGTGGGTTCAATTCCCGGTCGAGGCGGTCCCTCTGTGTGGAGTTTGCATGTTCTCCCCGTGGGTTCTCTCCGGGTTCTCCGGTTTCCTCCCGCAGTCCAAAGACATGCAGCAGGTTAATTGATCTCTAAATTGCCCATAGGTGTGAATGTGAGAGTGAATGGTTGTCTGTCCCTAGATGGACTGGTGGCCTGTCCAGGGTATGTCAGCTGTCATAGGCTCCAACGACCCCGCGACCCTAATGAGGATGAGCGGTATTGATAATGGATTGTTGTTTTTTACGTTAACTTAATGAAATACTAAAAGAAAATAAGCAGCGTAGTCCTGTTAACCACTCATTAAATATTCATATATATTCATATATATATATTTAAACACAGCTCTCATTGGGGAGGGGGGGGGGGGGACCTTGTGTGGTGGGGTGAGTTGGAGGGAGCTGTAGATTCTCACTCTGGCCACGACTGTGACTTTGGGTAGTAACTCCGGAAAACGAAGCAGCGAGAACATTGGGCCCCGCGTCCTTGATCGGTAGCTCACCCCCCCCTTCCCCCCCCACCCCCCCACACCGATAGCACACCGGCACTTTATGGCGGATCGAAGCTGCTCAAGTTTAATGTGTTTGTGGCTGTCGCAGCTCTGATAAAGGGCGCAATACATAACACAGGAGTAATAGAGGGGGACAAGCCAATCAATAGCGAGAGGGGCTCGCTTGACCCGCCTTTTAAAAATGACAAATCCCCAGCCTTGCATCACGGCGTGTGTCACACCTCGGCGGCGGCGGCCTGTCGGCACGCGTGCAAAAATAACCAGAGTGGACACGCCGTCCATCGGCGGGAAACAGAGGGCCTATACAGCCGGCTCCTGTGTGTACGTGTGTGTGTGTGTGTGTGTGTGTGGAATCTCCATTTCAGGTTCAATCTGAAAGAGGCCAAACTGGCAGTAAAAGTCTTGTAAGTAAAGATTTGGGCCTCACCTGTGAACGGAGCCTTTTGTGGAAGCTGCCTCCTGTTTCCTGGCAGATAAACCACATCTGCTTCACCGGGAGATAACGCCGTGCATACGCTCACGCGCCTCCTTTCACTCACACGTCCGCTCCCCTCTTTACCTTTCCCTGCCTCCCCGCCTCTCCTCCTCATTCGTATCTATTTCTGTAATTCCCTCCTGCTACTGCCCCCCCCTCCCCCCCTCCTCCTCGTCCTCGCTGCATATTTTTCCTCGCTGTTTGCTCTGGGTTTTCTTTTCCCTTTCGTCCCTCAGTGTATTTTTCTCAAGCGAGCCCCGGCACCAGCTGGTGCACACCGGGGTAGTTATAACTGTGTAATAACGCGTGTGTTGTCTCTCCTGAAGCGGCCTGCACTGCATTACTCTGCCCTCTGTCAGGGTGCAGCCTCTAGGATTAGACCGCTAGCCCCATGGGTCGAGTGTGTGTGTGTGTGTGTGTGTGTGTGTGTGTGTGTGTGTGTGTGTCTACGTGTATGTATGTGTGTGTTTGCCTGAGGGCGTCCAGATAAATGCCACAGATGAAGCCGCCCTGCTGTTGCTCAACTCGCTGGGTGAAATATTATCATTTCTAGAAGTTTCTTTTTGCTATAAACGACTATAGATAATATAAGACGCTATCAAACTTGGTAAATGAACAGCACATTGCATTTAGGAAAGACTTGACATAACAAAGGATTTATCCTTTTTTTACACACCAGCACCCTCTTACATCTGGCTTCTGTCTTCAGTGGGAAAGGTTACAATCACCATTCATTCCCAGGACAAATGACATGTATCAGCTGCAGCTCGGTGATGGGAACATGACACCCGGCTGGATGCACTAATCTCGGCCCTTTTTCCCGCTCGATGCTACGTGACTTGCGTTGAATTCCTAATTAATACAATCAACAGGGATTTGGAAAATGATTATAGACGTATACGACATGCAATTAACGGTCTCTCCTCAAAGACTACGAGGCTCCGTGGACAGGAACAGTCTTTTTATCCGGCTAATCATCGAAAAACACACTTCACACACTCCACAGGAACAACATCGTCTTTCCATTGTTCCAATAATCAGCAACTCTATTAACTAACATGAGCACGCATGTCCTTGTAACACACATCAAAACTCGACACAAGCTAAACCGTCTATGTTCATCTCTCGACTGCTCCAACAATCACCAGCGTTTACAGGAAAAACTGAATATGTAAATGATGTGATTTTTTAAAGTATCTTCTGTAATATATTCACTGTTTACGAGCAGCTGATGTCGAACGTGAATCACAAGAAGAAAAGAAATCCAGAAAGGTACACGTTCCAGCGTGTTTCCCCAGTATTTCCCATAGAAGCTCTTATTTTGGTAGAAACATTTTGTGTGTTTTAACATCTTGAAAGAAAAGCTGGATATCTGGATTAAAACACAGATTAGCACTTCAGTGGCTCTTAAATAGCTCTTATTATGGTACTTTTGTAGTTTGATTATGTTGAGGAAATGTTACTTTCTGTATTCTTGTAGTTCTTAGTTTGTACTCTAGGTTGAAATGCACTTATTGTAAGGCGCTTTGGATAAAAGCGTCTGCTAAATGACATTTAATGTAATGTAAAAAGCATGTGACTAGCGAGTTAAACTGAGATCTATGTGAGCTGAACAAACCCTATTAGTCATGACACGTGTTTCCTCTTCATCCTCATCACGTGCACGGCTGTCTCAATCGTAACACTTTTAGGATGTTGTATCTGGGAAGTTAATGTATGCTGCTCAGACGTGGATACAGTGCTTGTCATTGCAGTATTTATATGTATTTTTCTGGTTGTTTTCCTCAAAATTGTTTTAAAAAATCAAATAAAAGCATCGAAAAATCCATCCAATTACAGAATAATGGCATCGGGGGAAAGAAGCCGACGCGTCCTTGAGACATTTGTGCAACCTCATGTCATTTTATGCTTTGCAGGGTGAAGAGTCTCATAACTGAGATGATTTGTTTCATCGCTGCATCCTCTCCTATTTCATCTTTTAACAATACTGCAGTGCAACAATAAATAAAAGACACAACGGGGGCAAAAATAAATAAAAAATGCAACCCCCCAAAAAAGAAAAAAAAAGAAAAGCATCCCTCTCGGAGAATCCCCACATGAGTTATCACCGAGCCGCTCCTGCAGCATGTGTAGAATTTTTATCATCTAGTAATCAGGTAAACCCCGATGGTCTCTGGTCTCCTTCTAATTCACAGACAACTAGCACAACACGGCAGCCGTAATAAATCCTCCGGAGCCGCAGACACATTTACTATCGAGCTCACGAGAAGTGTCACCGCGTCCTCCTGATGAGAAGCAGCAGCGCGCTCGCCATTTTTACACCAAAATACCTCTTTTGTGTTCAGTGTAGATTAAAGAGGGGGAATCAATACGCTTTTTGTTAACCTGGATTCACCTCGCGTTCCACCGTCTGACAATATTTCAGCTCTGTTATTTTTTACGGGGAATAAAAAGCCGATAATTCTCTAAATCTGATTGTGATTAATAAATAAAGTAGAAGTGAAAGTTAGTGAATAGATGCATGCATGTATTTATTAATTAAATGTGCTTGGACATAAAATGTTGTAGTTATTGCATCATGTTTAGACAGTTTACAACCATATTTAATAATAATATAAATGTGCTTTTTAATCAAAAACATCTTGTTTTTATTATTAGCTCCATTTTCAGGTTTTTTTCCAAATATCTGAGTATCCGTGCAGGAAGATTATATATATTATATCAGTCTGACCCTTTAAAAATATAGACATAAGGATTCAAAGATTCTTTTCTTTTTTATGACAAACTGAATTTATGATTCATTTTCTTATGCGAATACAGCTTGACCTTTTCTTCTAATGACGTAACGCAAAGTATTTTCCATATTCTCCTCCAAGAGCATGAATATTCTATGCTGGCAATGAACCCGAGTTTCTGGGTCATTGATGAAATCATCTTTTGGGCATTTATTCAGATACTGGAGGATTTTTTTTTTTCTGAGGACAGAATAATTTATGTGTTTTTTCGTCAAACGCCGCCAAAATAAAGCGGCGCAAGGTATTTCAAAAAAATGTGAAACGTGCTTCGTCTGAGGATAAAAAAAGTGAAGGAGGGGACACAGAGGGACACGTCAGATCAAATAAAAGCAGCATCAGAGCACAACATCGATTTGACAAACAAGACGGAGCCGGGGCCATTGATTAGGAAATCCACTATTAATGACTTTGCCCGGCACAGTACACGATGTTATTGCTGCAGAATTACAAGAGGAATCAAATCAGGCAAGAGCAAACACACTTTGGTTTCTGTGACTTTCAATGTCAATAAATGCATTACTATATATATATATATTTATATATTTATGATGAAATAGAGGACACCAATCCTTTGGTCGCAGCATCTCTCACACGGTTGTGAATAAAGTAGCTGCTGAGGAGAATCACATATGTAAATACCTTTTAGTGTAAATGCAGATACCCCCCCCCCTTTCCCCTGGTGTGTGATGTTGTGATGGGGGAGGGAGAGAGAGGGCGAAGTGTGAAGGTGGTACTGGTGGAGGCGGTGGGGGTGGGAGGGGGGGGGGGTGTAAGGGGGCCCGGTTGGAGAAGCTCATTCATCAAGTCATTACGGGAGGTGGCTCCTGTGGTATTTCAGCCTGTCCATCAGTGGAGGAGGAGGAGGAGGAGGAGGAGGAGGAGGAGGAGGAGGAGGAGGAGGAGGAGGTGGAGGAGGAGGAGGAGGAGGAGGCTAGGCAGGGATTCCCAGAGGAGGGCCGACGCTCGTCCGTCCTTCGCCCATCTCCCCCCACACACACTTGCTTTTCTCCCTCCTCCCCCCCTGGATGTCCCTGCCCTTCTTCTCCTCTGACAGCTCACCTTCTGACTGCTATTACTCCCCCTTCTTCCTCTCCTCCATCACACTGTCTTCCACTTTATCTGCCCCCTCTATTACATCTTCCATCTCTCTCTCTCTCTCTCTCTCTCTCTCTCTCACTCACCATCCGGCCTCCACATTCTCAGTACTTCCCTCGCTCTCTTCCTTTTTTTTTTTTTTTTTTACATTTCTCCCGAGAGGCCGCCCTTGACTCTCAGATGTCCGTCGCATGGCAAAAATTACTATTGACATTTCAATTCAGTGGTCCCCCCCCCCCCCCCCCTCGCTGCTCTCGGCTGATTCCTTATAGCAGGCGGACATTTACATGTCAATGGGCCAGACAAAAGGGAGGCGGCGTGTGCCGGCCGCCGCGTCCTGAACGCCGCGGCTGCAGCGCCGGGTTTGTGGCTCCTCTGCGCTGACGAAAGAATCTCCGTCTTTTGATTACTGAAAGGGTTATTAACATATAAAGAGTCACGCCGGCCCACAATGCCACCGCACTTTGCCAACGATGAAGCGCCGTCAACATTTCCCAACGGGTATTCCCGTGGCGTCGTAATGCCAGTAAAGCCACGGTTAGCGAAACGTCAACGACGTGTGGAACAATCCAACATTCCCGCCGACTTCTTTTACGGCGCCGCGCGGCCTCCCTCCATCCCACGCATCACGACGATGTTTCGTCAGCGCGGAGGGATTCAATCGTTCCCGACTGGAGATCAAATACAATCTGTTTAATTCCACAATCGTAAAGATAAATAAACATGAGGCTGAATAAAATCCACCCGATACCTGCAGGGGGCGCCTTATGGGTGATGGGGGGGCGAGGGAGGCGGGGTGGGGATTAAAGCTATTGATTGCTGGATGAAGATGAGGCGGGGGTGGGGGGGGGGGGGGGAGCTGTGTTCCTGCAGCTTAAAACATGAGAGGGGTTGCGGTGCTCCCGGCCCTCACGATGCGTGACCTCCGTTGTGTTCCTCGCGGCGTGTTCGTACGAGGGATAACCGGAGACGTGTGCACACGCTCCTTCACAAGAGGGTATTTCAGACATGCGTCTTCATTTCTTAAGCCCTGTAACGTATCACCGCCTGACTCCCAAGGCGCCGGGTGTGGGGGCGGGGAGGATATCGCCTCGCCGAGATTATCGTAAAGGAGATGCATCGCATATGTAAATGTCCTGTTTGGGAGAACTGAGCTGGCTGCTGCTCAAGAGAGGGAGAGAAGAAGAAAAAAACACACACACACACAGAAAAAAACACACAAACGCCCCTCGGCATTGATCCGGCGTTCTGCATTTAGCCCGGGTTAAGTGTTCCGCTTCCATTTGGACCCAATTCATGCAGGAGTTTGTATAATTATGCCAGAGTCAATCCCCGTTACTCCTTAGCGCTATCGAGCAGCTGCTTACTTTAATAAAAGCACACGTCGTCCAATCCAGGGATGTATTCTGCATTTTCCAGTGTGTCTGTGTGTGTGTGTGCATATTTTTGTGTTTGCACATCATTTGAATCAATACACACACACATACACACACACACAACTAACCAGTTGCAGGCCTCATGCACCAAATGTTCTGTCAACTCCACAATCCTTTCAATCAGTGCAACAAACAACTCTTTCAACGTTCTCCTCTCTCCCCCAGGACACGAGTCCTCTTCGCTGTCTGCTTACTGGGGACCATCAATCTGCAGCCTCTCCTCCCGGTTGCCCTTCTTTCATCATTTCATTTTTTTTCTTCTTCTCTCTCCCCCCCCCCTCGCCCTCGCCCCTACCAACGAGAGCTTTCAAGCCTGACCTTTGTGCCCTTGGAAAGGACCGCTGCGGGAAACAAAGACCGCCGACCAATCAGAGACGGAGCTGAGTGGCCTCGGCTATGTGAGCCACATTCTTAATGACATAGCAGAGCCTGAAATGGATTTTTTTTTGGGGGGATAGCTTGTGATCAGAGGAGGTCCATAGAGGCGGAGGAGGCCGCCCCCGCCTTTCATTTTTTTTGAGGGGCAAGAGGGGGATCAAAATGCAAAAAAAGGAAAAAAATTGTTAAATCAAGACGACACCGAATTGGAATTATTCATAACATTTTCTAAATGTTCTTTCTTCTTTAGAGAAAAATGTTTCACGGAATCTCGGATTAAAATCGCAAACTACTAGTTATTTTCAGATTCAGATTATTATTAGTACGTCATTATTTATTAATTGCTTTAAATAATCAAGCTTTAGCTATAGTCAGCTGCCAAAGCAACAGTTAGCTTATCGTAGCACCCCAGAAGGAC
The DNA here is from genome assembly GCA_036178185.1 of Liparis tanakae. NCBI lineage: Eukaryota > Metazoa > Chordata > Actinopteri > Perciformes > Liparidae > Liparis > Liparis tanakae. Next base: position 25,291,795 of record CM070104.1, on the reverse strand, counting down.
TGTGAGCTAACACCGAGAATAGGTTTACGTTGGAGCGTTCCCATGCGCTCACGTGCAAATATCCCCCATAACCGACTTTGAAATCCATTATTATTTATTACGACGTTGTCGCCTTCTGGGGGATGTCACCGACGGCTACTTATGTTTGTCTTCTTTGCTCTCCATGTTTTCGTCGGACCAATAACTTGTTCGTTCAAACCAACGCTCTGCGCTCGTTCTTTAAGTATTTAGAATGAAAGAAGAATGGGAACAAGGTAGAAAAAGGGTTTTGATGGTCGTTACTGCTCTTCTAAAAGGATTTATGAAGTCAGAGAAATTCTGACAAGGTGACGTGCACATATCCACGAGACTCGAGATACACGAGCGACGGTCTCGTGATTCCGCCGAGAGCGAACACTACGACGCCGGCCAGTTTCACACGTGGGGAAATCGTGCATCCGGGCGCCGGGTGAGATCTTCGTCCCGGGGACAGAACCTCATCCCGGTGGCTTCCCATTGGAGGGAAAGTGCAGCGCTGCTTGTCTCAGGTTTCTCCTCCCGCAAGCTCCTCCCCTTATCTCCCACGACGCGCTCATTCATCACCGGGTGGCTGTCGCCCTCCGAGGTTTAAACTGCAGATTAAGTCAAATGAAGATGAATAGAGCCCGTGTGTTGCAGGTGAAGAGTATTTGTCATTATGAAGTATAGAAGAATAAATCCACCCCATCCGTCTTCTACGTGACGCTATCATGTTATCGAGTTCGCTCGGAGGAGTCGAGTGTTTCCTCGACCCGGAGAGGGAACTTTAACTCTCCAAAGTCAGATTATTGCCACCTGAAGCACCATCTGTTTGACGGACAGCATATTGTTTGTGAGAGATGAGGGGTGTGCTTGTTTTGAAAGTATTGATCTGAATGTGGAAAGTAGAAAGAGGCCAATTGTCTTAAGTATGTGTGACATCTTGTATCAGAAATAACTAAATTATGTTTTGTTTGACATCAAAAGAATCAGCTGACCAATCAGTCCTCTGGGGTCCGGAGGAGCTTCTCAAGCTCTCAACCGGGAGCAAGAAGAGCAAATACTTTATTCATGGCTAATTAGCGCGTTGCATAGCAACAAGAACAATGATAAACGCTTCTTTAACCCTTTGAGCTCCCGCTCTCCCGGTTGCCAGTGAACCTCGCGCGGGGCTTTGTGAACGAGGCTCCGTCGCCTCGTTACGGCTTGGTGAAGTATGTGATACATGTCGCCTCCGTTCGTACGGATCAACTCTGCTCCTGCACCTCTCCTCATCGGTTTTATCCCCTGACATCCTCTGCAGCGCCATAATTACTGGAGATTTAATTAGTCAGAGAACAAAGACAGCTTGACCTTCTCTGCTGGTTCAGGAGACTTGTGTACGTCATGCAGACGGGAAGCAGATGCTTCATATTTTCCAGCCAGCATGTATTCTTTTCCTCACATAAACTAACGCGTGTGCGTGTGATTTAGTGACATCTAGTGGTGAGGTTGCAGATTGCAAGCAACTGAAGACCCGCTCACTCCTCCCTTTCTTCTCGGGAAACTACGGTGCCTTCAGGTGACATGAAAATGTGAAAGGCTGTCAAGTTTGTCCACTCTGGGCTTCTGTAGAAAAATGGACTGCGTGAAGAAAATCAGTGAAGGGCTCATTCCGAGGTTACGGAAATATGTGAATTCTTACTTTTAGGTGATTATACACCAAATAAAAACATAGTTATGAATATTATATTCCATTTCTGCCAATTTATTCCCCAAAATGAAACACACAGGTACCTTTTAAATGCTGGTAAACATTTTTATTTTGTCGGTTTTCATGTCATTCTGAAGCTTCCCATCGGTGTTCCTTACGTTTTCAAATCTGAACATTTAAATGAAATGTTGAAGTACATATTCTTTTTTTTAGGATCAAAATGCTATTTTCCCGAACACATAAACAGTATATATATGTTTATTTATTTATAGTCAGCGTTATGTACAGCAATTAGGAGTAATGGCATAGAACCGATATGCTAAATATAGTTATAGTTTGCATTCAAAAATCACACAATGAGGCAACATTGGTTCTCGTCTTTAAAAGAGATAATCGATAACGGCATCAGATCCCCGTCAAAAGGCTCGTCTATAATCTATAGCAGGCCCGGCGGGGTCTTCAGGTGGCGGCAGTATTTCTTCCTGCTGCTCCTGTGCTGAGTCGTTTCATCTCCACATCAGCCCTCTGCGCTGTGGACCTGGAGCTATTCTAGGACTCTCCTCCGATCCACAGGACTCCGTTGATAAAAGCAGTCATTTAAAACAGAAAAATAACTGGCAGAACACGGGAGTATATATATATATATATATATATATACAACCGCTGCTGTTGTTTCTTAGGACGGCTCTGAGGACTCTGATAACCCACGTCAAGGCTTTATGTTTCAGCCGAGTGGGCGTTTCCCTTTGACGGAGTTGCCCTTTAATAATTATACACTGGACACACGGACCAGATACCTGATTACAAACTTACTTCTAAGGCGCGGGTGGGGGTGTGGGGGGGGGGGGGTATCCTCGCGCTCACAAAGACATTAATTACACAGAAGGTCATTCAATTAAAGGAGGCCGTGCCCCCACACGCCCCGTCACAACAACGGAGAGGAAGAAAAGTCGTGGGCGATTACATTAAAACACGACTGGGTTTCATTCTTTTTAGGGTGTAGAAAGTTTTCTTTACTGACTGATTTTTTTTTTTACAATCGTTCAACCGGACCGGAAAAATTGCCAATTTTTTAAAGAAAAGATAAAGACAGAAGTGAAAGCTACAGATCCCAGTGTGTTATAAATTGAAGACGATTAAATTAAGGAACTAGAACGGGCACTCGGTAGAGCGAATAACTTCACATATCACAACATTGAGCATTGAATTATGAACATGTTGGCATTAGTTGCATGCTAATTGGATATAAATTGACCGCGCTATGGTAAAAAGAAGATTTTGACATTTTCATGACCTTGACCTTTGACCCAATCAATCCCAAAATCGAATCAAATGGTCCCCGGATAATAACCAATCATTCCACCAAATTTCATGCGATTCGGTTTAATACTTTTTGACTTATGCGAATAACACACACACACAAATGTGTACATGAGAGAAGTAGAGTCTCTTTCTCATAGACTTCTATACGATCAGACTTCTTGTCGTCGCCCCCTGCTGGCCGTTAGAGAGAAGAGAAGTTTAAGACACTTTTCGGACCCGGAGGATGACGACTGCCGCCTATTTTCTCACTCAATATTTAGCTGAGAAGGCCATAAAGTTAGCACAATACTTAAAAGATGTTTATTTACTCATTTGCTTGCTTTACTCACGTTTCAACCCTCTCATTGGCTGAAGCTGAACAGCCAATCAGAGGGATTTCTCTTCGAGGTCAAGTGGCATTCAGGGTTTGGTCTTCCTCTATGAGCTCGCGCAAAAAGAGAGGAGATGACTCCGTCTCCGATCTCAATGAAGCGAGCGTGTGAAAAACAAATGACTGAATATTTCAAATATGTCATCGCTTTGCCAGAGGAGTCACATTTTTAAGCGAATCGATAACGTGGACAAGGTCAAGTGCGTTCATAAAGCCGCGTGCATCTCTCAAGTCCTGGCTCCTGACACTGAGAAGTAAAGAGCTACTCGAGGAAACCCTCACCTGCTTCACCTGCGCTCAAATACTCTCCCCTCCGGTCACAGGTATCTCAAATTCAAAAAGGAGAGCGGCTGGAGAGACGGCTGAGACACGGAGGTCATCAGACGCCATCGAGCCTCCGGCGGCGAGATGGAGGCAGATCTGTCGAGGCGCCGAGGGCGAGCCGGCGTCTCGCGTGGGGGGGCTGCCGTGAACTCCCAGGGCAAAAACAATAACGACACCGTGTGCCAACTAGAACAGCTGTAGCACGCCCGAGTGAGCCTGAGAGCACACACACACACACACACACATATATATGTGTGTGTGTGTGTGTGCGTGTGTGTTGGTGTGCCAGGGGTTTGCGTCATCGGGGGTAAAAGAAGAAACACTGGCGCCAACTGACTGTTTCACAGGATTAAAGGAGAGATCCTCCTCAGATACTCTTACGCTGCCGGGCCTCATCCATTTTTCATTTTATTTGCAGAGGAAACGCCGCGCGGGACCAGGCGAGGAGTTGTGTTTACCTCGCTCGTATCTGATTGCTGTGTTGCTCCAGATTTATTAAGTGAATTTCTTTTGGTGGGTTTTCTTGATAACCAGTTATATATATATATATATATATATATATATATATATATATATATATAATATTTTCTTGATAACCAGTTATCTATTATATATATATATATATATATATATATATAATATATATATATATGTATAATATATATATATATATATATATATATATCTTTGTTTATATATATTCTTAATAACCAGTTATATATATATATATATATATATATATATATATATATATATATATATATATATATATATATATATATATATATATAGATAACTGGTTATCAAGAAAATCTAATAAATATATATTTTTAATTAGAAATTATTATTATATTATATATATATTATATGTTTTGATATTTACAGTTATCAAGAAAATCTGTTTTGGTGTAGTTTATTTTTTACTTCTAGAGGTTTCCTACATTTTGATGAATGATGAATTTGAAGTAACCGCAAAAGAATGGAAGTGAAAATGTCTTGATTTAAACTTACAGTAATAGAAGAAGTACGATAGTCCATAACAATAAGCACAGTACAGACAAAGACCAGATTAACATGACATAACGTACAGATAAAGACATTTAATTAAATGGAAATATTCAAGTTCAGTACCTTCAATATTGTACTTAGTAGTTTGGTAAAAGAGGATATTATTCCACCTAAATCTCAACCTTTCCCCTTCCTTGCTGCTGCAGTGCATTCTGGTCAATTTCCTGCTTCTGTGGATGTTTGAATTCTGAGTTTACATTTTGATGAATGATCCATCGCTACAGCGTCTACATAAACTACAGACCTGTGAGAACACATCATCCACATCTGGAACGTAAACCTGAATGAACTACAACATGATGACACACTGGCTGCTACCTTTGAATCAAACAAACCTCAAGACAAGCAGCACAACAACCAGGAAGGATTTATTTTTTATTTCTCATTTATTGCTCCAAAACACATTGCACCTCACATGCAAGAGCATTAAAAAAAAATATTAACTTTAAATAACTACTGTATTATAAATAAGTAGTAATATTCAATCATAAAATGTGCCCTTCTGCATAATGAGTATTTTTACTGTTACTTTCAAAATACATATTGATGCTTATACTTTTTGTGATATTACTATTATCCGACATAAACTACAAGCAATGCTATGCAACAGATAAACTCTTCACTCATCACATTGTTGTGTGTGTGGGAACCCCAGGAAAGAGAGCCGTGTATTCATGTTGTCATGGGCTTGTTGTTGTTGTTGTTGTTGCAAAATGTCAAAAATAATAGCGTTCATAAAAGATAGTACAAGTTATATGTTTGTCCTCCCTTATTTCGGGGCGCCCCTCCGGCATGAGCCCTCCTGAGCCGGAAGCCATCTGTACACGTGTCTGTCAGAGAAAATATGTTGTGTTTCTCGGATTATCGGTCGCTCTCTCTCTCTCCCTGCTCGCGGTAGTCTCTCCACCGCTCGGCCGTCCGCGTCTCAGCGTCAGGACGTTTATAGCTCTGCCAAATTGCTGGCTGTATTAATTATCCTCGGCCAGGCAGCAGCTGCTGGTGGTGTTGGGTGTTTGTCAGGTTCGCCTCCGTCTGCCGCTGATGGATACGGGGCAGGGCGCGGTGAAGGCTGACGGAGGCTCAGCACCACGTCCACCTGAGTGTGTGTGAGTGTGTGCGTGCGTGTGTGCGTGTGTGTGCGTGTGGCTCACTCTGATGCCAGCGCTCTGCATGCAGTGTTTATATGGACCTAATTGCTCGCCGGTGGTATTATTGTAATCTGGAGCTCATTTGGCCCGAGTGCAGTTAGATATGAAATAATACTCATGCAGGCTCATCTCAGTAAATGTTTTGTGGTGACAGTTTAAATGATTTAGGAGCCAATTTAAGGACCGAGCTCCTGAGAGCTTTTATTAAAAATAAAAAAAAGGGACACATTGGTATTTAGTATTTCTCTCACCGAGATATAAACAATGATGGGATGTGCACACCAGGCGTGTGTGGTCAGACCTCGGAGTAAAACGGGATCTATAATTAAATTAAAAAGTTCATCGGCTAATTGAAGAACTTTCCTAATTGTTATTTTCCAGTTCATTATCCCCCCCCCCCCCTACCCCCAGCAGAGTGGACCGATGATGTCATTCCGCTTGAGAGGAATCTGATTGAAGTGGAAGGAGAAGTGACCCCGCGACCCCGCTAACAATACGTGGTTATCACAAGTGGGTCGGCTGAACGACGGGAGATGATTGGTACCTGCGCTGCCTTGCTTTTTTTTCTACATTCCCACAGAGACAATAGCTGCATTTGTCTAATGGTATATCATTTACCTCCCTCCTGATTCTCTCTGGCCCGTCTCCCTCTTTTCTTTTCGGCGTCCGCTCATTGATTAGTTTTGCGCGTGGAGTCGAGGAAATGACGTGATTACAGGTGTCGGGCCCCGTTGTCCCATTATTCACTAATCAAGACCCCGACTGGACCATCACATCCCCGCTGGAGCGCTGGGCAGAATTAATATGTTTATTTACAGATAATTAGATGGAGACCGTTTTTTTTAAAACCTTTTGTTGTTCCAGATTCAACATAAATATATATGAATATAGTAATGTACTGGTGATGTCATGGATATGGATGCAAAGGCCTTTTGTGACATATATTTACTGAATTATTACGGTGAAAGCGAAATTCTGAATGAATGGCTCTTTTTTTCCCACATACTTCCTCTACTTCTTGTTTGTCTACCTGTAAGTAAGTAAAGTTGATTTATTTTGCACTTATCACAGACAAAGTGTCACACAGTGCAGTATAGTAGTCAATTTAAATAATTTGGCAATAACAGGGGCCTAAACCTTTCAACAGTTAAAAGAGGAAAATATACAACACTGTAAAAGATGGTGCAGTAAAATAAATAAAAAGAGAAGATGAAAAAGCAGGTCATAGAATATTTTAATTAACCAAAATGCCCGTGGAAACATCGTTTTGAGATGGAGTTTAAAGGATACTGTCCACCGGATACTGACTGAGTCACATGACCAATCGGCTGCACGCGTTCGGCCCGCCTGACAGGAAACGTACGGCGAAACGTCGTGGACACGCAAAAAAAAACAACTCAGCAGCTTCAGATTAGTGGGAAGAAGACAACGAAGAAAACCTTTCCAGAGAAACCCGGAGCAGCCGGTCGATACGACTTCAAACCGAACAGGCGGTCCGACGCGGCGAGCGGGCGAGCGGCGCAGAGGTCAATACTTCATTAATGTCTGATTAATGTCTTCAACCTGATTAATTCAATAGAGCCCTTTATTGTGCACTGTGTGTATTAATAGGAGTGAAGCAGCCTCTCAGCAGGGGACACTATCTGCCATTTAGGGGGGGTGTGTGTGTGTGTGTGTGTGGGGGGGGGGGGGGTAGCATCACAATCTGCATTCTATATGCGTCTTTCATTTCTGGAATTTATTTAGTTTCATCACTTTGAGGGGATTTCGAGATCGAAAAAAACGTCCACGGCTAAACCCACGTTGACGTTACGCGGCGTGAATGATAGACTGACTTCATTCTACGTGTTTCCATAACGCATAACTCAATCACCAGCATATAAAGGGGCTGTTGATGCTATCGTATGAGAACGCGATATCATTATGAACATTTAAAACGGCCAAAACCACCTCAATTATTTGGATTGCATTCTGCTGATGATGCTGATCACAACACTTTCCCAAAAGGCACGACTTCAGTATCGAGGACATAAGGGGCAGGAAGCGATGCCCTTATATGGTCTGATGAGGGGCTTTCATTCAGCTAGTTGGCCTTCATCATGTTCACACTGGTTACCGTTCTGTCAGGAGCGGCTGATGAATCTGACCTGGTCCACATGAATCCATCACTACTGGATTATAATTACCAACACATTAATGCGTTCATCACCCGAATGTAACGGTAAAGGAAAATCAACATAAAAAAGAAAGAAATTAATCACATTTTATTATTATATTCATACTTTCCATTAATAATCCGAAACGGCAAATTCAGTAAAGTCATAAAATAGATGCAGACGGAGTTAAAAGTAACATGTTTCCCTCTAAAATGTGAGCAGCATAAAAAATAATTATACTCCAGTTGAGTCCACATATTGTATTTAATATTGTGTTTATTGACTAAATGTGCCTCGCTACTTATTTACTAACGCGCTGATGTGATCCAATTAGTATCAATCAATTAGCATGTTGACATGCGGCGCGCTTGTTAGCATGTTAGCACTCCAGAGATGAGCACGTCGTGCTGCTATCGTAGCATATTAGCTCGGGAGTAGGTCTATATTCATATATTTATAAATATCATATTCAAAGGACTGCAGCTGTACAGAGATACATCGTTAAAGAACCCGCCCGCTCACACTGAACCAACGCAACAGATCCGGAGCAGACGGGTCTCCTCCCGCTCATCTGTGGCCTATGTTAATATGATTAGACTAGATTATGCTAATGTGCAGGGAGGGGGGCTGAGTGCGTGTGTGTGTGTGTGTGTGCGTGTGTGTGTGTGTGTGCGTGTGCGCGTGTGCGTGTGTGTGTGTGCTTTGCTGCTCTCGTTCCGGGGAATAGTTAATTGGTTGGGTTGCTTTGATGTCGTTGGGGCGATGAGAGGAAGAGGAGGAAGAGGAGGAAGAGGGGGGCTGGCGAAGGCGCCCCCTGGAGGATCAGAGCTGGCCGGCGTTTCGGGAGAGGAATGAAAACCGGATGAAACCGGTGAGCAGAGGATGCAGATCGGGAGCCCAACATGTCTCAACGTTCACATTACAAACGACGAGGAGAAGCGCGAGGCACGCTTTAGAAAAAAAAAAATATTCCTCCCTCCCGCCGAGCCGAGGCAGTGAAATGTAAATAATATGAATTATCATTCGTTAATATTAGATTAAAGTGTTTAAAAGAGTTCGTCCCCCGTCGGCGCTGCAGTTCTTCTTCTGTCGTCGTCTCCAACAGCTGGAGAGGTCAACTGTGTGCCGGGAGTTTTACATTTCAGCTTTAACGGTTTGGATTTACACGCTCGCCGTGGGGGGTGGGGGGTGGAGTGTGTGTGTGTGTGTGTGTGTGTGTGTGTGGGGGGGGGCGGGCTTGATATTCCTCCGTGGGTGGAGGCCGTTGGGCGCGCTGCTCTTCTGGCCTCGGCTCAACCGGCACCAGCAGGTGATCTGCCTGTAGAGGCGGAGCAGGAGGAGTATATCTGAGACGTCTGGCTCTCATAAAGAACCTCAAACTACGACCACGACCACCGCCACCATCATCTTCATCATCATCATCATCAGTATTTACACGGAGCAACATGGTCTCTAACTTGGTATTCTGCCACCTGTATGTGTTTGTCCGTTAGAGGTGAGTGGCTTCCTGTAGACACCTGTAGGTTTAGAGTTTGTTCTCGTCACATTCGATTTTTACGATATTTATTTTGATGCATCGGGACGTCACTTGGACTTTTGGCGTTTTGACCCGAGCGCCAGACGTGAATAAGCTTTCCTCATGTCTGGCGGCGTCAGTGATGGAAACGGGGACGCGTAATAACTCGGTGACTTTGTCCTCCCTCTGGCAAACGGCTCCTCTTCCTCTTCCTCTTCCTCCTCTAGCTCTGCAGAAAATTGGACTAACGTGTTTTGGGGTCATGCGGCGGACACTTTTCTAAACGTTTTCCATGATGGAAACGGAGTACGTGTGAACTCGATGGAGGACCCACGCCGTTCTCAATTCAAAGTACACGACTACAGACTTGTGTTCTTTTGGAGGACGGGACAACGGGAGGACGGTCTTTCTGCGATGGGACCGGCAGCTGACTTGATGACATCACCACATCAGCTGTTCTTGCTCCTGACTTTATTCTAATTATTCACTGTAAATTATTTTTTACAGTCAAATAAACAAAACATCCTAAAATGACATTCCTGACTCAACAACAGTATTTATAAAAAGTCAACTGTCAGTTGTTTATTTTCACCTTCGCTATTGTTTCTGGTTGCTGGTGAAATGCATTCTGGGATATCTGCTGGCCAGAGTACGCACAAGTCTCCTGTGATGCATCCTGGGTAAAGTGGGAGGATCGAGTCACATCCGGGCATTTTGACCGTGCTGTGAGAGAAGAGAACTTTGAATTGGAAGAAAATAAGACAAACATTTAAATAAAATAACAGCCAGACCGAGAAGTAAAAATCTTGCAATTTTATTTGCATATAAAGGCAGCTAAATATATCACAATGAACTGAAAGAGAGAACTAACATTTCCATGAAGAGGGATACAATCAGAGAAACAAGAGCGAGAGAGGAACGGAGCACGGAGAAGAGCATTTACAGCGGCAGAGCTGAGACAACTATTGGCAACATTTTTTTTTTTGTGCTAGCAAAGATTGCATTTACACACAGTGCAAAATTAGAAAAGAAACAAAGCAATAAAACACAAATACGATCAGAGTTACACTTTTTCAAAAGGACAACGTTACCGTGTTTAGGCAGGCGTGTTGCCGGGTAGGATTGGGACTCTGACAAGTTTTCCTCTCTCATCCCAAATGAATGTTTACCCCACTGGGAGAGTCGGTACAAAAAATAAAACATTAAAGAAAATGTATGAAGAGCGTCTGATGGGAGCGTTAAACAAGTCAATTATACAGGCGCACACAGAAAAACTAAACGCACCAGATTCTTTTTTTTTCTTCTTCTTCTTCTTCTTCTTCTTCGTCAAACACGACTTTTAGTACAGATGTTTTACAACATGAATATATAATATATATATTTTTTATACATACATTTTCCAAATTAGATCATAAATCCAGAGCGGGATGTTACAGAGTCATTTTTTTTCCCGGGGCTGTAATTGGAGAGCTTTCCGTCCCCTAGTCAAGGTGTTGTTTGGCGGGGTAATAAATAAGGACTTTTTCTCTGAGCTCGCAGAGAGTGGGCGGGGCTCTAGCTGAGAACATTAAAGCTAGTTTAAGGCAGCGTCCCAGTCAGCCAATAAGAAAAGAGAAGAAAAAAATACACACAAAAAAAAGACCTAAACACAAGATGGTACAACATAATGGCGTCCAATGGCGTCCGGCCAATGCAAACTAAACATAAAGAAATTGTACAAATTCACAAAGCATCATTTATCTTACAGATCGGACCAATATTTATCAAGAGCAAGATTGTTTAACCACAAAATCCCACTGAAAAAGGAGAATACCGGCGTCACTTCAGCCCCCAAGTTCATTTTGTATTGCATACGTACAAAGATTTGAATATTTTAGAGCAAATGTAACGATACAAACGCACGAGACGAGAGTCTTACTATTCTTCACGTTTTTTCTTTAGTCGCGATTATGAAATTGTCATTTTTGGGATTAAAATCCAATTAACAGATTTTCTCATGTTACATTTTCCTGTAACTGGAATTTTTATTTGTTGATTTGTGATGTCTAGAAATTACAAATCCCGCACCCCTCAAAAAAAAGAAAAGAAACCTGCACTGTGGAAACTTACTTCCTGGGTGAGGTTTCCACTTCCTCCCGCGGCTGTTCAACAGGAAGTGGAGCGGCATTTTGAGTTGGATGAAGAAAAAAAAATTAAATTGGGACGTTTCTTTATGGAAGATGTTTTTTCAGACTGTGTGTAGAGCAGGAACACGGCAATAATTCAATAACCCCCGGTATCCTCCTTTAACCCCCCCCCCCCCCCCCCACGTCTCCAAATCTCAACGACGGCTTGGAGACGACCAAAAGTTTGCAAAGAAACACTTAGAACTTATTTTTTTGTTTGCTTTTTTTTTTACAGTTTTTTTTTTTTACTTGACATATTTATAGAAAAAAAAAAGAGAGTAGTTTATCGTTTATCGTTTATCGTTCCACCCCCACCCCCACCCCCACCCTCTGGCCTCAGGAGCTGGCGGGGTTGGGCAGGTCGAACACGATGGGGGGGTTGGTGGGCTGGAAGCTGACGGTGCAGGTCGACGCGTTGACGAACGTCGTGTAGCCGTCTGTCATGATCCCGTAGCCTGAGGAGGAGGAGGAGGAGGAGGAGGAGGAGGAGGAGGAGGAGGAGGAGGAGGAGCACACGTCAGCAACAGGTCACATTCAATCACTTCAAAAACTTCACAAACAAAGATGTTGATGAATTGTTCAAGGAGGCCTCGGCCGACCCCTGACCTCTGACCCCTGATTCTCCGTACCTTCGTGGATGCCCCCGAAGGCGTGGAGTTTGGGTCTCACCCTCTTCTGGACCGTGTTGAGCAGCTCCACACAGCCGACCCGCTGCAGCTCCTTCGGTACCCAGTCTCTGAACCCTGCGCACACGGGAAGACGCATTGGGAACATGTGAGGAACTGAAGGTGAGGAACTGCAGCAAAGGCGGGAAGTACACGGCGACGTGCGTGTGGTGCACAGCCGTCACGACAACAAGTTAGATCTGCGGTTGACGTCAACACACCGGTCTAGGGTCAGCGTTCCCTGTTCCCGGCACGCCTAGCTCAGGTATCGGAATCGGTCCCAGAACCTGTGCCACATACCGGCGGATCAGAACCAGCTCCTCATGATCCATACGTATTAATATGATATAATAATAAGTGAAAACCTCTCACTGGGTCATTTGCTGCCTTTCCCTCAGTTTACATCAGAGTGGAGCGACGTCCAGAGACGTACCACCCGGGCTCAGTGTTTTCAGGCCCTCCCTCTCTCCTCCTCTCTCATGGTCTCTCTCCTCCTCTCTCCTCCTCTCTCATGGTCTCTCTCCTCCTCTCTCATGGTCTCTCTCCTCCTCTCTCATGGTCTCCCTCCTCTCATGGTCTCTCTCATGGTCTTCCTCCTCTCTCATGGTCTCTCTCCTCCTCTCTCATGGTCTCTCTCCCTCTCTCATGGTCTCTCTCCTCCCCCCCTCTCATGGTCTCTCTCCTCCTCTCTCATGGTCTCTCTCCTCCTCTCTCATGGTCTCTCTCCTCCTCTCTCCCCCTCTCTCATGGTCTCTCTCCTCCTCTCTCCCCCCTCTCTCATGGTCTCTCTCCCCCCTCTCCCCCCTCTCTCATGGTCTCTCTCCCTCTCCCCCTCTCTCATGGTCTCTCTCCTCCTCTCCCTCTCTCTCTGGTCTCTCTCCTCTCTCATGGTCTCTCTCCCCCTCTCTCATGGTCTCTCTCCTCCTCTCTCCCCCCTCTCTCATGGTCTCTCTCCCCCCTCTCTCATGGTCTCTCTCCCCCCTCTCTCATGGTCTCTCTCCTCCTCTCTCCCCTCTCTCTCCTCCTCTATCATGGTCTCTCTCCTCCTCTCTCCCCCTCTCTCATGGTCTCTCTCCTCCTCTCTCCCCCTCTCTCATGGTCTCTCCTCCTCTCTTCCCTCCCTCCCATGGTCTCTCTCCCCCCTCCCCTCTCCCCCTCCATGGTCTCTCTCCTCCTCTCTCCCCTCTCTCATGGTCTCTCTCTCCTCTCTCCCTCTCTCATGGTCTCTCCTCCTCTCTCATGGTCTCTCTCCTCATGGTCTCTCTCCTCCTCTCTCCCCCCCTCTCATGGTCTCTCCTCCTCTCTTCCCTCTCTCCCATGGTCTCTCCCTCCTCTCCCCTCTCCATGGTCTCTCTCCTCTCTCCCCTCTCCATGGTCTCTCTCTCCCTCCTCCTCTCCTCCCCCTCTCTCATGGTCTCTCTCCTCCTCTCCCTCTCTCTCATGGTCTCTATCCTCCCCTCCTCCCCTCTCCCATGGTCTCTCTCCCCCCCTCCCCTCTCTTATGGTCTCTCCTCTCCCCCCCCTCTCTTATGGTCTCTCCTCCTCCTCCTCTCCCCCCCTCTCTCATGGTCTCCCTCCTCTCCCCCCCTCTCTCATGGTCTCTCTCCCCGTTTGCAGCGTCTGTCACACTGGTGCAAAATTGAGTTTCCATGCAATCAACTGGCCACCGCAGCAGCAGCAGCAGCAGCAGCAGCAGCAGCAGCAGCGGTAGTAGCTCCTCTCCGTAGGCGGGAGGGAAGGAAATCACTCCATGAAGCCAGATGGAGGGCAAGAGAGAGAAAAATAAACAACTGGGGGGAAAAAACTCTGAGGAAAACTGAATCAGTCTGTAGTGAAAACTGAACTAGATGTAGTTTCTTTTTTCCTACAGTCAAACACAAATATTTAATCAGACTCCCCCCCCCTCCTGTGACTCCACACAGCTTCTGCATAATGAGGGGACAAGCCTATTGCATGTGTGGACGGTGCGGGGGCTGTGATTGGCTAATGGGACTCACCGAGCGGCGGGCCGTGGGTCATCAGGATGTCGATGCCTTCGGGGACGAGGTTCCATTTATCCAGCAGGGACTGACCCCGAGGCAGGTTGAACCCCCAGCCGTTAAACCACGGGGTCCTACGGAGAGAGAGAGAGAGAGAGAGAGAGAGAGAGGGCGATCACATTTACGTTGCTCCGGAGACCGACGCCACCGCGATTACGGCGCCGGGCTAAATTGATATCTGGAAGCACAACACATTACTGGGTTCACGCGGCGGCAGAAACTCTCGTTTGACCGTTATCGCCTCGCTCCCGTTGGCCGGGAGGACGGTTCGTTAAGAGAGGGGCGGGTTCTAGGCGTTTAGGTGATGATGCACGTTTAGGTTTAGGAGCGCCGCCGTTTGAGCCCCCGCCACACGGCGAGGGAAATAAATAGTCCTGTTCAGGGTTCTTACACATTTTGACCAGTGGATTTCCAGGACTTTTCCAGGACTTTTCCATGATTTTAAACCACATTTCCATGACCAAACAGAAATCTCGGTTTATACATGAAAAAGTGAGAATATTTAGTATTTAAACAATGTGAGTTCCAAAGCATACAGTATACATTTAAAGAAACAAATGAATAACAGACAATATTTTATTTAAAGAATAAACATTTGCTTCCCGAGCTATGGCCATCGAACTTTCCAGTTACGGTGCGTTCACTTGCAACGCGGAAAAAAAGAAGATTGCGACGCCAGTATGAAAGCAGAGCGTACGCCGGCTTATATTTTGAGTCTTTCTTTAAAAAACATATTCATTATGTCAAACTCGGCGTAAATGAACATGGGATTACAACAAATTTCCATGACTTTTCCAAAACTTTTATGATTTACGTTTTTGTCATGACTTGTCCAGGCTTGGAAATGACCTTTTTAAAATTCCATGACTTTTCCAGGTTTTCCATGAGCGTACCAACCCTGTTGAATGCTTTGAGGGAACTGATTATTATTGTGAAGCGGTCGCTTGTGTAAAACTGTTTAACTCGGCTATAATGGGCCACATTAGACAAAGAGAGATCACAATATATAGATACTTGTTGAGGTCCACAGATACATGTGGATCTATGCGTCTCTCTCTCTCTCTCTCTTTTCAGCTTTTATTGGGCAATCATGTCATATATTGTTTTTTTTTCTTAAAGCAATCACGTCAGTCAGAGAATTTCAACGCCGTGTTTCTCTAATTAAAATCGGACAGCCAAGAAGGCCAGATGCTCGACTGACAAGCACAAACAAATATTCAGTCTTTCAGCAGTAGGAAGTGAGCGCGACTGCATTGAAATGCAGAAAACGCAAACCACGGAACATAAAATATTGACAGGATGCATGTAAAAAAAAAAAAAACAGAGACGTATTTCCAGTTTATCGCCGTTCCCCAACATGCTTGGCGCACCAGAGTCGGGAGCTTTAAATTCAAAGAGTCACAAATTGAGTTTGAATAATTTTAGAAGCCGAAACCAAAACGACTGACTTCTAGAGGCTTTCTGAAATTTAATTTTAATTTTAAATAATACAAATAAGTGAATTTCTAAGCGTCCGGGCGCCGCGTCATGCTGTCAACCCCCCCACAGATTGATTGACGGCAGCCGGCGCCGCCTCCGGCAGCCTGGACGGGTGACAGGCGGCATCTCAGCCGTCCTCGGCAGACACAAAGAAAAAATAAGGGAGTGGGGGGAAAAGGGGGGATGGATGGATGCGGGAGGAGGGGTGGAAACAGATGAAGAAATAAAGCACTGAGCAGAGAGGGTTAGCCGTGGGAGCGGGGGCGGGGACACACCGAGGGGAGAAGGAGAAGAAATCGAGTGGAAGGCCGAGTTGATAAATTGAGCCTTCATTTATCACAATAGTTGTAATGGCAGAAGAAGGCTGACAACAGAGGGAAGGAAGACAGATCATCGCCACACTGCACCTCCGTCTATAAGCCCACTTACTGCAACCGGAGAAAAGAACATCTTTGAGCTTGGATTTTGGAGTTTCTTTTTGCGGGTAGAGAGCAGCAGAAGAGATGATGAAAAGGGGATTTTTTTTTTTAAAGGCGGGCCGAGTGTGTTAAGCGAATGTTTTTTGACCGAGGGGGAAATCAGGGCTCCTGAAACATCGATAGGCTTTGTTGCCGTGAGGGATGGAAGATCCAGAGCTAATCGATACCGAGCGTTCCACCGGCGGGCCGAGCGGACCCGCTCAGTATCTGCCCCGCCCCCAGAATGCAACGCCGTTAATTCAGCACGGCGAGAGGAAGGAGCGTCATCATGCGGTCCAGTTTGGGTCCGGTGTTCTGTCATTTCATGCTACTTGTCCAGAACCGATACTTTGTGGTATTGCGCATGCGCCGAGTTGATTTTCCGAGTTTTTTTGGACACGCCCATAATGTTTTGCCACCCTGTCGATGCACGTCTGATAGCGGGGAGTGACGTCCTCAAAATCCCGATTATTTCCCGAGTTAAAAGTACATTCAGCATGTATATTGTACAGGTAGTAATAATATGTAGTAATGACATGTAGATTAATGAGTGATAAGCAGTTGCTATTTCTTTTGTGTCAACAAATTATTGTAAACATGAGTTTGTTCACATTACCATAATAAAGCACTGGCTTATTATTAGGGTATTTAGTGTTGGAGATAAACACTTTAACAGTGAAAAGTGAAACATTGAACTTTGAAAGAAAAGCATATTGTGATAGTACAATAACATCCTATCAGATAGGGTAGCATGAATCGATACACACCTATCGGTTTATGCGGCGGTAGCAAATTCTGACAAGGCAGCAAAAAATGACAGAACACCGGCGGCGTCGAGGTGTTTATGCGCTCTCCGATCGGCTCGCTCGGTCGCCGCCTCGTTCTCTCGCTCGCCGGAGAGCTGAGAAACGAGGTTGAAGATGAAACGCGAGGAGCGCACAGGAGAGCGAAGGGTCGCGGACTCCGCTGATTAATTAGAACTAATCACACAAATCGGAGCTAATGGAAGTCTAATGGATTAACGGGGAGGAACTCGGAGAGCGGGCGGGGGGGGGGGGGATTCGTCTGGCTCCGGTTGTGCCGGATAGCGACGAGGCGAAACGTTGAAAAATGGCCAAACGCGCTCATTTCGTCTCAGAAAAATAAATCGTGGTTTCAGGCGGGAAAATAACAAAAATAAATAGCCGGGCCGCTGAGTTTTTCCGCTCTGTGTTTCACACGTTTCCTCGCGCATAAACACATTCATCTGGGGGGGACGAAACATAACCTAACCCCCCCCCCCCCCAGACGTGAGCCGACCAAGAGGTCCTGACTGAATGCAGAGCGAGGCGCACAATGGCCCCATTGTCGGCCGGCCGCCGGTGAAATATACCTTCCATGCAAGTGCATTTGTTAACCTCCGCCAAGATTAATGACATGGCGGTCACATAAAGGAGAGATTGTTTCCTGTGTGGCAAAGGTTTTATTACACTGTACTGCTGGCTGTGTGTGTGTGTGTGTGTGTGTGTGTGTGTGTGTGTGTGTGTGTGTGGTGGGCAGCGGAGTGCACGTCCACCAGCATCTGAGTAGGATGCGA
Organism: Liparis tanakae; assembly: GCA_036178185.1. NCBI lineage: Eukaryota > Metazoa > Chordata > Actinopteri > Perciformes > Liparidae > Liparis > Liparis tanakae. The sequence goes on along the minus strand of CM070104.1, from coordinate 25,273,818 downwards.
GTGTTGAACAGAATGTGCGTTGCCAGTGTCTCAGTCTGTTCTGTGTGTGTGTGTGTGTGTGTGTGTGTTGTAATCAGACTACATTCGGAGCACAGTCTCGCCTTGACACTTGCCATCTGGAGAGCGTCGCCGTGGCAACAAAGGAGAAGCGTCTGGAGGCGGGCACAGTGGGAAGTAAAACACCGTCGAGGGAAACCGAAGGAGAAGTCGGCGAAAAAGGGAGAACGGAAAAAGGATGGAGGAGGTGACGATCGGAGAGAAAATGGAAACGATTTAAAAAAAAAAAAGAAAAGAAAGAAGACGAGCAGACATCGAGGAAAAGACGTGCGTCGCCGTCGGGAAGATGATGCGTTTAGAACGTCGCTATGAAATACTCAAGATCCAGCGGCGGGTGCCCAAAAACTAGACGAAACGCAGCTTCACAAAGTCGGTAACCGTGGTAACCGGGGATGTTTAACGACCAGCCCTTCCCCCCCCCACGAAAAAAACAAAGAAAGAAAAAAAAAAAGGAATTAAGCTGTA